>CM060961.1:13082685-13682685 GCA_030765045.1 Tenodera sinensis
TTGACACTTCGGGTTGGGTTGAACAACATTCTGTGTTTTTGTACGTGATATGGCTGTCAGGCTTTGAGGCACTCGACTTGATTCATTTCCAACTTCCTTTTAAAAGTCAGCACTTCTGATTTTCTAATTCTCTTCCGTCTTTATTGTTTGTCTTTTCTCTTTGGTAAATACATAACTTCCTTGGCCTTGATATCTGCGTTAGCCCAACAAACATTTGCCTAAGTACAACGTTCTGTGGAGTTTGCATCGATGAAGATTACTGAATGCATTTCACTGTGTAGTTTTGCCCTAGGCCACAGTTTGTACTCTTGCCCCATTGTCATCTGAAACATTTCCCAGGTTGTGATGCCATCTGTGGTCACTTTCACAAAATGAGCGAGCCATGGCATTTACCACAGAAATCTGTCTCTCAAATGACACAGTACTAAAATACCAGTCTTAGCTTAATGATAGAGCAATCACACTTCCAAACTACGAAACATTACAAGCTGAATGGTTTGAAACTTTACCTCATAATTCAAAGGCAAAACGTACCAGCACAATGCAAGTACTTAGAAAGGATGTAATCCCTCCAACAGCATACAGAGCTGCTAACTCCATTGCATGTTTCCTACAAATAACCTGTGCGTACTCCTACCCCCCCTGCGTACTTTCGTCCCACACCGGCCTACAAGGTGTTACGGATATACATAAGTACGCAAGCTTTAACGCTTTGACGTAAAGCTGAAACATAACCTCCTCTGTAATTTTCCTATACACTGTATGGTTGTACAAATCAAAAATAAAATAGTTCGAATGTTTATCATTATGTCACCACTTCCTTGTCGTTTGCTTCTGCAATTAGCATAGAGAAGTACAGCTTTAAAATATGAATTATTTGTGTATTTTCCATTTCTTGCTAAAATTAGTCGCTTAGTCCCAAAATTATATTAAATGATTGGATTCCACCGTGTCTATTTGAATAAATTTGTGAACATACCCTTGGTGACATATGCGTGTGTGCAGAGTGGAGGGTCAGGAATGTTGACAGTAAACACCACCTGTTCAGGTCTCATGGTGGCTCCTCGGAAGATAAACTACCCCTTCCCTCGTTACTTGCAGTATCTGATAAATACACAGACACGTGGCGAATCCAATTTTCAAGCCCTGGCCTACTTTGCGCCTTCACTCGTAGGTGTGAATGTATTCATGGGGTAGCGGAGACTGAATAAACAAAAGATTCACTTCTTCGGTCCTACACTGTTGCCAGACTGTGCAGATAATGTATTCAAAATGTTGAATCATCTCCTTTACCTTTCACGATATATGAATTTGCTATTGGACTTTTTATTGCTCATATTTGAATCTACCATCTGCGCACTCATACCCTAATATCCTGTATATTTATATTTACACAATCACCTGATGTATTTATTATTAGTGACCACGGCCGCGGCCCACAACAAAAGATGGTCGAGGCTGGTCTTCCCCACCTCACTGGCGGTGCGTGTATCAAAGGCGTTCATGATCACGCTGCCTCACGCAACCGTTTTGAACAAGTTACAACAATCAGAACGGCAGAACCAACAGGGGTTTTCTAGATCATTCGAGAAGTGTCTGGCGGCTGGCGTGTTTCTAGAAGTTCGAGAAAGGACCGCGTTACGTCATACTTACTATACAAGGAAGTGAGGCGGCGGAAACGAGTCAGTTCAGCTTTTAGTTTTAGTGCGCGTATCAGCTGCGTGTGTCGTCGCGTCGTGAAGGAAGATAGAGAAGCAGTTATGAGCGTTGAGTGATTGTATCGTCAGAGTTAGTGTTTGAAAGAACAGAGAAAGTGAAAAAGACAATGAAAGGAGTGAGTCATGGTTACGAGAGGAAAACAGTTGTGAGTTGTAATATTATGAAAGACTGAAGACCGTAAAAGAAAACTGTATTTCTGCAAAAGTTTTGAAGGAGAATAAAGTGACAAAAAAGTAACTAGATTTGATTTTATTCTCTCGGTCTGGGTGGCTCAGTTGGTTAGACGCTGACCTACTGATCCCAAGGTCGCGGGTTCAAATCTGGCCCAGATCGATGGTTTTTAAGTGTGCTTAAAAGCGACAGCTCCATGTCAGTAGATTTAGTACAATGTAAAAGAACTCCCGTGGGATAAAATTGCGGCACACCGGCGACGTTGATATGATCCCTACAATTGTCAGCATCGGGAAACAACAAAATAATTTAATTCAATTAGAATTTGTCGTTTTTGTCACATGGTGTCCGAAGTGGGAGTTGGAGTTTTCATTTTGTTACATTAATTATTATTACTGTTGTTATTTATTATTTATTACACGTTCCACGTCTATTACTTCAGTTACTCTCGGCGAAATGTGAACTAGATTGCGTGAAATTGAAAACAGTGTAGTGCAGTTTCGTAGTTGGAGGAAGCCACAATATCTGTAACAAAGTTTAATTAAAGTGATTCTAAAGGGGCCACATGTTATAGAAAAGCAAACCGTGACACCATATTTTATTCGGCAGTCACACATTTGCTTTAAGTTATTTAAATAACAGGAATAGCAATCTCCTGGAGGCGGCGGCGTTAGAAACCGCAGAAGAGGAGGTTAAGTCGATAGAGTAATGCATTTTCATCTCCGTTCCAAAGGACGATGAGAGAATTATTAATGTGACATTGGTAGGGCATTCAGAACACGTAGCTAGCAATCTCTCACCAAGAGAGAGAGAAAAAACCGCGCTGCGTGCCCACTTCCTTAGCCTGACTTACCTGCTGCCATGGACATCTTCACAAACTGCTTTTGTTGCTGCATTTGAACTATCACCTGTAAAACCAACCACCTGCCGCAGTCGCAGTTTGTACACTACCCGCACTTCAAATGTCTCTCCAAGCACTGGCAGCTAGACCCTCCGTTGCTGCCTTTATCTATCTATGTGAACTGCCGGTACTAAAATCATCACTTCTACTTCCTTTCATATAGAGAGTTCACCAAAAATATAAGTTTTCAACATTCAGAACTGTGTGTGTATATGTGTGTGCGTGTGCGTGTGTGTGAGATCAACAAAACTCAAAAATGAAAAGTCGGTTAAATACCAAACTTGGTCCAAAAATGTGACAAAGATTTTCAAGAGAATCCCTCTACCTGTACCACCCTTTATGTGGAACATTTTTTGATTCCAAAATTTTGATTTTCTCAACATTTAATTAAAATTTGATTAAAATTCCGCATCTTTAAGATATTTTAATGACAAATGAAATTAGCGGTAATACGTATAATTTCTGCAAAATCTTTATCTTGATTAACATGAAGTAATTAGAAGAATAAGAGTTTGTATGAATACATAGTTTGTACAAAAGTAGAGAAGGTAATGTGAGTGTAATACATCAATTGTTTTGAATTTGTTTTATCCATTACAACATAGACAGGAAGCTACATCTAGTATATTCGTATTGAAACGAACTTACATGCTTTTCTTGTATTTTATTTGACGTGGCCGACCTTTCTATTCATTGTCGAATATGTTCATTCTCAGAACTGTTATTTTATATTGTCTCAAGGCTTTATAAAGTGCTCTTATTTCCTTTCAAACAAACTAAACAGGTTCAATTGTTTTAATCTAGGTCGTTCACGGTTGTACAACCTATAAGAATTTTAAGGCAGCAGTTATTATACATTATGGCAGGATGAAAGACTCAATGTTACTAATTGGTCTATTGCAGCGTTTCCCAACCTTTTTAATACAACAACCCCTTGTACTTGAATCACTAGACCCCTCCACATCCTATACTGGCAGCAGTGTGAGCAACGCGGTCCTTCATTGTTGATGACGCAATAATAATGGCATTTCGTGTATTTTATAAATAAACTTTCCCTTATTCCCTGAGGAAAGTTCAAACTTTAATCTAGTGTTTTACCTTCTCAGCTTTCAAAAAAGGGAAAGAAGGAAGCTATACATTTATGTTGGCTCTACTGATTGTAATGAACATGGAGATGTAAACAGTGGTACACGTGTTGGCGTGTTTGTTTAAATATTGAAGAAAACTGGACTAGAATTAATAGCTCTTGTGTGATTATTGCTATTTATTGTGGTTAGCGTGTTACATGACAGAAGAAAACAGTGCTGATCTTAATGTTTGAGGTTACAACTTAAAAATAAGTATCTGAAATGTCTAAATGGAAACTGATGCAACAGGCAAAAGCCATGGATCATAACCTATTTAAAAGTAAAGAACATACCAAAAACGTTTATGTGGCTTTCTTGTGTTGCGGGATTTGAACCAGACATTACAAAACTACACAGTTCAAACAAAACAACAGCAAATTTCATACTAACTTTAATGCTTGTTACAAAACAAAATAAAATATTCCTATTCTCCGCATCAAATCTCTTGCATATGCTAGTAGCCAATAGGAGCGCGCTATAACATAGCCGCAGTGTTGCCAATAGAGGATCAAGAAAAATAACCAGACAAAAATAAGAAATCCACTAAATTTCTGTGTTGTCAATGTTAAAAACATTTGTCCAACCAAATGCAGTTTATCAAACAACTAAATCCCTATACCAGCAATGTTAAATTTATAAATTTTGACAACTAAAGATCTTCCCAGAAAGACCAGATTTAGTTTAAAAACAACTAAATTGGCATCACTACATAGCCGTATCGTGTGATTGTGTGTGAAAGAGATGGACATAGTAGCATGCGCGCAGCCTAAAAATAGCGTTACACTGCGTGTTTTAGAGAGAGCTATTAAATGGAACTGCAGATAAAAACTTAAGGAAAATTTGGCTAATCAGGTAAACTAATTAAATGGCAATAGAAATGGATTTTTCCACGGGCTGAAGCAGTTAACTCTTGGTGGTTTATAAAATCAAGTTTGCAACTTTCTTAGTCATTTGAGTTCCCTTCTAAAAAGCTGGTACACCTTATAAACAACTTGTCATGGTTGACTACGTAAAACATTATTTTTCCCCTCTTATATCACTAACACAAAATACATGTAAATATAACTGCGTATAAATACCGAAAGGCTGAATCTAAGTTACGCTATTTTTTCGTACATGCATGCACGATCATTCTGTTTATATCAGACATAAGTTGTAAGCTTGTAATGAAGTATTCATGTCTGAGCGTTAATCTAGTAATTAGCAGCCTCAGTACATTTTATGTGTAATATTTATTAATAGTTAATTAAATTCAGTTACTTTCCAGTACATGAGCATAGCATTTAGAGAACCCAGGCGACCCACCCGTGGGTTGCGACTCACCGGTTGAGAAACACTGGTCTATTGTATATAAAACGGTGAGGTTATCGTGGTGGAAGACAGATATTGGAGTCCAGCGCGCGTCAATTCCCAAAAGTGCAGCCAGATGTGCTTTCAAATAAATGAAATGGACTTGTAATGTGTCTTGAGAAAACAAACAAGCAGAAGATTGAGAAGCCAGCTTCGAGACGAGTTAGTGATTCAATTAAACTAGCACCTGGCTGCTAATTAGAGCATCAAACTGCCACGATCAAGTTTCAACTGTCTTCCCGGCGTCATGCAAATGTTTGCAACTTCCTGTCAACTCTGCCATGTACGTATAAATGAATCAACTGCATCAAGTTTGATGCCTCCACTGGGAGATATACAGTTACACAACTGCAGTAGGTAAAGCCTGGCTGCACGAGTTTTTAACAAAACATTTATTGCGTTGCACTCATATGACTTTCTCTACTCTTGTACTAACCATTCTTACAAACTCTTATTCCTATATCTTATTCATGTTAACAGAGATAAACGCTATATTCCACGCCTGTGCAGATATATACGTCCTATATCGTAATGATTAGCTGTGACAACGAACAGGTGATTTATCACTGTTATTTATACATACACTCTCCACAGAGACATGTTTAATTTCAATATTGATATTGCTTTCATTAGTCAGCGGTGCTGCTGTTAAAACATTTACAGCGCATTTTAATGTGCTCTTCGCAGTATGTACGTATCAACAAAATTAAATAAAACATCATCTACTACATGATTAATGTTGATGGTTCAATTGTCTCTCTCTCTCTCTCTCTACTTGTTTTATATACGTCGCTTTAACTACTAGTTTTATCGCGGCGGATATGTTAGGAGATACCTCGTAGTTTTCTCAATATCAGCCATTTTTAAAGCTCCAGAAGGGCATTTAAATGTCCTAGTGCAGGATGACATTTCTTACTAAACTTCGCCGCTACAGCTTTGAAATGCTTTTTTCGTTTTCACCGGCCTTGATTTTTGGTCTCTTGCAGGGAATTTTGCTTCAAAAATGTTGTAAGTTGGCTGTGCTGATACGAATTCGATACATCGACCTAAAATGCTGCAAATCTGACACATGTTTTGCTTCCAAACAGAGAAAGGCAGTTAGTGTTCTGTAATTCTGTAATCTTGAGGTTATTTCAGTGTTCCAGTCATATATTAGGTAATGTTTAGGTAATCAATAGGTTTTAAGTTATTCGTTAGTCTGTAGTAAAGCATTAACAAACAGATATTTTATAAATTTTGTGCATAAATTAGCGAAAGTGCAGTGTAGAAGTTAGCTCAGAACAATTAATGTCTAAATTTTCTTAACAACGCGAAGGCGAAAAGAAAGTTTTCATATTAAGAGACGACCAAGGAAACTTAAAATTCTCAAAAACCGTTACTGAGGCCAAGAAGAAAGTAGCAGAGGATCCCATATATGGTGCTGCGCAATTTTAAATTTATTGGATTTAGTTAAAGTACAAAACTATACTGTTAAACTTTAAAATCCATTTTTATCATTTTCTTCGCTATTTAAAATGCTCCTTGGACCCTAGTTTATAACTTATTAGCTTCAGATTTTCAGGAGAGCATCAGAGACTAAATTATTAAAATTTGTCATGGGCTGGTTAAAAACATTAAATAATTGAACTGAAATTAAATATTTTTTTAATCCATGTAGATGACAGGGTGCTGGTCACTTTGCCTGCTTTTATTATGTGTGCATAGATGGCACAGCATTGACAATCACTATCTTTTTTTTTAAATTTTACTTTTATTTTAGGCTTAAGTTGGAACTTTGGGTCGTGGTATTAAATATTTAATCCGGTACTTACCTGGGCGATTGAGGAAAACCACAAAAAAAGGAAAAGAATCACTGAAGTTGGGAGTCACACGGGATTCGAACCGGGACCTCCCTCATGTGTACCACGACCTCGCTGGCTAAACCAGGAACGGGACTTGCCTTTTTGCAGCTCTAAGCAAGATAACCCCCACTTAACAATTTCTTGAAAACACAAAAAAGACAAGAAGTGATGAATAGGATATGAATAAAAAGAACATCACGGGTCCCCGTTCAAAGTCAAGGGCCTGAGCTATGATCGATAAATGGGTCAGACTAATATATAACAAGATTTTTCATCACTTTAAAGATAAATGAAGGGTAATTTCCTAGCTACCGGTCTTATGCCATTAATTTCATATCTCTCCTTCCTCCTTTTCTATATTCCCCAACTTTTTACGTCGTTAACCGAGGAATATATCTTTCAGCAACAGGTCACTGTAACCTAAGAGCTTCTGAAGCAGAGAGTAAAATACAAACAGCTAATTTATATTAATAGGCCAGGTGGAAATGTCTGTGAAGAGACGTACCTATGAAGAGTTATGACAGCGTTTTAGTCTCTGAGCACTTATTTCATCAGAAAAATTACTTGTGGTACCCTAATTCATATATGAGGCAATTAAGACAAATGATATTCAACTATATGACAGAGTAACAATTAATCTACACCTTTTTATATTCATAACCTTCGTTAAATGCCTAGTTTCATCACAATTTAGTCCTCTTATGTTGTATAAATCTTAGTTTTCGTAACAGTTAGGTAATTTAGTTTAACCACGCGCTGCTACCAACCTAACACTTGCGGTAGCACTGCTTGTGGAGTAGTAGAAGTAGATGAATCCGGCTCAGGAGTGGAGTGAAATCTGCTGATACCATGGTTGCAGAACCAAGAGGTTAACACTGACAGTTCTATGTAACAAACCTAAAGAGGTTTCTAAAGCGGACGTATTTTGGGTTTCGTTGGACCACACTTCCATTTGCTTGTCCCCATACACGTGTCATCTCAATCCCACAGAACTAGCTTGGGCTAAGGTGACTTATCCTTACAGGAATAGCACTATATAACGCTGTAGGATAGATCACTTGTGACCTAAACAGGCTGATATAAGCCCTTTATTGCAGACCCAGTCGCTTTCGTAATCTTAACCGCAGCTTCTGTTGTGGGGCAAACTCCTCCAACACTAATTATCACCCACATACAAGGTAAAGTGCACGGTTGCCAGGCGTCTCCTCTTTCCTCTATGAAATATATACATTAACGATTAAAGTTTTTAATGTATATACTACTTAAGATGTCTCTAGTTCTACTGTCTCTCGCAGGTACACAGCTGCAGGGATCTGCTGATGCGCGTGCATATACGACGGCTGCGCGGTACCGGTTACGTCACTCTCCGCGCCCTACTAACCTGTATCACGTGTGACTGCACAGTTATTACAGAAGATGCATCTACTTACCGTGGTGTAGATGTCCAGTTCTTTGTAGGGGTTCACAGCAACCAGGATCGTGCCTGCATACGTCTGAGGAGAAACAGTTAAGGAAAACAACAACAACAACAACTCATATCTACTAAAATACACACACCACTGAGAAGCACAACACAACATGTAATTAAACATTTGAAGATACCAAACCGAAATGTTTTAAGTCTATTTATATAGCTAAAATACTAAACTTGAGGAAATTACTTATTTATACTTTGAAACTAAACACACTAAATGAGGGGAAAATGTATTCAGTCCAAAAAGTTAATATAAACAGAAATACCCCTTTTGAAATCTGCTGAACGTTAGAGCGATCATCTATGCCAAACAAGCTTGTGACTGAAAATATGGGCGAAAACTCCGAAGAAATTTCAACATTTCATTTTTGTAATAGGTTTCTGATAAACAGTAAAACGAAGTTGTTATATTTGTTTTTAAATTGTTTTGCAAAGAACGCTCGTAAAGTTTGTGATGAACATAAAAAACAATGTTGACCTATATTTCTTGTTTTATAATTAAAGCAAAGTTCTTTATTACACACATAAATTAAAAGGTTTCTTTGCTAGTCTCCGACTTTTTTGCCTCTACATGTTCCAACTCGGACTCCCATGTACAGATGTAGCATATTTACCTTAAGGTAGAGTTTAATAAGAGCCGTAAGAACGTAAACCGCACATGTGACATTAAGCTCCCTGCCCTTGTGGTTTTGCAACCCTGTTCGTGTTGGTAATTAATTTGCCCTGAGTCATAAAGAAGGACCAGGTGGGGTTTCCGGGATTCTGCATCGTGGAACGCCTGGAATGGGAGGAATTCTCCACTACCAGCACATTGCCTGTTGTCTACACACCTTGAGATAATATATGCACCCCAGGACCCTGACCATTCCTTAGCAACCCTGATATTAATTTCCGTTTCCGCTACAGAACAAGCATTCTCCAATATCTAACGGTGCTTACCACGTCGGCTGCTAATGATCTCCAAGAGGAAATTACTGCTCGTGATGTAAACAATGCCAGCGTTTATGCACCTCAACAAACATCCAGCGAATATCTACTAACACACTACTTTCTATATCCAATACCATTCCTTGGGCTTCTGGCTTCACGCATCACTTCACTTGTTTCGTCTTGTAATTGCCCTATATAGCATGAGTCAATGCAACGAAAGGTGTATTGTGCTATGATGTGGGATTTTTGGAGGGAGTTTAGAGGGGAACGTGGAGAAAAAAGGATGTCTAGGTCGGAGCTAAATAAACAATTTATTGTTTAACTTTATGTCTTTCCATACAAAGAGCAATTAAACTGCGTGAAAACGGTCTAACCTTCAAAACCAAAAAGTTTCTAATTAGTGTTGCCATCCCTTGTTTGAGACAAATACTAATAGTTTATGTGTTGTCTAACGCCAAAAAAACTTGATCGTAAATAAATAGGTATACGAACTTTTATTTCATACGATCTATTTGAGATGTTCTGAAGCATACAAATGGTCTAAAACCAGAATAAAGTAATTAGAGCAAGATAACCAACTTTCACATAGCTCCGTCAAAACTCAAACATATACCCGAACTGTTCAATTTTGTGCCTCCAATTTTTCACGAGTATTATAGAAGCATATCTCGTGAAGAAGCGTCAAATTTTGACTTTCCTGGTTTTAACCGAATAGACCCGTAAGTTTTCAAGTGCAGTCTTTATTAATTTCTAATAAACACTAATATAATAAATCTAAATTTAATGTGTAAGAGTGTATTGTAAACAATTGAAACATGTTATGCATATGCTTCATTCAGAACAAGGAATATTAATGTTATTATTTTGTTATGGTTTCTTTCATAAGTACAACAAAACTAAATTTAGATTCTGCATCAAGAATAAGTTTGAGATAAGTGCTTTAATCTTAATTCTAATAAAATATACCACGGTGTCATCTAATATATTTTTGGCATGTACACTTTCAGAAAGTGAGGTTAGACCTTTTTATATACATACATGTCTTCATTTGTCTTAACAGGAAAGACTTCGCGTCTACCAAATCCCACGTTCAAACAAAATGTTTAAAATTACTTCCAATTTATTCAGCTTAGTGGTATATCAGTATCGTGTTCCCTTATTTCAAGAATTTTCCCAGATCTATACTGCTTTATTGAAATCATGAAGCAATGATCCACGGACACGTGGCGACACACGGCGGAAATTGTGCCAAGCTTATATTATAATGGTAAGAAGACAGCCTATTTAGCAATGCAATATCTGCTCTTTTCTCCAAGTCATTCACAACTTAACCTAGAAATTCAATTTGCACCAAGCTTTCCGTTTCATTCGATACTTTTGTTTTCAGCCAGGTTATATATAATTTGTCCACAATTTATGTTACACGCTATGATATGGTGAATTTACCAAAATAAATATATACTCCAAATTAAGAAGAATATGTTTTTCAACTAGGATCTGAAAACATCCACACTCATTTCTTCACAGTAGTCTCCCCTTTTTATTTTCTCTACCACTTATAGTAAGTAGTGAGAAGTATTGTATTGCACACAAAAATTCGAATTCGAGATTTTACCGAAAATATACATTTTGAGACTTTGAATAAAAGAGGTCCGTTACTGTGTGTGTGTCTGAATAGCAAAACTGAAAAACGAAACATTGGTTAAATAACACACTTGCTCTGTTTAAGTTCAACGCCTTTCAACAATATGCACGAAAATGTTCAACAAATCCTTCATACCAAATATCCTCTACATGATACATTTTACGAAACCTTTTATTTTCTCAAAAATGTTCTAATGATTTTGATTAAAATAGCATATGTTTAAGATATTTTCATGGGAAATGAAATATTTATCTTGAATGTTGTGGGAACAGGCTCTGAAATCCTGCTCCTTCTGGATAACTTGACCGTTTCTCCACAGACATATACCTATCCCAAACTAATGGTACTCACGATGGGTGCACATTTTGGGGAAGTGCAGTTTTAAGGCCCTCAACATTCAGTAAGTCACGTGCCGGACCCTGTAACTTGTTGTTTGGCATGTTGGAAACACCCCTGGCCGGATGTACCGCCTTCTACCTGACTATTACCATGGTCACATCGTCCAGCTGTAAATATTTATTGCTAGTGATTGCTACGGAGGTTATTCACTTGTTCCTTCAACAATCCATCCGATCCTTCCCAGAGAGACAAAGGATCTGGGACACAATACTGAAGTTTCAACTTTCCCAAGTATGTCTTTATATGGACTTGACGTATCCAGGAAGAAACAAATAAAAATCACAAACCGTTGTGGCCTAAAAGAAAATCTGTATTGAATTCACACAATTTTCTCAACTCACTGTTCAAACAATAATTGTCTTCTCAGGATAAGGGATAACCTCGGAAGCAAACCTTACCTATAGGTAGCTCACCCTAACCCAGATTCGAACTCAGGACCTCTTGGATGCGAGGCAGACACGCTACCACCACACCACAGAGGCAGGCTATGCTGGACAGAGATCACGTGCAACACATTGGGTTTTTGGAGTGTAGATTTCAAACCTTTAAGCATTTTCTCGAAATGTGTAGAAAACGTGCAGGAAGCCATATACTGAGTATACGATGAAGGTTGGTGCAGTTTCAGGAAATAAAATCTATTTTATTCACTCACGGTTTTGCACTTGAGTTTCATTTGTCTAACAGACAGCACATCGCGTTGCCCTAGAAACGCACTCTAGCATTTTACACAAGCCCATAAAACCGTGGAAAGCAATAACGATAAAGAAGAATGCACGCTGCATGCAAATCCGATGGACTGTGGACATATTGGAATCCAATTTATGGTCACAAAGAGTGGAAGACTGCATTAAGGCCGTGGGGAGAAGTCTGAGTAAAGGAAATATTGATTGTGTCGTGGTTAAAACACCGCCTTCAATAGTACTGCAGTTTGAGGTTCCGGGTTCTATCCCTGGTGCATTACTTTATAAGTTTAAAGATACATCAGGTGTCTTACATTCACATAGCTTTCTCCATCCAACATACTTTATATCTCTCTTCCACTCCTTACAAAAGTGTAATAAGTTATCCACTATATACCTCTAAGTACCTAGTAATTACGGTATTCAGTCTAAAAACGCATACTTCCGATGAAGTCTTTATATCGAATTTTTGAGTGGAATAAGATACTTTCTCTATTGGGTGTATAGTAGAAAAACTAAAAAAATTGCTATGGGGCCCTCAAAATGTGTATCTCTGGTGAAATATCCATACTAAATTTTTCAGTGGAATGTAATAATTCCTATACCTACCAGGTTTTTAAAAAATGGAGACCTCAAAACATGTATTTCTAATGAAGTCTCCATATCCAACTTTTGGAAGCAATGCAATACTTCCTATAACTACCAGATACATGGTAGAGAAAGAAGGGGCTCCAAACGTGTATTTTTAAGTAGTATCTACGTTAAGTACAAATGGTGTGTATTCTGGAATCTTTATCATACCGTTTTGTTGAAAAAACATTAACGTATTAGCTATAGAATGTGAACATAAATAACAAACATCTGCTGTTATGCTTTGTTACGTCATATATGAACATATCGTGGCTCGCGCGAAATACAGGCTACGGTCCGATTGCGTCATCTTTGAAACAGCTGATCGAAGGGAACCGACCGAAGCCGAACGTGAATATGACTTCTCCGTTTGGAGGAACAGCGTAAGGAAGTGATATCCATTGAATTGTCACTCATTATTGAAAATAAAAACACGTAACAAAAATACCTGCACAATATTATAATACGTTACATAAATAATAAATCTCATATCAATATAATAAAGATTAATTATCTATCTCAATAGCTGCTGTTATTATCATCAAAGTTTAAGCATGAGGCACGTGATTATTGCCAAACTTAATTCCACTAAATCTGAATATATACATGTAAATGGAAATATTCCATCCTCAATATTTTGATTTTTAATGGCCCATTGTGACTAACCGATATATTATTATAACTAGTCAATCATATCAAAATAATGGTAATATTGATATGTTGCCTACCCCGGAGAAGCCGGAAGACTTATTTTTCAATAGCACTTGTATAAAGTACTTAACCAATGTATCCACTTACCTTACATAATATTTATTAATGATGGAATCTATAAATATTAATTTATTATCAGCGGGGCATATATAGTTTACTCAGTTTCAGTTTTGTTTATTGAAAGTTTGGCCTGGTGCCGTTACAAAGGACCCGGCTTACAGGCTAAAATTAACATTAGCTTACAATTGTAAATATTTACAAAGTTTACTGCTTTTGGGTTTAACAAAACCCATACGGTGACCATACCAAGAAGTTTTTGGGTGTGGATTTGTCCTTTAGATAGGCATCCCAGAAATTGAAGCAAGATGCTAATTAAACTCAGTCTATCAACATTTACCATGCTGGTTAGGTAAATTTGCACATAAATAACAATTATCAACAATAGGCTAAGCTGTGATACCTGTGTTAATTTGTAAAAGTGGAGAAAGAGTTGAGATATGATGTTATAAAGTTAGGTTAGGATTGCATATTATTATTTATGGCAGGTGTGGATGCTGCCTGTGATAACACAGGCTAAATTTTGATAACACAGGACTCTGTCATCCTGTTCATATAGGTACACATTAACCTGGGTGTCGTTGCCTACATAATTCCATCATGTGTGAGTAAAGACGGGACAAAATTTCACCCAAGTATAATAGTTTTCCCTTTTTGATGAAGGTGGGAAAAATGTAAATGACCTAGCTACTGCCTGTTTTCTAAATTTATTGATTAACTTGGTAAATGTTTTGAAATGTTTTGATAACATTCATTGCATTTAACTGTTGCCAGAATGGTTTAACAAAAACCAACCTATACCATCTTTAGTTCAACAGTTTTTGGGTGTAGATTTGTCCTTCCAAAGTGTTTCATTTATATATATATATATATATATATATATATATATATATATATATATATATATATATATATATAAACTGTCCTAACTAGTTTTACATCGATACCCACTACAACGTCGACCCATAATGTTCAATTCTACATCTAAAACAAAAGTAGAATTACATACCTTTCAGTACCGGTATCACCATGTAACAATATAGGTTATGGACTCTTGAATAACTTCACTGAAGAATTAACCATTTCTTAAATCACTTAAAATTACTCACTATAAATGAAAATAATCATTTTAGTTTAATAGTTCAACTATAACAAGTAGAACTTACGAAAACCAGACGAAAAACTGTTCAGTTGCTCAAAAGAAACCGTTAAAAATTGCAGCGAAAAACATGTTATAATTCTCGTACTACAACAAGAAAACTACTGAAAAATTAATTTTGATTAATTTACAATATTTACGAATAAACACAATCACTGAAACAACATATACCGCCACTAATTCACTTTCAATTAAACAAAACTAACACGTGTTGCCCCATAACATTCCACACTGGTAGCCATGTTTGTTAGCATACCCGGTTCCCGGCTATCAGCTGATCACCCCGGGCCAGAGCCTGAGATTCACGTCAGCCTCGTGAACATATTTAATACTTTCAGCTTCTCAGAATGTTGGAAGGACGTCTGCAGCTCTCCCACAAGCTACAGACATTCAGACTTGGTCGTTGCAGCAAGAAAACCGCTGGCTGGCTGATAATACTGATATATGTTGGCCAGATCCTCGAGCACAGTTCTAGGGAATCATTAGATAAAAGCCCCATATCCCTAAAGGACTCATTATAACCAGAGCTCCCCGGAAAATCGAACTGCGGCGCATTTCCAATTAAACGTTGCCAACCTCCAAAGTAGTAAGAGTATTTGCGTGCTTGCTTCTCGCCCAAATGTTCCTGATATCTATGTATCTAGCACTGACGGGCCTTAATTACATGACTCATGGAGGTGTAAGCAAATAGAATTTATTTTTGACGATGTGCACCATTCTTGATCAAATCCTTGTCACGATTCTACAAGGAATGCTCAAGGAAAAGCATCCATAGAGGTTGCAGTGCAATTATAATCTCTTTGTCCATATCGCTTCCTTTTGTTTTGATTTTCAAATGTTGTATGACTGGAGACTCGTTTGTTTGGAACTATCAACTATTATATTCCAATTAAATGGAGATAATTCATATTCTTTAACGGACGAGCAAGAGAAATGGATGTATTTAGCCACGTATTTAAACATCAGCAGGAATAAATCCCTAGTGAAGCATGATGCGTCAACTTCAGGGTAATTGAAAAACTTATTTGCAAACTACGCTATAGCTAGCATTTTTATATACTGTAGAATTACTTAGCTTCTAATAACAACATAAATAACTGTACGATAAGAAAATTAGAATGTCTTGATTAGCTTTAACTATTGCAAACAAAATAGGAGTAATTTCAGACATCAATTATGTCCAATATTTTCACTTTCTCTGCTACGTATAGTAAGTAAAATTCGATGTCGAGATTTCCCTGAAAATATATGTTTTGAGACCCCCTGAATCCAAAAAAAGGATTTTTGGAAAGTTGTGTCTGTATGTCATTCTGTGGGTAGCATAACTCAAAAACGAAATGTTGGTTAAAAACTAGTATTTGAGGTTAATGTGTTTTAAGCATGCGGCACGAAGATTTGGAAGAAAATTCTTCCACCCTAAACTACTCTTCATGTGGAATTTTGATTTTCTCGAAAATGGCTAACGATTTTGATGAAAATGTCACATGTTTAATATATTTTAATGGAAAATGAAACGTATATTTTGAATTTTCTGGCTCTGTCCCACGGCGTCCTATTTACCCTTGACGACTTTTGCATAGCTAGGTAAACCGTAAGAGATAGACTAAATCTTAGAACACAAAAATATACACAAAATATACAATTTATGTCCGAGTGAATTTCTTTTTGTGGAGTGAACGATTTCGGAGATATTCCTTGTTAGTTGTGTGAGTTTTTCAAGTTATATTTTCTACAAATGGAGGATCGTTATCATTTTTATATATCTTAGCCGAGCCAAGAGAACGAAATTTCAAACCTTTAAAAGATTTGACTATCGCTTAAAGCCTACTGTATTCCCATATTCCCCTTGTACCTACAAGAAAATTAGCAATAAGATAATTTGTACAAATGTTTATCTCGACTAACATGAAGATACAGGAATAAGGGTTTGTGAGAATAATTAGTACAGGAGTAGAGAAAGTCATGTGAGAGCAACGCGTCAGAATTTGTTGGTAATAATGTCTTTTCTAAAGATAGCATCTAGCCATGAAGTGTTGGTAACACTGTTACATTTAAGTATTGGATGTGACAGCATGGGCGATTCACATGCACATACGCATATTTCGTGGTAAACAAATCGCCTACATGAGCAGTTCAAGTCCCCTCTCATACCTCAGTCCCCTCTCGCCTTCTTCTGGGGCTCAGAGAGCAAGTTGTTTAACTTCCATCATTGTAAGTGCACCGAAAAATCGTGTTCGACGGTTTGTTTCTCCTTATGCCATGTAGACTAGAATTTCAGATCCTTCACAAGGGTTTGACAATCACCTACAGCTTTGTGCACATAACGCAACTATTTCTGCAGAGCTTTATTTCGATTATCATGCGATAGAAGATAAAATCATGAAAATGACAACAGATTTCTTTCAGTTCTTTGGTCTTAGACAGAAATTCACTTGTCTTACAAGAGACTCTGCGTTTCGAACAAAAGGAAATCGCACGAAGTTGATAGTTCCTTTGTCTATTTGTGAATTCAGCAGAAACACACGTTATGTTAAATACTAAAAAACTTTGTAGTGTTTTTTCTCTTCATCTGCGTCCCAGAGTACCGCTCTAAAATGTTTTCCATGTAGGAGCAACGTTTCTTCATTAAAAATTCAACTTGCTGGAGCAAAAAATTGCTCGTGTGCCGCAGAACGCTACAAGAAGACAACTCTGCTCCGTTACAAATGGGTGGAGAAGATCCACCAACAAGAATTTTAAATGAAACAACTTGGAAAACATTTTACTGCGAGCTCTGATATAGGCACAGTTGGATAAAACGAAGGTGTTCCATCTATCGACCGCTCAAACTTAGGGAATTATAAAACAGTTTGGATGAATACAAACTACTCCAGAATTTAATAAGTTTAATGTCTAATATACATAGCAAATATATCTACAACCAAAAATGTCGCTTTAACTTTCTGTTGCGAATGAATAAATGATGTTAAGGTGAATGATAAACATTCCTGAGGCGAACAATATAATTTGAAAAATCTGATGTGTTGCATTCACAAGAATGTCTCATCTTTAATATAGGTATTGATTAAAATTGTAAGAATCCAAACATTTTCCATGTAAAGCGCGCGCGCGCGCGCACACACACACACACACACACACACACACACACACACACTGAGAAAGACAGACAAACACACAGACCTGTTTGTAAAATGGATTTTTAGGATTCAGGGTTCCTCAAAACATGCATGTCTGGTGAAATTTCGGTATCAAAGTTTTGGGAGGAATACAATACTTCCTCTAGTTAACTGTATACGCAGTGAAGAAAGTTACAAATTATTTTAAAATTCAATCTAACAAAGAATATCTAGGAAACAGTTAACTCCAAATATGTGTTGTCTTTTAAGGTTTACTAGACACACAAAAGTAATTGAAATGAAAAGGACTCCAGGGGTATACCCAGAATATTCAAGATATACAGTTTGTCATAAAAGTATTTTGGGTACACCCTTTGTATGTCAAGAGTAAGAATGTTTTGTTACTCAACCCTCCCTAAATAGAAGCAAGTGGTTAGAGTTCAGAAGGTCAGCGTGTTGTGTTATCAGACGTGACAGATCTATTTCTATGAAAAAGCAGATAACACTTCCGTCCATATGTATTACCAAGAACGCTCTGGGAACAAACGAATGCACCGCTGCTCCAAAAGCAAACAGCGATGCCTCTGCTTACAAGTCATACAGCCATTTTAATATACATTATTGTGTCTATGCTGTATATCATCATGATAATGAATAAATATTATATGTAAATGCCTAGGACAATCTTCAACTGCTACGGTTCTCAGCGTTCCACTCTGTGTTGGATGTCAAACAACTTAATTTTGTTCAGAAGACTCTTTATCAGGTTTGAGGTTATTTTACGTACCGTAAATCTACTACATGACCTAACCGATTAAAGGGTGTTAAGCCTTAAAAATAATAAAGTAGATAAAGGTAAAGCTTTGTAACATTAGTTTCCAGAAGAATAATCACAGGAAGTCATGTGTGAAGTGAAACATTTTTTTTACACAGTTTAAATGCCCAGCACACAAAGTCGATGTCCGACTATGACGTTTTTAGGTTAGTAGTGACATCTGGCGATGACTGACTGATCCCTGGGGGTGTTAAGTGGTCGAGTGCCCGGCACGCGAGAGGCAAATGTTCACTTGAGCACCTGGTCCACCATCACAAGAGACATCTGGTGCTCGGAGTTTCATTCAGCCTCAGGCAATACTAAATTGGGGCTTTTCTTCCCTTTCTAACAGTCACGAATTATAATTTCTACTCTTTCTTACTCATACTCTGCTGCCGCATTAAAAAAAGTAATATTAAATAAAAAATAAAATCTGAATCCTTCAGTCGCAATATCTATAAACGCTACACGCTTAGAACCCAACTTGATGTAAACAAATGACGTCACTAGCTGGCACGTGATATCAAACAATACGCTATTATAGTTCGAGACGTTTGACCTATATCAAATAGTAAATAATAGTAAAACTAAAGAAGGTTGTAGCTTCTGTTTAATGTATGATAATGATGTTCCTCACACATGGGCGTCGCGAAGGGGGGGGGGGGGAGGTGGGGCCACGGCTCCCCCCCCCCCCTGGAAGTTGGTGTACTTAATGTGCAATCAATTACTGACTATTAAACTACTATTTTAATTTTAATGTAAAGATATATTTTTATTTAGCACAAATTAATATGGTTATATGCAACAAATATCAATTTTGACAGCAAAATAATGAATTAATATTATCTGATTGCAAATTTCAAACATGTGCCCCCCCCCCCCCCCCGGAAAAATGTCTGCCGACGCTCGTGCCCTCACAGGTGATATGAATACGTGACTGACGCGGAGGGATACATGTTTTGTTTACATCAAGTCCAGTTCTAAGGCTGGATCGATTATGCAGAATGTCCCAAAATTAGACCAACAAACTTTGGGGGCTGATAGATAACATTATTTTAAACACTATATTATTTCATTTACTGCTCATTAAAACCTCTACAGTATATTACTAACTTCTTTCTACTTTACTACGTGCCTAAATAGAGGAAGTACTATACTCCACCCAAAAATTCAATACCGAAATCTCATTGGAAATACATGTTTTGAGACCGATGAATAAAAAAAAGCATTTAAAAAAGCGGCAGCGTGTATGTTTCTTTGTACAATCTCCCCCATTAATGCCGTCACAACGCAAGTAGAGTCACTCCAGCATTGTGTGGATGTCATGTGAAAGTTTGGTATATTTAAATGGGTTGAGTACTGCGTGTTTCTATGCAGAATTCTTCCATAGATCGTGAAGGTTCTAGGTAAGGAAGGATATTGCTCTAAGTAAGTCATTTGTTAAGTGTGGCTCAGTAATTTGACGGCTGGACCGCGGACCAGGGATTATCATAATTATTGTGGTGAATAGTGAAGCCATTAGGGCTGAGAAAAGACGGAATGTTGGCGTGCCTGGAATGTTCTAATAAAGAGAAAGAACATTCCGCAGTCTATGTAGTTATTAATGGTGAAAGATATCGCATTCTCGGACCCGAGTGCGTTACATGCCTTTATGAGACAGCCAGCCTTGGAGGGAAACAAAACACTGGGTAACCGCATTGTCACCAACAATTTCCTGCAATCATGGGTTCACATCCCGTGCACAGAGCAATATTACCTAGTAGAAGTTTTCATGGTTTCCTTCTGTCGACAGATAACTGGTGGACTGCACATTTAATACATGGCTACTTACTTAATACTTAAATTGCATGTTTTAACGAGATTACATTTTTTATGTAGTAACATTTTGTCTACCTCTTGCGGTTTACTAGTTACACAAAGGTCTTTCAGAATGTAGAAGACTTCCGAGGACATTCCCTGAAAATTAAAAATATACATTTTATTTCTCATTTTAATATCTTAATGTCATTTAATCTAAATTATTAGAACCGTTCTTAGGGAAATATAAATTTTCAAAAACTGTTACGTGTAAAGAGTAATTTTGGAATGGAGAATTTTCTTGAAAACCTTCGTGTCGTATGCTTGAAAGATGTTGAACTTAAGTACCAAATTTTGTATTTTTATTTTTGAGTTATGCTGTTCACATACATACACACACCTTTCGAAAATGCCTTTTTTGGATGTTTTTTAATATTCCATTTATATGCCTGCTTTAACATCTATGGTCATATGCCGACTTTCTCTTTAGAACAATCGCTTAACAATAATTTTATCTTCATTCGCTTTATAAACAGGGTTGTTAACATTTGGGTTTGTATTATCTTTAGCTATTACATTAAATTTACTCTCTCTCTCTCTCGTTCATCCTTCCAAACTCTGCAGAGGATGGAGAATAATCCTGGCTGACGAAAAATTCCTTCCCACCAGCCGGGAATCGAACCCAGGAGTTATGAATTTGAAGGCTAGCATGCTAACCAAGAGCAGGATACAGGGGCTCTTAAAACATGTATTTACCGGTGATATTTCGGTATCGAGTTTTCGGTGGAATATAATGCTTGCTCTACTTACTGTATGTAACGCAGAAAATAACGATGATGATAATCCCCCTAGTCCCTAGGACCTCTCCTCTATACAGAGGTTACCTTCATCGCCCGCCCGCTGCGTCCTCCAGTCGCAGCCAAGGCCACGAAGGAGTGCAGGTTGGGGGTGGCGGGGGTCAGCACGCCGACTCCCCCGACCGTAAGGCAACTACTTGACCTTTTAGGGACACCACCTTTCTATCAGGATAGCTCCTCAATTGGCCCCTCAGGGGCCTAAAAAGGCTGAGTGCACCCCGTACCAGACTTCCCAGCCTCAGGCGCGCTACCAACTACACTAAGGAGGCGGTCTTAATAATAATAATAATAATAATAATAATAATAATAATAATAATAATAATAATAATAATAATAATAATAATAATAATAATAATAATAATAATAATAATAATAATAATAATAATAAATTCGATTAAACGTGGCCTACTGTAACTACGAGTTCCTTCATAAGGAAACAATTTGTATAGTTTTTAGGAGCGTGTGTGTGTGTGTGCGCGTGTGTGTGCGTACGTGTGTGTGCGTGTGTGTGCGCGTGTGTGTGTGCGTGTGCGCGTGCGTGTGTGTGCGTGCGTGTGTGTGCGCGTGTGTGTGTGCGTGTGCGCGTGTGTGTGCGTGTGTGTGTGCGCGTGCGTGCGTGTGTGTGTGCGTGTGTGTGTGCGTGTGTGTGCGTGCGTGCGTGTGCGCGCGTGCGTGCGTGCGTGTGCGCGCGTGCGTGTGTGCGTGCGTGTGTGTGCGTGCGTGTGTGTGCGTGTGTGTGCGTGTGTGTGCTTGTGTGCGTGTGTGCGCGTGCGTGTGTGTGCGTGTGTGTGCGTGTGTGTGCGCGTGTGCGTGCGTGTGTGCGTGTGTGCGTGTGCGTGTGTGCGCGTGCGTGTGTGCATGTGCGTGCGCGTGCGTGTGTGTGCGTGTGTGTGAGTGTGTGTGCGTGTGTGTGCGTATGTGTGTGCGTGCGTGTGTGCGCGTGCGTGTCTGTGCGCGTGCGTGTGTGCGTGCGTGTGTGTGTGCGTGCGTGTGTGTGCGTGTGTGTGCGTGTGTGTGCTTGTGTGCGTGTGTGCGCGTGCGTGTGTGTGCGTGTGTGTGCGCGTGTGCGTGCGTGTGTGCGTGTGTGCGTGTGCGTGTGTGCGCGTGCGTGTGTGCATGTGCGTGCGCGTGCGTGTGTGTGCGTGTGTGTGAGTGTGTGTGCGTGTGTGTGCGTATGTGTGTGCGTGCGTGTGTGCGCGTGCGTGTGTGCGCGTGCGTGTCTGTGCGCGTGCGTGTGTGCGTGCGTGTGTGCGCGTGCGTGTGTGTGCGTACGTGTGTGAGTGCGCGCGCGTGTGTGTGCGTGTGTGCGTGTGTGTGTAAGTGTGCGCGCGCGTGTGTGGGTGCGTGTGGGTGTGTGTGCGTGTGTGCGTACGTGTGTGTGTGCGTGTGTGTGTGAGCGCGCGCGCGCGTGTGTGTGCGCGTGCGTGTGTGTGCGTACGTGTGTGTGCGTACGTGTGTGTGGGTGTGTGTGTGTGTGCGTGTGTGCGCGTACGTGTGTGTGCGTGTGGCGCTGGTTATAAGTAATTCCCTCCTGTCGATACGTACGTACCAGGAGACAGATGGTAATCAAGAAGGCAGCAGACCGCTCAAGTGCCTGTGGTTGGTTCATCATTAAGAAAAGAGAGAGAGAGAGGGGGGGGGGATATGAATGAGTCAACAAGAGAATAATCAAGTCTTTTCGACCTTGAGTAAACTCTAGTAACAGTAACCTCTTTGTGACTGATCACAAACTGCCATTTCTAGTGTACAGCAAATAACACTAGGGTTGTACAAACTCACTCTTACGAGGCCCGATGTTAGATATATTAGTATATTATGGTAGTAATTAAGATGCGAGTATCGTAACTGTCAAGTTTCATAGTACGTTTATGCTCGAACATGTGTAACTTTAGAATATTTATAAAACAATATGAATACTCCGCGCTTACCTGAGTCAACTCACCTTCTCAGTGAAACAGCTGACAGTGTTGTGATATGTGCGCAGACGTGAAAGTATTCATTTTATTCTGACCTCGACCTTTAACATTTGCTGTTAATGTAGAGTAATGAGTACACAAGGTCGATGGTTTCATGCTTCGTGACAATTATACGCCAGCAATACATTTTGTGAAAATGAGGTTATGTATTTTCATTCCGTCCAATCTATGAATTGCGTACACACTTTTTCGTCATTTAGTCATGGTCATTTAGTCATTTATTTAGTCATGGTCGAGCGTAAGAGAGGTTGAAAGTATTAGATGTAAACTATGTTCGGCCTTACTTCGTTTTATAAACGTTAATCTTCATTGAACTTCAGTTTAACTTTACTGGAACTCAGGTACCATCTAACCAAAGTGTAAAGCTATGATATAATATATTGGTCCCAACTGTAATGTGGAAACCGGAGAAGTATTTGAGGAATTGCTACTATAATGAAGTTGAAACAACTGAGGGACGCAAGACCCAGGGGCTTTCAGGCGTGGAATGATAACTTCTTAAACAGATTCAGACTTACAAAACGCCAGTCCTAACCTCATTCCGTGAATTCGACACTCTACACAGAAATCAATGAGAAGGTATAAACTGTAAAACCATGATATATGTTAATATTCGATTGCTATTAAACTAATAACACATGTATGAAAATTAAGCATAAACATAAAAGCTATAGCCATGTAATGCAATTAATCCATGCATACGTAAACATATGGTACTGGGTTATAAACGAGCATCACTAAAATTGCCTGTCGTCTAGCCTTCTATATACGAGCGTACGAGAATATGTTCTATATCGGCCATGATTAACCTGAAGTAAATAGAAAAGCGAGCTTTGATGAACAATTTGTATACAATATATGCAACTATGGCGTAATAAATAGTGTGAAGTAAGTGTTCATACACCAAATTTTGCTTAGTATGAACAAAATGCCAAGGAAAACCTGAATATACCTAAATTGTTGCAAGATTTGTTACTGCAAAGCTTATTTTTCATTGCGAATGGTCACGTTAATTTAACGCTAAACTGTTACACTTTTTACTTTCTCTACTGGTAAGTATTCTATTCCACCCAAAAATTCGATGTCCAGATTTCACCGGAAATATATGTTTTGAGACACCCTGAATCCAAAAAAAGCCCCTCCGAAGGAGTGTCGCCTTGCCGTGGCGGAGGGGCTCAGTACCCGACCCAGACGGCCTACTAAGTGTCTTTGTGACCACTGGTAGGCAAGAGGTGAGGGGAAGCAAAGAACATTCCAAACGGGTAGATGAGGCTCGTTAGTCTTGGTCGACGACTCATCTAGGAGAAGAGGACTCCGAAATCAAACTCCCCCAGGGGCTCCTACTACGGTAGAGACGGGTTTGGCGTACCCGGGGCACCGAGCCATACTCTCGATTGGGTTCCTCCACGAGAGGTGAGAGGGCACATGCCAAACGCCCAATCAACTTTGGTCCACTTTTGTGTTTGACCTCCCACCTGTTACCTCCCTGTACACAGTCTGGCGGATAACCTACGCGCGGGTGACGCAAGGGGTGACTGGGTAATAGCGTAAGTCCCAGCCCCTGGTTATCATGTAGGATCTGTGTGCGGATCCGCTGATAAAGGTCAGTCCCGGGGAGGGGCCATTGCATGAGCTGATGCACTCCTGAAGGCGAATGGGTCCCTCTGTCTATACATTGGGAGGTGAGACCCTAGGGTGAGAAGGTCCAGGCCAGGACTCTCACCTAAGCCGGGGTGGCGCCCAGGATGTGAGCATGCCATCGGAGACATTTGCAATGGTGGAGGATATCATCGCCATGAGTTCTTTTAAAACTCAAAAAACAAAACATGCCAAAGTCAGTGAAAAGGAAGTAGCAGAGTTGAGTGGTCCTCGCTACTTAGTGATAACAAGAACAGAGGAAGGTAAAACATTCAGATCGGTGAATCCTTTCGTGATACAGAAGGGTCTCGATAAGATAGCTGGCCCAGTGAAGAACTGCACAAGATCGCGAAACGGCACACTGCTTGTTGAATCTATTTCAGCAGCACAGGCAGCTACTATTGTAAAAGCCAACATGTTAGCCAGCTATCCGGTGCGTGTAGAGATGCACAAAAGGTTGAACTCCTCTCGCGGCGTTGTGAACACACGCGCATTGGACGATATGTCCAATGATGAAATTAAGGAGAACCTCGCAGATCAAGGTGTAATATCTGTTTATCGGGTTCAGAGAAAAGATGGAGGCGAATATCTGCCTACCCGTACCCTTTTCCTTACCTTTAATCGGGTAGATCTCCCGCAAAGGATAAAGGCTGGGTACGAGGCCATTGAAGTAAGACCATACATTCCGAACCCGATTAGATGTTACAAATGCCAGCGCTTTGGTCATACAAGTGACACGTGCAGTGGTAGAGCTACCTATGTAAACTGTGGAGGCATCGCCCATGACGATGACTGTACCTCACCTCCCAGTTGTATTAACTGCAGGGGAGAACATCCAGCAAACTCCCGAGAATGTCCGCGCTATATGGAGGAAAGAGCTATCCAGGAGATCCGGGTTAGAGAGAAGGTGTCCTTCTCAGAAGCCCGAAAGCTCTTACGTTTGCGCCAGCCCACTATCCCGAACTCCGGTACCTATAGCTCGGTTGCAGCTAAAGCAGTACCATGTCGGGAAATCGCAACTCAAACTAGCGATATAAATGGGGCAACAATCTCAGACAAAATTCTTGTAGCTAGGTCACATCCAAAGCCTCAGACATCACCTAAGTCCGCCAGACCATCTACAAGCACCGCAGTTCAATCCAGCAGACCAGGAAGGTCACCAACAAAGAAGCCGACCTCGACAAGTAGACCGATTGTATACGATGCTTCACCGATCAAGTTTAAGACCGAGTATAAAAGATCCGATTTCCTCAAGGCAAGCAAGGTTTCTCCCAAGCCATCAAAGGGAAACAAAAAGCCATCTCCTAGGAGATCCTCTTCAGAGGGATCCTCTGGTATGGCTACAGACCGGCGAATGTCATCTTCACCGGTCTCCGTGTCAAATCGGTTCGAAGCTCTCGAACCGAAATTCTCTATGGGAACACGGACGTCCTCGACAGAGGACATGGAACTAGAATCTGTCCACACTGGGAGACCCCCAGTGGAAAAGAGGCGCGAAAAAGCGTCCGATAAAAATGTACGCCCAAGAGAGAAGAAAAGGGCGAAATTAATTCGACAACCGCCTATTCCAAAGTAATGAAGAGTTACCTTGGAACTATCTGTCCCATACACAATGCAATATGGCTATCCTACAATGGAACATACGTGGAATTTGAACTCAACGGCCAGAACTTGAGCTTTTGCTCAAAGAATACGAACCTCTGGTTGCATGTTTGCAAGAGACTAAGTTGCGTCCTCATGACGCTTTCCATCTAAGGCGATACACCCCAATACGGTGTGATGTTACACCAGAAGAGGGTGTACCGGCACATGGCGGCGCTATGATGCTTGTTAGAGATGACGTGTATATGCAAACTCTACCATTGCACTCTGATATACAATCAGTTGCTGTATGGATTAAACTGCCAAACATACATTTCACCATCTGTAATATTTATTTGCCTCCGTCCCATGACTTCTCGCACATTGATTTAGAAGATCTAGTTTCCCAGTTGCCAACACCGTTTCTGTTGGTGGGAGACTTCAATGCGCACCACCCACTTTGGGGTTCAAGTCGCGCTTGTGCGAGAGGTACGCTCATTGCCGATTTCCTCGACAGTCACAACCTAGCTCTCCTCAACACTGGAGAGCCTACATTCATTTCTGACTCTCACAGCACCTTCTCACCTTGCAGTTTGTTCACCTCAGTTGGCAGTCTCCTTACAATGGAATGTCATCTCTGATTTACACTCTAGTGACCACTTCCCATGTCTTATTAGTCTCTTGACACAACATACATTTTCCACACGTATGCCCAGATGGCGTTTGGACCATGCCAACTGGAACCTTTACACCCAGTTGGCTGTCTTTACCTACAACGAGCATGACTCAGTGAATAATTTGGCGCAGCATCTCACGGAGACGATTCTCTCTGCTGCTGAACAATCGATTCCGCGGTCGACTACACACCCCCGTCGATTTCCCGTCCCCTGGTGGACGGAAGAATGTCGGAATGCCATTCGTGCTCGAAGGCGTGCACTTAGGGTTTTCCAACGTCACCCTACTTTGGAAAACCTAATCGAATACAAGAAAATGCGCGCCAGGTCCAGACAAGTCATTAAGGATAGCAAAAAGTCATCATGGAGCAAATTTGTAGCTTCATTTAACCGACACACACCTTCCTCGGTTGTGTGGGATAGATTAAGGCGTGTTGCAGCTAAAACGACCCAAATACCAATAGCGGGACTAAAAACAGCCACAGGAGCTGTTGTTGATTCATTTGAAGTGGCCAATACCTTTGGCAGTGCTTTCGCACAAGTGTCTAGCTCGGAAAACTACTCCCCTGAGTTCCTTCCAATTAAAACTCAGGTGGAATCTCAAGGCTTCTCGTTTCGTTCTAGAAACGTAGAAGATTACAATCGCCTTTTCACCATGGCAGAGCTGGAGTATTCCCTGAAATCTTCGCGACGTTCAGCACCAGGACCGGACGGTATTCATGTACAAATGTTACAACGGCTCTCTCCTGAAGGTAAGGCATTCCTGCTCGAGGTCTATAATCGTGTTTGGGTTGACAGTATACTCCCAGAAAATTGGCGGGAGGCCACCGTTATTCCCATCTTGAAGGCTGGAAAGGACCATCATCTTCCCTCCAGCTACCGTCCTATTTCCCTCACCAGTTGCGTCTGCAAGGTGATGGAACGCATGATCAATGGACGATTGGTATGGTGGTTAGAAAGTCGTAACCTACTGACTAACATCCAGTGTGGTTTTCGACGACGCCGTTCAACTTTTGACCATCTTGTGTCAATATCGACACAGATAATGGACGGCTTTATGAAGAACTGTCAAACCGTTGGCATATTTTTCGATCTTGAGAAGGCTTATGATACGTGCTGGCGAGCAGGGATTCTACGTTCCCTGTATGCCTGGAACATACGTGGACGCCTACCACTTTTCATTCAGGAGTTTATGAAGGACCGCTTTTTCCGAGTAAGGGTCGGCTCGGTTTTTTCTAATTCTTTTGTTCAGGAGGAGGGAGTACCTCAGGGTTCGGTGCTAAGTGTCACGCTCTTTGCTATAGCAATTAACTCCATCTGGAAATGTGTTCCACCTGGAGTTTCGTCATGCCTATTCGTAGACGACTTCGCTGTCTATTGCACTTCTCAGCGCACGGCGTTTTTACAACGGCGCCTGCAGCAATGTTTGGACAACCTTAGAGAATGGAGCGTGAAAAACGGCTTCCGTTTCTCAACTGAGAAGTCAATCTGCGTTAATTTCTGGCGCCGTAGGAGACGATTACCACCTTCGCTCCGGTTTGGTCCAGATTCACTTCCCTTCGCAGAAGAGACGCGCTTCCTGGGTTTGATCTTGGACAGGAAGCTTAGTTGATCGTCGCATATTGCACAGCTAAGAGCGAGATGTGACCGTTCCCTAAATATTATGCGAGTACTGAATGGCAAATCGTGGGGAGCGGATCGGACAATTTTGTTGCGAATATATCGGGCATTGGTCCGATCCAAACTAGACTATGGGTGTATTGTTTATTCCTCAGCACGACCAACTCTGCTGAGAAGATTAGACGTCGTCCACAATAGGGGCATCCGCATTGCAACAGGAGCTTTTCCAACAAGCCCAGTGGTGAGCCTTTACGCCGAGTCCGCAGAACCTCCTCTGCAATACCGGCGTGAGATTCTCTTGGCAAATTATGGTTGTGCGCTTAGGTGTATGCCTAAGCACCCAACGTTCGCTTCTTTTTTCACCACTACGCTAAGAGAACGATATAGAAATAGCACCCTTAGTCCTAAGCCTGCGGGGTTCCGTTTCCAAGAGCTCCTGCTGAAGCTTGGAGTGGAACTGCCTATGATGTTCGCCAAGGGCGAGAGGCTTTACCCCCCTTGGCTATCTGGTACGCCCCATGTAGATCTTGGGATGACCGTGCACCAGAAGTCCACGATGCCTATTTCAAGTATCCGCACGTGTTTCTTAGAATTTTTGTCAGGCTACACTGACCGTCGATATATTTACACCGATGGATCAAAGAGCACCAACGGTGTTGGATGTGCTTATGTTTATGGAACCGAACCGTATACATTCGGTTTTCCAAATAGCACTTCCATTTTTACTGCAGAGCTTTATGCAATTTATCGAGCCGTTTTGTATGTGCGCCGTCGTAAATTAGGTGACTGCTTGATTTTGAGCGATTCCCTTAGTGCACTGCAGAGCCTTTGTCAGTTGTACAACCCCCACCCTATTGTACAACGTATCCAGGATGCCCTCCATGTTTTACACGCTTCTGGCGTTGACGTGGTGTGCGCATGGATTCCTGGTCACGTAGGTTTGCCGGGGAATGAAATGGCAGATTTAGCAGCAAAGACGGCAACTACAGAACCTAGTATTACCATCTCACGTGTTACTTCGGAAGACTTCAGGCTTGAAGTGCGGAGAGCGGTGCTGTCGTCCTGGCACGACGAGTGCTCAGCTCTCCGCGGTAATAAGCTTAGAGAAGTGAAAGAACTTCCGATAAACTGGGTAACTTCCTGTCGCACATCTCGTCGCGAGGAGGTTAGTTTGGCTCGATTAAGAATAGGGCACTGCAATTTTTCGCATGGTTACCTATTTAAAAGGTACCCTGCGCCTCTATGTCCGCTGTGTGACAACCTTTTGTCGGTTCGCCACGTGCTGCTAGAGTGTTGTTCTCTAGCGCACCTTCGGGATTCTCTGCAGCTGCCTGCCAGACTTGCAGAGGTCCTAGCGGACGACAAAACAGCGGTTGATAGAGTTTTTAATTTTTTAGCGGAGTGCAATATCAATTTGAGGATTTAAAATTTTTAATTATCTGTTTCTGATTTTGGACATATTTATCACCTTGTTTCATATCTGGCTATTGCCACTGCTTTTTACCTTTGTATATTTTTCTTGTTGCTAGTATTTTTATTTTTTGAGTGAAATTTATATCTGGCTACTGCCATGAATCTGTTAAGGGCGCTGATGACCTAGAAGTTGAGCGCCCTTAAACTAAATCTAATCTAATCTAATCCAAAAAAAGCATTTTTAGAAAAAGGTCCGCGCGCGCGCGTGTGTGTGTCAGTCTGTGGACACCATAACTCAAAAACGAAAAGTCGGTTAAAAACCAAACTTGGTATTTAAGTTTAATGTCTTTCAAGGATGCGACACGAAAATTTTGAAGAAAATAGCCCCACCCTTAACTACCCTTCACATGAAAAATGTTTCGAAGATTTTTATTTTCTTGAAAATGGCTCTAACGATTTTGATTAAAATGCCATATGTTTGAGATATTTTTATGACAAGTGAACTGTATATCTTAAATTTTCTGGCTATAGCTCCTGTAGTCGTATTTACTCTGGACGACTTTTGCATAACTGGTAAACCGTTAGAGATAGACCAAATTATACTGCACAAAAAGTGTAGATCTTGCTAAAATACACAATTTATGTCTCAATAAATTTTCTTGTAGGGTGAACCATTTCGGAGATATTCCTTGTTATGTGTGTGAGTTTCGGAAAACTTAGAACTTTCGTGAAATGGATCATTGTTGCTCATTTCTTTATATGTTACTTGTGTAAAGAGAACGGAATTTCAAAGCTTTAAAACATTTGACTATCGCACAAAGCCTACTGTATTCTAATATTCCCCTTGTACCTACAAGGAAATAAGCAATAAGATAATTTGTACGAATGTTTATTTTAAGTAACACGAAGAAGATATAGGAATAAGAGTTTGTAAGGATGGTTAGTACAAGAGTAGAGAAAGTCACGTGAGTGCAACACATCATTTCCCCCCCCCCCCTTTGTTAGTGGCCATTTTTTTGAGAACATTAACCTTTTTTCTACGCTGCAAGTCTACCAACAGCATTTAGTTACAGTGTAAGAACATTAGGGATCGAACTTGTTACTGCAATCGCTACTAATTTTCGTTCATTTGCGTTTATTTTCTTCGTGAATGGTCATTATGTAATGACATTTTAACGCATTGTTTAAGCTTGTAGATCTACCAATAGCCTTTACTTGCACATAGCAGCTGCGTCACAGTATGTTCGCGGGAGGTGGGGATAAAGAACCCTCCAAAAGTCTGGTTAGGTCTCGATAGCGCTTTCGATGTTCCTGCTGGATTAAGAGCAATATTCCATGTACTTACCTCTTCAGCACGTCAGTCGATATGTTGGCGTCTTCTACGTATTAACTGAAGCCCAGAGCTTCACACCACGTGACAAGAAAACCGACTGTGATTGGTCAGTATCTCAGGCACCATTACATTCTATTGGTCAACATCAAATGAATGGAATAGTCACTGTAAATAATGGAATAATTATCCGCGTTTGTTTCGGATTGAGTTACAGAAATGCAGTTCCCAAAAGGCTTTTCTGGCCTCGAATGAGAGTTGTGTGTTGCATGTAGATTAGGTTTCCATTTTGTGTGTTGTTCACAGTGATGAAACTGGACCAGACATTAACTGTTACATCCCGTAATCCTCGATGAGTGACATTGTTCGGTTTATGTATGTATCAACCACATTCTGACACGCCGCATTTGCCAAAACGGGAGTCATAAATCACATGGATTTGCTACCTGCTAGAGGCGAACTTAACCATATAAACATTCAACAAATCCGTACTTCCGAACACACGACATACATAACTCATCAATAGAACGAGTTATCGACATTTTATACTCAACATAATTGGTCATATGTATAACAATTTGATACAATATACGAGCTTCGCACAATTGAAACAACCACAACCACAACCATTTCTATAGGCCAAGTCTGGTATTTCTGTGATTGGTGCTGTCCCACGAATCTTGCTGAAGCTGCACCACTAATTCGGAAGGTCAGAGAAGATGCTGGTCTAATGCAAGTCACGTTTTGTCCTCCCCGAATTTCATCTGTCTTCGCTCGGCAGCAAACGGTCGGAATTTTAATGGCATCAAGAGAACATCGTTCTGAATACATCAAACCTTTTGGCACATGTTGACACCAGCATACCTCTTCATGCAAGTCTCCATGTTCCTTATACACTTCGGTTTATCATAGAAGAAATGAAGAACGAAACCGCGATAAGATTACTCATTTTATAAAGAAATAGATAAATAATTTCAATTTGCTAAAATCAATGCATAATGTAAGATGCACGAAAAAAATGCTTTAGCTACGCAAGTTAAGCAAGGCCAATAGATAAAAAAGCGAATAACATACTCCTATTTGAAAAACTATAAGTATTGGCAAATTCAAACAAATAAAGAATATCTCGGAAATAGTTCCATAAATTGTGTTTTAACCAGATCTACATTTTTTATTTAATAAAAGTTTGTCTCTTACTGTTTACCATTTATGCAAAAACAATCCAGAATGCCTGCCCCTCCACTGGAGGAGTGGAGTGGGGTACAGTGACTCATTATGTAAAGTTCTCCAAAGAGAGAAGTTTGGACAACCCTGCTTTAAACCGTCAGCGTGAGAAGGAAAACAATGGCGCGCTATCTCAAGTTCACTTGTGCCAACTATTCTTACCATCTATTTTCATTTTTACTATTTCTTTTGACGAAAGCAGGAACTTTGGGTCGTGGTATTAAATAAGTAATTCGGTATTTACCTTGGGAACTGGAGGAAACCACGAGAAAAAAAATGTGATGTGTTGCACTCACATGACTTTCTCTACTCGTGTACTAACCATTCTTACAAACTCATATTCTTCTATCTTCTTCGTGTTAGTTGAGATAAACATTTGCAGAAAATTTCTTATTTCTTGTGTTGTTCATTCAACGGGAATATGGGAATATAGTAGGCTTTGAGCGATAGTCAAATCTTTTAAAGCTTTCAGATTCCGTTCTCTTTGTACGATTAACATATAAAAATGAACAGCGATGTTCCATTTGACAGAAGTATTAAGTTCTCCAAAACTTAACACAAATAACAAGCAGTATCTCCGAAATGCAATATCTACAAAAAAAATTATTTAGACATAAATCCTGTGCTTTAACATGATCTGCATTTTTGTATAGTAAGATTTGGTCTATCTCTTATGATTTGCCAGTTATACAAAAGTCTCCCAGAGTAAATAGGACATTGTGGGTTATAGCTAGAAAATTCAAGATATACATTTCATTTGTCATAAAAATATCTCAAACATTTGGCATTTTAATGAAAATTCTTAGAGCCATTTTCAAGAAAATAGCAATTTTCGAAAAATTTTCCATGTAAAGGGTAGTTTAAGGTGGGGCAGTTTTCTTCAACATTTTCGTGTCGCATCCTTGAAAGACATTAAACTTAAATAGCAACTTTGGTTTTTAACCGATCTGACAGATTGTTCGGTCCACGGAATTTGAACCCGGGACCTTCTGAATGCAGGCCACAGAATTAACTACCACTTAAGCCCTGGCATTATTGTTACGGAAATTACTATATTTTTATATCGATGGGTATAGTGGCTGATATGAATAAAATTAAGGTTAAATTAATGAGACGGAAGACGTGTTGACAGAAGTGTTTGATATTCAAACCAAGTTTAGATTCACGCGTGTGTGTTTGGAGAACAAGGGGTGCATTACAAACAGCAGCAGCAAGAAGCTATTCCTGCCTTTTGATTACTGGGATTCACGTTATAAACTCTAAACAATGGGACAGTCAAACCTAGAGGGGGTGGAAGGGATACCGCGTTCAGAAGGGGCTCCATCTGTGTCCATGGGGAATGTTTGCATTTCAGACAGGGAAAACAAAATCTCATGTGTAACACATCACCTTCAATTCATCTTCGTTTCTGTCACCTTCTAACGGATTTCTAGGGGAATACATGTTTTAAAGTCCCCTGAATAAAAAGTATTTTTAAGAAAAGTATGTCTGTGTGTTTTAAAATATTTTGTTTGTTAATGACGTTATATAGAGATAAGCGATACTGGATAGAAAAAGTAAATGAATGTAACACATCAGACTTTTTCATAAACATTTTCGTCTGTTTTTAAATCGAGAGTAACATCTGCATGGAAATGGAATATTACACAATTTGATTTATAGCAATTGAAGCATATTATATGTATACCATATTATATATATATACCAATTTAATGTGTCGATATGACACAAATGACATGCTTCGTCGGGGGGTTTACCCCCTCGATCAATGGAATCTTTTGGTCTATGTCCCAAACGTGGCACCCCCGGGAGGGAATGATGAGGTGAGGGGACATTACAGATGGCCGGACGGAGAGAGGAGGGCTTACACTTCCCCAGAGGGGCTCAGAACTCGGAGACCTTCCCCCGATCCGGAGGACAAGAATTTACAAAGAGCAAATTCCCTGCCATGCACGCTGAAACCCGCGCCGCAGAACTCTGAAACTGCCAACAAGTAGGAAACGTAAGATGAAATGAGAAGTGAAGGGAAATCGAGAGACAGGAAATACGGTGGATTGGACGCTGAGAATCACAGCAGCTTAAGAATAACCATAAATAGAACTCTCTCTCTCTCACTCTCTTTTTCGGTGTGCTATAGATAATATATTCCATCTCAGATAAAGGTTGGAGAAAGTGAAAAAACAGCAGCCGAGTTGTTAATTAATTCAGCTACTTAATTAAATATTTATAAAGACGCGCACGCACAATTCCCTTGAAAGCAAACGCAGCAGCAGCAATGTTATATCCACTAAATAAGTCAGACACTTAAGGCAAGAAGTCGAGATCTTCTCAAACGAAACGATTTAATGAGACTACCAACGTATTTTGTTCATCGCTCGAGCATCTCTGATTTAAAGAAACCTTGCCACCAGTCTTTTGTACAAACCTTCTACCTCAAAAGCACATGCCAAGGAAAAGCAATTTTTCACCAGTGGTACAGGCTCCTAAAGGCGATGTCTTATTATTGCACTTTCTGCTCTATATACTACTTATGAGAGTTCTGCTTTTCAGGCTAGAGAATCTAGCTGCACTGGCCTACAGATGCGCAACAACTTACGTAATTTGACATAACAGAACCTCTACGTACATATGTCAAACACGACGGACTCTCGCTTCGGTGAAGCATCTAATGCTAAAGTGTATGAAATAATTCGAAGGTACAATAGGAAATACGTTTAGAATCAGTTTTATAAATTTTGTATTGAACGAAATTATAAATTAACAGCAGATACTGCAACTACTGACATTGTCAACAACTTAACAAATTGGAGCATTAACATGATAATGTTGTAGTAAGTGCCAAGGGATGCGGATGTATTTCTTTTTAAATTAACGTCCTCCAACGTAATGTCATATTAACCGTCTTTTTCTTTTTGAGTTATGTTCCCCTTGTCTCTCTCTGTCTCACTCACTCATACACACAAATACACACACGCGCGCGCGCGCGTTTTTCTTTTTCTTGGAGTCTCAAAACATGCATTTCCAGTGAAATCGAAATATTTAATTTGTGGGTGGAATACAACACTTGCTAAAGTACGTAACAGAGAAAGTAAAAATAAATAAGCTAGTATAATGAAAAGTAGAAAAACGCCGAAACACGTTAGCTGTAATATCGTCTATGGCTTCCATGTACTGAAAATGACTATTTGCTCATAGCCTGATAACCAAAGGCTTCCTGATAATTTAGGCCTTCCGGTCAGTGTTGTCAACATAAATTAAGTTTCCGGTTTCAATGTTAAATTTCGCAGTTAAACATATCTCCGCACATAACTTCTTTGACCAAATTATCGATACAATAACAAACATACGATTAGTCTGCATGAAGTAGTGTAAGAAGGGCGGCAGCTATGAAACGATTTGGGGAATCCACTTGAAAAAGTAGATGAAATAATAGAAAATTCTAAACCAAGTACTAAATGCTAAACTAATTACTTTAATTTACTTGCGGTTCATATTACATAACCTTGTTTATTGACATGCAACTGTAAAAACTAGGACTTCATTTTGTTTTATTCCAAAGAGATTAACAGTAAATATATGATACTTATAATAATCCAGCATTAAACTTCAGTAGGCCTTGTTTGGCAAAAACATAATTAAGGTTATCTATATTCCGTAAGTACTTCGTTTTTAGAGTTTTACTAACTTTTGTTCTTGTATTATTCACTAAAATAGTCAAACCAAATCAAATTTGAGGTTGTTTTCCTTGGACAAAATCGCTCGCGATTGTTTCGCAATAACATAACCTCTAGTTAGATTACTTATGATAATTTTCTCCCCATTCATTTCGTTACTCCATTGTTTTAAAGCGGAGACAAGTTAGAAACGGGAGTATGTTTAAAATGTTGGTATCACATTTTCAGGTGAATGCAAGTGAAGTAAATGTATCGCAGAGAGGGTGCAGCATCTAGCAGCACCCCTAGTCATACATTACAGCAGGCATTTTTATCGCCCAGGCGTGATTAGTTGACCGTCTTGCTTGCGTCTCGCCTGTTCGTTTACCGACATTATCATACAATAAACACGCGCTCTGTTTACAAAGTTGTGTCTCTGAACAGCCAGTCAGCAGTTTGGGCAAGACAAACGTGGGTGCCCCGCAAAGAGATTGCGATTCGAGATAGCTACAACAAAAATAAATATCCCTCAGAATTGCAAATAAGTTCACGACAAAAAGCATATTATCAAATCAAACAGCAGGCCAATAGCAGCCGAATAAAGCAGCGAAAGGAATACATCGATCAATTTATAAAGTCACTCTGTGAAACAAAAAACTCGCACGGTTTGGAAGTTAAAATAAATGAAACAGTTTGTTGAACATCCCAAGCTATATATATACACATGACTTTCTCTACTCGTTCTTGTACAAAACATTCTAAAAAACATTATTCTTCTATCTAGTTCATGTTAATGAAGATAGAGGTTTATAAAAATGGTTTTATTACACATTTCCTTGTAGGTACAAGGGGATTAGGGCAATATGGCTTAAGCAAGAGCCAACTCTTAACAACGCCTCGCTAGGTGATGGTTTTCAAGCTGGTATGTGTGTTTTGCTGAGAAATTATAGTAAGAAATCCGCACCTTATCTCGTAAAAAATTCACACTTCCACGAACTTCACTTGTTCCGCGGCAGAAGCTCGTTTCTGTTTTTTAGCGTAGGACGTAACGTCGAACATCCGAATGAATAATTAATAGGACAAAAACCTTGTTGCTCTCGGCTTGCAAGTCCTTAATTAAAGAAGGGGGCGAAAGATAATTGCTATAAGTGAATTTGCACGGATTTAATCAAGTTGGCAAAGATTGAAAGGGTTCTGGCTGCGAGGGAAAAGGAAGACACTGTCTTGCGGTATTGTAGGTGGCGTGGGCACTAATCGAATATCTGTGGCGTTGCTCTTTATTAGTTTGCTCACCGCGGCGCTGCGGTCGCTAGCCCAACATCCATCACAAATCAGCGCAATCTGACCTTTAAACTTTACAGCATTGTCGGTTTAAAACTTATTCATAACATCGCTTTAACTTATTGTGATTGTTGCTACAGTCTGATTCTGAAATACACTCAGCATAGTTCCCCGTCGTTTGTTTAAGGACTTACCAGTGTGAACTGTTTTAAGGAATACAGGAAAGAAAACTGCGTGCCATTCTAAAACACAATCTTCTTGAGGTGACTCTGTGCAAGGAAGAGAGTGCACGCCACTGATACCCACCTGGTTTTTCCTCGCGCTCAACACAAAGGAAACGGGTGTGGGTATACACAGTGATGATTTGTTTGATGACATTCCCTTTAGCGTACCTACTCCAAGATGCAGACACAAGTCATAAATTACTCTTCCGTAAAGAAAGGATTAGCAGGCTTTGCTGACAAGGCGAGAAATTTACCTCGTGCGAACATGAACTTGTGTGTATTTTATATTCTCGATACTTCTCTACTCTACTCTAACAGCAATGCAATACGAACAAGATGTACTCCTAATTGTATATAAAAGAGGTGTGTGTGTGTGTGTGTGTGTGTGTGGTGTGTGTGGTGTGTGTGTGTGTGTATGTGTGTGTATGTGTGTGTGTGTGTGGTGTGTGTGCGTCTCTCTGTACTATTTTAGGTAATTAGCTGAATTTTTAATATGTATTCAGTAGTATTTTTACAGTTGACTCATGAAACAAAAACATTTTGTTCATCAGAAGCAAAGTTATATTTTAATACAATACACAGATTTTTATTAAAATATAAGAGGTTTAAAATTAAAATCTGATGTGTTGCACTCACATGACTTTCTCTACTCTTGTACTAACCATTCTTACAAACTCTTATTCCTATATCTTGTTCGTGTTAGTTGAGATAAACATTTGTACAAATTATCTTATTGCTTATTTCCTTGTAGATACAAGGGGAATATTAGAATACAGTAGGCTTGGAGCGATAGTCAAATGTTTTAAAGCTCTGAGATTCCGTTCTCTTTGCACACTTAACATATAAAAAAATGAACAACGATGATCCATGTCACGAAAGTTCTAAGTTTTCCGAAACTCGCACACATAACAAGGAATATCTCCGAAATGGTTCACCCTACAAGAAAATTTATTGAGACATAAATTGTGTATTTTAGCAAGATCTACATTTTTTGTATAGTATAATTTGGTCTATCTCTAACGTTTTACCAGTTATGCAAAAGTCGTCCAGAGTAAATATGACTACAGGGGCTATAGCCAGAAAATTCAAGATATACATTTCATTTGTCATCAAAATATCTCAAACATGACATTTTAATCAAAATCGTTAGAGCCATTTTCAAGAAAATCAAAATTTTCGAAAAGGGTACTTTAGGGTGGGGCTATTTTCTTCAAAATCTTCGTGTTGCATCCTTGAAAGGCATTAAACTTAAATACCAATTTTGGTTTTTAACTGACTTTTCGGTTTTGAGTTATGCTGTCCACAGACACACTGACACACAGACAGACAGACAGACAGACAGACACACACAAACAAACAAACAAGCGCGCGCGGACCTTTTTCTAAAGATGCTCTTTTTGGATTCAGGGGCCTCAAAACACATTTTCGGTGAAATCTCGACAACAAATTTTTGGGTAGAATACAATATTTCTTCTACTTTAATATTCCTAGTAGGAAAAGTAAAAATGTCTGGAGAAAGTCGTGTGTATGTAATAAGTGCCATTTCTATTTCCGTCATAGAAAATTGTATGAATTGTATGCTGAAGGACGATTGGAGGATATGTGAATATATTACGTAAAAGAAAAGCGAGTAAAGAAAACCACGTGAATGTTACGTTTTGCAGTAAAATGGCTACCATACAAACCTAATGAAAAAATACTTAAACGTGCCAAGTTTGGCGGTGATCGGTCAAATGGTTTGCGAACGCATAGAAGACAAACATCCAAACCTTCATTTAGATTTGAGCGCTCCAGTGCAAACGACGCCAAAAATTGCCAAGATAAATGCAGTCTGATTTCTGAAAACATCACTTGGATTTCCTGCTATTCTCTCCCGTACTCCGCAGGGTTGTCTTCTAGCTCCCAATTCTTAACCAGCTACCCCTTTCTCCATGCAATGCGCGGGTGCTTCAGGCAGTAGAGCTCTGCGCGGACTCGGACTTGAAAATTAAGAGGTACAAAATAATATATCGTATATTTTGGCCACCGACGTAGGAATTCTGAGAACAGCACAATTATCGTAGCATTTCTTTACTAGGAATTCTATATGTACTCTGGTCTCTGCTGCATAATTTCATATTCGTCTAATTATTGTTTTATGAATGCTGACTTCACTCTCTACTGCCATATACTTATTTCACCAAATTCAGTGTTTTATGCATCCTGATATCTTCCCTGCTTTATCGGCCTGTGTTTTTAATTCTCCATTTATATTTTTGGTGCTTGTTATTTACCTAAATACCTAAATAATTAAATTCTGAAACCTGTTCAATAAGTTTTCTTTCTACTTCTAATATGGTTCTTCGGATATTGTTAAGCATTTAGTTTTATTATATTTTTTGCCTTTACACTGAATTGGTGTAACAGTCTCTGTAACCGTCTTTTGTTTATGATATGACGGCGTCATCTGCGTGGCATATTATATGAAATCTTGTATTTCCCAACTTGTATTCCCACTCTTTTGGCACATATTCAATTAATTTATCCATAATAAGATTAAAAAGGAATATACTTAAGAAATCGCTTTCTCTTATTACCTGACCAACTGACATGTCTTCAGTTTGTTCCTTTACTTTTACTCTTTTCTTGCAGTCTGTGTTGTCACAACTGGAATAATAATGACGCCATTCATTTAAATTGACTGGCGAAGACCCGATATAGTTGTTATGGCTAGTGATTCTCAGAATTGTTACATTTTACGAGGAGATAGCAACACTGCCACTCTCGGGCGCTGTAAATGTCAGAGCGGGAGATATTACACTATACCAACAATCGTAACTTGTTACGTTACGTTACGTTTAGTGCTTGTTGCGTGCGCAGCTCGACCTTATCTTGTCACAAAAGAGGTCTGTCGCCATGTTTGTGTTTGAAAGTTGGGGGAACACAATGATAGCCTGTGTTGTATTATTCAGGGACAGGGACGTCGTCCGCCCCAAGTTTTACTGCCAGGAATATCTCACCCCCGCAATAAAAATACCTTCGTTAAGGTTGTGTCCACATCAAAGTGGCAACAGAGTCAGTTAATTAGCAAGGCAATCCTCAACATAGTATTAGGTATATACCTGGGTTTTGCGAAAATGCTTGGGAATAGGCTTCAATTGCATCAGTGTCTCTCGTGATTTGCTGATTGCTCACTTTACGGCGTAATGGTGGCTGAAACACGATCTTGCCATGATACTAGACTCAGCAGCACTTGACAGACACAACACAGGTCAGATCAAAGCAGCGAGCAGGGCAAATAATCACCTGACACACCTGTGATCACAGCGAAACAAACCTTCTCAAGTATCATTCTTGTGCATTTAGTGTCATCCACAAGAGAATGTATCTACAGTATCGACTCTTCACTCTGCCTTAATCGATAGCTCTCGAGAAGGCCACTTCTTCTCGAATGTTCTGCACAATGGCGTTTTCTCCGCTCAGCAACGCTCTGACATGGCATGAAACAAAATACAGTCTATAAATGTCACTTTGGAAAAGCAGGCCGTGATAGAGAGTATTTAAGCAAGGAAATTCCAATATACGGTTACCTGAATGGGTGAAGGCTAAATGCTTACACAAAACCAATTTAGTAAAATGCATTGTTCTGATGTATCTCTGTTTCTTGTCGTTTTACGCGTATCGTAAACTCGTAAAGGGTGAGCAATAAGTACTGAACAATAAACTGCTGACAGTGGCAATACGGGGCGAGAGGTCTGGCACGGTAATGTGGACAAGGAAGACGGTATATACACCCAAGCCAAGTTTTAATATTCTTTACATTTATCTCCAAATTCTTAATGCCCATTAGGGGAAAAGTTGTAAATGTTCCTTGAAACAAGCTGCATTTGGGTAAACGATTATGTGTTATAAGAAAAGTTTTAACTTTACAGTAAACATAATGTAATATAGTATACAAAACTATGAAAATGTTTAATCCTTCTACAGATTCTCCCTGTATGTATACTGGTATTGAAGTTCTATAGAAATAGCTCTAAACATATTTGTCTATTACGTTATATTATAATACAGTTTCTGCTTTCGAATTAAAGGTTTTCTTCTGATATCTTTCAATAAACCGTCTTTCTTGGGTAGTACTAAAATTTAATTACATATCTGTGAATTTGTACATTTTCTGAAATTTATCGAACTGTGTTACCAGCTTGTCTTAGACCAATAGTGTAGCTTCTGATGTATACAGCATACTGTGAATCAAGCAACAGTTGAGGAACGATTAGGTGAGCTACGAGAAATAATGGATACTTTCCTTTCAGGCCGACGTGTCATTGCTTATAACTACATATGTCCGGCTTAGTTTGTATACTGCTGTCATTGGAAATGGGTAAAGAAGGGGAAACTACGAAGGCATCGTTAAATAATCATGACTTGCGTTTGACTAAATTCGCTTTCTTTGTTTCTAAATTAAACAACAAAACAAACGCATTAGAACCTCGAGGTTCGAACAAATTCCTCTCGACGCTCATCTACCTGAGTATTTTATATAAAACAAACAAGCAGCAAACAACAGCGATACGATTTTGTTTCATGCGCATAAAGCACGCCAGAAGCTTGGTTAATTCTAGAAATTAATTAAATATGTGCAAACAGCATCTGGTATTTAAACGTACACAATGCACAGTTGATGCGCTAACCAGCTCCACAAACATGGATACGGTAACGCGATATTCCAGCTAACAATATCGTTGTTACAAACTCCTCTAATTGGATAACCGGCCCCACAGTATAAGAATATATACCACATTTAGTACGGCGGCAACTTGACGAAATCTGACTAACATTTCTTGTTTAATAATTTTGTTTTCATAAGTCAATTTCTAGCAGTTGCACGAGTTTCCTCTAACCATTTCAAACATTTCTTTCCAGCTCCTTTTAGAAGGCTGAACCTATTAACGCTACCTTGCATGTAGGTATATATCTTCTATCTTGAAGTTCTTTGTACGCAATCGGCCCACACTTATAACAAACAATGACGTTCATGACATGCACATCAGACAAAAGAGCAACATCCATCATCCCAGTGCAAAACATTCTTGCTTCCACAAAGGTGTAAGTATATTATGAAAAACTAACAATTTCAATGTTTTTAAAATTGCTACTAAAGAGTACCTAACCTCAAAATCATTTTATTTCCTACAAGTTTATCTGAATCACATTGTCTGTTCGAAAGCTATTTAAATGTATACCTATGTACTGAAGAACTACTCACATTGCAAATCAAATATAATAGAATTATGATACGTAAAAGTCTAGTAAAAATTTAAAACAAAGCTCAAAGTATTTCAATTTACACGCAGTAATATTGTATTTTTATCTACATATTTTAGTCTTATAATTGCAGTAAAGTATTTGATTTTGTTTCTGCACATAACCACAAAATTATACCTGCTCTGTTTTTCATATCGCGTATAGATAACAGGTCATGTTCAATGTTCAAGTCTAGACAGGTATATTATACTAAACTGTACAATTCCTTGACACATTTAATAGTTCACAGGCAAAAAGATTTCAACATGTGGAAAAATGTTAATATATGGAAATATTACCAAATACTGATGGTAAGGGCAAAGGGGGAAAAGAGGGGGGGGGGGATGGGAGAATCGCAAACTTTCAAACACGTCCATTATGCGGTCCTTACGAAATGTGTAAACTTACAACACTGTGTATCTCGAAAACCATAAAAAAAGGAAAAAATTATACAAATGCTATCTTTTGATGAGAAATCGAGAAAGGTTCGTGTGACGTCATTCCCAGTACATAAGGAGGCCAGAGAAATGAGTTTTATAGTTGAGTTATGGACATGAGTAGATCAGTGTGAGACAGCTGTGCGTGTGTCTGTGGTCGGGAGAAGATTTAACGAGCGTCGCGAGTGCTTTGTAATTAGGGTATGAGAGACAGACGAAGTGAACAAAGACAGTAAAAGGACTAAGCAAGGTTATGGGAAGAACAATTGTGAATTGTTATAGTACGAAAGACTGTGTTAACTGCGAGAACACTGTATATTTGCGGTAACATTTATAGAAGACAATAACGCGATAGGAAGGTTAGCGGAGTGATTTTGTCGTCTTTGTCAGGTGCGATATGTTTGAAATGTATTGAAAGGCAGTCAGGTCGGTAGTATCAGAAGCTATCGTCTTGGGTGGCAGTAGGTACTGAATATAAAACAGCACTCTTTGACATGCTGACTTTGTCCACGACCCTTCTCAAAGCGATGCGAACAAAAGGGAAATGTTTCTATTTTAGATGTGAACGAACAACGCTTTGATCTTCAGACGAGCCAGCCTAGCCTGGTAAAAAGGAAGGATCTTTGAATAAACACTGTCTCATCTGGTTTGTTAGTTACTCAATGGAGGGCAAGGAATCAAATAGCATCATGTCTTTCAGCACACATCTGTTCAATTCTATTGCCACTGCTTTCTCGGCTACAGTCTCTGGTAATTGTAGCCTTAAACACACACACCGAGACAAGGTCTTGACAGTTTATTTCTTTCGTTCTTGCACTGATTTTACTTTATCATAGGGACTGTATTCTCTGTTCACTAACTCAGGGCCTAAAGCGGGCGCATTTTGGGTTTCATTGGGCCACACTGTCGTCTGCTGGTCCCCATATATGTGTGATCTCAATCCCACAAAAATAGCTTGACCCAAGTTAAAACATATAGTTAAATAAATGTAACAGGTGACGTTTTGAACGATATAAGGCTCGAGGGTTATATCAGTCTGACCGAAACAGACTGGCAAGGTTTTTGAAAACATACAGAGAAGGTAGAAAATGATCATTGGGAGAAAGACGGAGAACTGGAAAATATTGTTTACGCTTTATAAGCTAAATGTACTGCATGAACTAAAAATAACATTAACTTCTGCTATTTTGAGCGACTTCTTTGGTTTGATCTAGCGTAAATACAGATTCCAAGGTTGGTACTACTATCGCAACCACGACTCGTGCTTCATATATCACTGTTTACCTGGTATTGTTTACTGACGTACTTGCCGCATTCCTGCCAGGGACCATCAGCTAGTGAACAATCTCTAAGTCTCCAGGCCCAGGCCAAGTTACGTATAACTACAAATTTGAAATAAAACTACGTTTCCATGGGGAACTGCAGTATATTTGAGTTCTCATTCCGCATTGAATACAGCATGGAAATGCGGATTCAGACCGAACTGAATCCTTGATCCGTTTCTCTTAGAACATTGACTAACCATGACCCCCCTCTGACTGGTACAGGAGTCATGATTGGAGTGCAGTACTAGAGGGCGGGACGTGGTCAGCGCCCCGAGTCCTCCCGAACTGGGCTTGCTCCTTCAAGAAGCACCTTCTCAATTCGCCCCTCCAGGACCTAACGAGGCTGAGTGCACCCCGTGCCAGACCTCTCAGCGGGGAAAAATCCCTACGCCGATCCCAGGGATCGAATCCGGACCCCCCGCGCCAGAGGCAGACGCACTACCACTGCACTATGGAGGCGATCCATTTATTTAATACTATTTAACATTAATAGTGATTTAAAAGTAAACAACTTACAATAACATGCATACATTTTAATTACAATGTATTTTCACAGTTGGCTCTACAACTAAACTAGTAGACGAATTTGAGTTAGTAGACTATTCATTAAAGATAGGTCTGCTCTATTTAAAATTAGTTGTTAAATATATTTCTTGACGCCGCTTCAATTAAAATACCAGTATTCTCACTTGAATATTCGTCATATCTTTTGTCTGCCATTTTTAATAGCCCGCCAATTGTTTTACTGCGCATGGATACTTCAGATGTTCAGAAACATAAGAAAACCTGATATAAATATCACGATCAAGAGGTAATAATCCGGCAAGAGTGGAATAGTCACTTTTATTACACCTTTCACGTTTATTACTTAAATTTGCAGACTTGTGCACCCTGGACACGATAAAGTTTCGCTGTGCTGTGTTCAACACTAACGAAAATATACTAGTGCAGCCTTTCTGTTGGTAAGTATTACTTGAGCCCATTAGCCGGAGTAAGTTTGTTGCTGCGAGCACTCTATCTCTACGTCACAATGCCATTACAAGTCTTCCTCTACAACTTCCCTTTACTCGTCCGGCATATTAACTTATTTCTTCGCAACTTGGTTCCTGACGACGTAACTCCAAATGATATTTCAGTTGAAGTGGAAGGCAGGCTGCCAGGAAGCCATTCATTTCTCCAAATGTTGCTCGTGGAGTTAGCGGAAGCAAAAAAACTTGGTTACATCTGAACGCGATGTTCTGTAGTACACGAGATAGTTTCACAAACTTTCATAGCCGCTCTAGCTTCATGAAAATTAATGCTCTACACAATTAAGTACGCCATTTTCCTTCATAACAACATTACGGACTTTCTCAATGCTTAGAACATGTTGGACTTCATTGCATTACTAAATTTAAATAACTTTTTTCGCAGTGTCAACATTTCAGAAATGTTTATTATATGTTTAAGCATCTTTAACCTAAATGAAGAAATAGGTCACAACAGACAATAGCGGCTAGAATATGTAGAGAGAATAAATGAAGAACGTTACCCGAGGATACATACTCAAGGGTAAACGAAACATCCGAATGCCTAGGAAAGGATGGATAAATCAATGAATTAAACATTTGGAGCACGCAACAAGTCTTAGGAAAGGTTTAATGCTTAGCGGAGAAGAAAATTCAAGAAGAAGCAGAAAAGTAATAAAATGTCTATTTTCTATATTTGACCTAAAAGTCTCATTTTTGGCACACACTTGTGAAATGGCAATAAGCACAGAAAACATCTGACTGTTACACACTCTACTAAGGAATTAAAGTAGGGAAATATTGAATTCCTTAGAAAATTTCGAGATCGTGATTTCACCGGAAATACATGTTTTGGGATCCCCTGGTTTACAAGGAACTGCTACCACCCCGGACTACTACCCTTTACATGGAATATTTTTCTAGAACTTCGACTTTATCAAAAAATCGCACTAACGATTTTCCTTAAAATACCTGAGATACACAATTTATGTCCAATACATTTTTTCTGTGGACTGAATCATTTGGGAGATATTCCATCTTATTTGTATGAATTTCCCAATACTTAGAATTTTCTGAAATAGGAAATTGATATTCATTTGGTTATCTTTTGACCATGCAAAGAGAACATGATTTCAAAGTCATCACATAGCGACGACTTTAAAAGATTTGACTACCACTCAAAGCCTACTGTATTCCCATGTTCCCCTTGCACCCATAAGAAAATTAACAATAAGATAATTTCTGTAAATGTTTATCTTGACTAACGTGAAGTAGATAGTGTTTGTAAGACTGTTGTGTACAAGAGTAGAGAAAGTCATGTGATACCTATCAGATATTTTTATTCCTTAGCCTTAATTTGTTGGAAGGTTTAGGGAACGTTGTGAAAAATGTTATGACGAGGTTATTGCAGGCTTGCTGAGGCGGTTTTGAAACCACACGTGTTGTAAGCAACAGACAAGGTACTCTCTCTCATCTCACAAAGGTTAACTGTATAAATCAGTTAGCATTAATGACTGGCCGTGTATGTTACGCGTGCCCTAGGTTGAGAGCAGCTGAAAATAAACAAACATTAATTGTAGGGTCTACTCGTGCTGGTGGTCAAGAGATGATTCATGACTCGCTTTTTGTAGACTTGTAGCATATGTGCTTTGACCATGACACTTAAAATATGTTCTCCATTGCATGCGGTCGGTCTCTCGTGAGAATTCCTCTGTACATTACTTATGTGCTGGTGTTCAGAGTGCGTGCCATTTTGTTCACACGAACTGAATTTAAATGCTACAATGCGAACACTGTAAGAATAGGGTTATTGTTAACCTTCAATGCATATTACAAAAGAACGACACTGTATTCGAACCGGTACTTATCCACTACGATTTACTCTCACCTGTGCTCCACGTGGTCACTTAACACGACTCCCATAAACGCAACGCTACACATAGCATGGGTTTCAACCATCTATATAGCGTTTCACTCTTAGAAGACAGTATGGAGTTAAATGGGACATCTCTGTCTCTATCTAGCGCATACAAGTTGCCATTAGCCGCGTCCTTTTCTACCCTCGCTCTGTTGCCACATTCCTGATAGCATGGTATAAATATTCATTTGTTATAAATTTCAGGTTTGAACACATTATCCTATGCAGAATTTTTTTCTCTATCAGGTTATATCCTTTTCAGAGTCATTATACATTTCTATAGGTCCAAATTTCTTCAGAAAACGTTTTTTTCAATAGAAGTCCGATATTTGCTGTTTCTACACTCATCACGCACTAACTAACAAACTAACTGCTAGAATGCATCTATATTTTTTTCTTAGGTAGAGTAAACTATAGTGCTACTACCTGCCTACTTTGAATTCTCTATGTTTACCCAGTTAAGGGTTATAATTTTTTAAATTAAATGTTTTCGGAAAATTTTATATCTGTGCACTGCAAAAGTTACGCAGTGTGAAACTTTTTTGTTATTGAGTTTACATCAGGGAACCAGCGAGAACAAATGTTGAGGAAGGTTGGAGAAAGTTTTTAAAATAAACCAAAAGGCAGTAACATCTTTCTTTTATACAGTAAGGCAAACAAAAGGTATTCATCTATTCAGCGTCAGGCCTGACACAGAAGATAGTATAAGGAGCAGCACTAACATTAGTTCGAAAGAAGCCGTGTGTGTAACTGTGAGCTGTTATTGCGTTATTTGTTTAATATTTTTGTAAATATTTGTAGTTATGGAGGGGGAAACTAGGAAGAGACGATATGTTGGTAAATTAAGAAGTAAGGAACGCCAAATGAATATGAATGTGTTAGATTATTTATGAAGCAAAATGCTTGGCAGTAAAGACAGTAAAAGAAACAGCTAAGGCTATCGGGTGTTCAGAAGCAGTAGTGTGTATGATTAAAAAGGAACTAATGGAAGGACCTCTAAAAACGCCATCAAAAAAGAAAGCAAAAGGGGCGGGACTACACAAAACGCTAGGTTAACGCAATATGATTGAATAGTGCAAGGTGGAGTGCGGCGAATTGTTCATTCTTTACTGTTTGCAAATATTCCACCCACGCTGAATATAATTTTGTCACAGTTCAACAGTGATGAGACCCTACCAAATTTCTCAAGGGCCACTCTGATTTGGGGTTCGAATATGAAAGAAAGGGTAACAAGTGCATATTAATAGAAAGAGACGATATCGATATCATCAGATGGCGACATAAATATCTAAAAGACGTAAAAGGTTTAGGGACCAGGGCAAATCAATTATTTATACAGACGAGTCATTTGTAAATTTAGGTCATACAGTAACAAAGGCGTGCAGGGATACCAAAGTTAAAAGTGTCCGTCTCGTCAAGCAGCAATTGAAGGACTAAGTACAGGACTCAGGCCACCTCGAGTCGCCCGCGGAGAGAGATTCGCAACTAGTACATGTTGCAACACTGCGCTCCATTTAACTTGTACTGTCTTTTAAGGGTGAGACGCGCTTTAGTATTTCCAAGTGATAACGAAATTATTTCATTCATACATGACTTAACACCGGGTCATTCTTTTGTTTAGTCACTGTGGCCAACTGTATCCCATAAATCGCTTAAAAACAATTTACTACATACCACAATCGATTAACAATCGAAATAGCACTACAACTGCCGTTTTAACAATCGCCCTTTTAATAACTAATGCATTTTCCCAGAAGAAAGGTTATTTCTGAATGTTATTAATAAAGTAAGATTTATTTGAGATTATGAAAAGATTTTCATGTATAACAAGAGAAGATCAAAATGCATGTAATTAGTGGGTTTCGTTTCCCTCTATTGGCAGTGATGAATAAGTTGAACTACACTAATCGAAACGAACAAATATATTTTAGGTTATTTTTTAAACAATTAACATTTTCTGGTCAAATCTTTGCGATATAGTAATTACATTTATATTTTATTTATGAAATAGTTCAGATAAAGATCACTCGACAGCCTGACTCTCACTCCGCTTCTGATAATATTAATACATATTTGTATAAACAAATGATAGGAAGATAAATAATTTACATACGTTAGAATCAATGTATAATCTAAGAAACACAAGCTACAATTCCGCCGTAAACAAGAAACCATTAACCAGAAAATATTAAGCAGACCAACCTGTGGAAATGTCAAATCCTACATTGGTTTCTAAACGAATAAGCTTCACGTTTTTACCACATATTACTAACGTTATATTGTACACATGCATGAAATGGTTTTTGAGAAAAAACAATATATTATATTAGAGACGGCATCGAAAGTATCCACAATGGGAAAGACATTATCAGAAGGAAATTTCGAATTCACACACATTCGGTTCCCGGAAAGACCATATGTGCCAACATAAATCTAGTGCCATTGATAACATTGATAAAAAACACCACACACACACACAGAGAGAGAGAGAGACACACACACACACACAAAATGTAATATCAAACATTATTGAAAACTAATTATGTAACTGTAATTAAAGGTAAATATTTTACAACTAATTTTGGATGTTTCAGGAATCAATTATTATGCGCATTCTATTTTGCATGTCCCTTCAATATTAATGACTTCATGATCCATGTCTCCAAATACTGAATCTCTAATAGGTATCGTCCAACAACCAGCTTTGAGTAAGGCATAGAGCTGCAGACCATCGAGCAAATAACTCGAAGCCTTCTAATTTATAGTATATTGCTGGGTCAAGCATTCATTACAGAAGTAAAATTGGCAGCATTGCGTTACAGGAAATCCGAGCTAGCGACGAATAAGTTATTTAGGTAATATTTTTAAAACTAATAGTTCAACCAAAATAATAAGACTCGCGATCGTGCAAAAATATAGTGTGCAATACACGTGTATAAAATGCATAACGCAATCTGGGAAATAGAAAACTATTTCTCGATTCTGTCTAATAATGCACTTCGCGCGCTATCATAATGATATATTATACAGGACAATCGTGTTTCTTTTCTGAAGTTATCATCCATCATGACATATTTGGGAAGTCACATTTCCCACATTCCTTACGGCACTTAAATTAAAGTTAAATGCATCAAGAATTATGGAGTTTAGTTCCCTCAATAAAGAATACTTTAATCCTCTATAGCTTGTGTATTATCACAGTTCCATTACTGTTCACAAGACAACAGCACATCGTAAAAACAAACGCTGGTGCTGGCAGCTTAAGCCTGGTTTGAACAATGGCAGTTCTTATACTCGGGAGTTAAGACGTGGTGAGTATAATCCTCCGGTACTTTATGCAACGTTTTCTTTCGCAGGATTTACTGAATTCGAGCAGGATTTAAGGGCTGCGGGCTAATACCTGTTTTTATCAAGGGCTCCGGAAGGTTTCGGGGATGTACTCGGCGGATTGTCTTCCAGGGAATTGCATTTTAAATCGCTGGAAGCTCTGTGCGATATTGTGTCGAGAGTAAATTACACTCGCCTAAGAATCGATAGCAGTCGGGCGAGAAGCGAGAGATCACCTCGCTGAAATGAAAGCCAAGCCAAGCCAGAGGAGAAAACGACAGGCAATCTCGTCTAGTAGAGCGAGAAAGATACGTACCAATCTACGTTAAATGTTAACATTGTCCCACCTCGAGTAAAGGTGATCGTAGAACACTGCTCTATTTTGTCTTGCCTTTTTAACTTGTCCGCCCATAGCGCAATTTACAATGTTTCTCCAAGCTTATAATTTGGTTTTATTTTATTTGTCTCCCATCGTATTGTTTATTACACTACTGCACAATGAGCTAGAGGAGTTTTATATCTGAATTATTGACTGACAGATTAATAAGTTTATAAAGAAAGGATAGGAACACATAAGTTTTGATTCTAAACTTCTGTTTTCACTATTGTATTATATATTTGCAGCTTATTCTTTCTAGTTATATGTCTGTTCCAGAGGATACTATTCAGCATTGATGTTATAATTTTAGCTTTATTGATTCTGTTCTTAATTTCATTTTCCTGTTTGTCTTCTTTATCAATTTTTACCCACAAATATGTAATGAAATTCTTCACATCCTATAGTACAACGTTTTTGTTCTTCCCGAATTAAATCGTTTTTGTTTCACATCGCAGATAAAACGCTTTTTCTGAATTTATTTTAAGCTCCCATTTATCATATTCTTCTAATAGCTTTCTAAGCACAAATTCTATATCTTCATAGTCCTGCGCAATTACATATCGGACCCGACAGACGTTGTTCTACTCAAACGTTGTATATCCAAAAATTATACAATTAAAACGTCACTGTAAAAGAAACAAAAATCAAAACATCGCTAATACCACGAAGTCACCATTGCGCAGTCTCTGTAGCGGGAAGATGTCCATGTTTGCTGTAATTACTTGATTATGTTACAGTATAAGAAAACGTACCAAACAGGGTGGGTGGGTGAGTGGGTTCTGGGCTGTACCTATAATGCGTATCACAACACCCTTAAGTAATTACTTCATTCTCTTTAATCTGAACAACTTACTTCAGCTTTTATTATAAACAGAGAGTCATAATCATCTTCAGAACGCACGCTCGCCTCGCTCAAGTGTTTTGTTATGATCAGTATGTGCTAATTAAACTCTAGGGAGCCATGTGCAGAGGTGGTTGTGTTTTCTTGGATGGAAAATGCTGAATTATGCAGGAAAACGCATTTTTATTTACCTTTTTCATCTCCTTTGCTTTTATAATGCTTACTATTATTTGTTGTATAATGTTCCAATGGTTATTGGCTCTCTAGCACAATTTACACAATGTATAACATTTAAAACTGTACTTCAATAAATAGTAATATATTAAATTTGTAGGTTAAGCGGATTCTTATAGAATGACGTGTATATATCATTGGAATTCTTTACAAATACTCAGTTCAATACATACTTTTTCTCAATAAGCGCGCACCTTTAATGTAATATTAATGCTGAGCTGTGACAAACACATCCTAGAATCTTATCGTGGAATAAAATACCGGAAAGTCTAAAAAGTGATCGCAGTGCTGCTTGACAGATTGTTAGCCAAAACCATCCAAACATCAACAACATATAAATTACATAATTATTAATCAAGGAACATGTTCTACCTGATCAAATTGTGAATATAAACCGTTCTCGAACGTTTATCACACACGCATATCTTCATAAAAATAAGTCCAGCCGTTTAGAAACAATACAATCACACGCACACACGCACGCACACAATTCATAATATATTATAACTATTTTATATTTTTATAAATATTAGGAGTGAGAGAAGCTGTACGGAATGCCACGAAAAGGAAGAAATGTAACAAGGTATGAGGACAGTGGAAAGAGAGTAAGGGGATAAGAAAAAAGAAAGCTAAAGAAGTTTTATGGACGATGACAAGCGAAGTGATTCATGGAAGCCGAGTACAGTATAATCACAGACTATTATGTAGTGGGAGAATACCTGTAATCGAGAGCGATATCTCGACCACAGATCGAGATGAATGTGTGTGCTGTGACAGTTGAGTCGAGTCGAGCTTGTTAAGTGGGGGTCACTGCACTTGCCGGATATTAACAAATTCGCTGCTCCTCGTCCCACGCCACACGCCCTTAGGTCATTATTGCAAGGTCACCTCGGATTCCGGAAGCTGCTCACTCGGTCTTCCACATTCCGTGGATATCTCCTCTTTCATTAGACGGGCGTTTAAACCAGCTTCATGCGGTCGGCAGAGGAAGCGCCGCACTTGGGCTTTTCCATAATTAAATATGTGCATTTGCATCCCGCAGATATTTATACTGTATTCAGAAAGCATTCATCTACACTTATATAGTATACCTATTATGAAACGACACTAAGACGCGCGTATCTTAATTGCATTATACTTAAGTTTCATACGACTCGACCATGTGTCTAACTTTAAAATATTTATAATTTATTTTTTATATTCTACCTGAGTCAATAAGCGCATTAACTTTACCTTCTCAGTAAAACAGCTGACAGCACTGTGATATGTGCGCAGACGCGAACGTATTGATTTTATTCTGATCTCGATCTTGAACATGTGATTTCAAAATAGAGTACAGAGTCCACAAGGTCGATGGTTTCATACTTTAGTATACCAGCAATACATTTTATAAAAATGAGGTTATGTATTTTCATTTTCTCCAATCTATGAATTGTGTATAGAATTTGTTCTCGATTTTTGAGGCAATAAGTTATTAGTCACATGGTGTGCCTTTGTAGAAATGTCCGGTGGTGTAAGTTGCATCTCACTGTCTCTGGTGTTCGACATTTCTACCTTTTCTAAATTCACGCTAGTTATTTTCGATTGAATGTATGAGATTAATCGATAGTTGCACTTGCATTAAAGCGTAGCTATCAGATATTCGTAATTACTACATTTAAGACGCCGGAGCATGAAAACAAACCACGCACATGCCTCTTTATTCCTTGTTGTAGAAACCATGTTTATAAAAATTCTTCTCACTACTTTAACGAGATAAATTTTCATTACATATTTCGTTGTACGTATTTTGGTCACCGGAACAGGTAAATGTAATGGCCGGGAGTGAGTCACCAAGCCAGGCTATTGCAGAAACTGATTTAGTGCGTCAGATAAATCAACTTGGTTCACAACTCAACGCTGCGTGTTACCAGAATACCTTTACTCCTTCCTTCATTGTTTTCCATGTCACTCACATATAAAGTATTGAAGATCTAACAAGAACTATAGTCCAGCAACTCTTTGGGGGCACGTGCGATGCAATAACGCGAAGTCTGGACTCCTTTCATTTCTTGTGTTGCATAAAGTTAAATGCATTAACTTTCATTAATATAAAGAAACTTAAAAATATCGATAAGAATCGAAGGTTTATCTCTAAGTATTGACTAATGTTAATGATTGATAAGCAGGTTTTTTATATACATGACTACGAAGAATTAATATGAAAGGATTGGACATAATTCCTAATGTCTTCTATGATGAAAGTGTGTGTTTAATAGTTATAATTTGCACGAGAAATCTACGCGCTGGAATTTAAGGGACTATGAATATCCGCTCCACCGGCAAACAGCGTGTTTCCCGCTGCGAAGGAAATCCTTGTTAGGCCGGCCACGTATCCAAATGAAGGTTCTGCATAAGCAACTTCATTGTGCGCTATAGTGCAATCGGTTACCCTCGGCATGTGCAGGAAGGGGATTATGTCCCAGTGAACTAACTGCTCTACCAGAAGATGCCATATTTTTCCTCAGAGTGAGTACCACGCCCTATAGTCAAAACATTCGGAGGAGAAAACGTAGCGAGATAATTACACCAATTTCTCTTCTCGAGTGTTTTGTGTTGCTAGGGAACACGGGACAAAGGCGCGAGATGGTCTGGTCTGGTCTGGTCTTTCTTCACAAAAACAATCCACGAATGGAGGAAAAAGCAGCTTTGTCTTTCATATTGACTTGTGGTATACGACACAAAACAATATCCCTTAATCTACAACAGTGGCGTACTGTTCAAACTTACTGGATCGCAAGAGTGGTCCTTCTAAATTCATGTTAAACACTTCAACAGAAAACTAAACCATTCATACGGGCACTTTTACCTCTCTTTACTTTCTCTATTACTTATAGTAATTAGGGGAAGCATTGTATTCGAACCAAAAATCCGTAGTCGAGTTTCCACAGCAAAATATGTTTTGAAAGCCCCTGAAAACATTTTTAGAAAAAGTCCGTGCGTGTGCGAGTCTCTGAAATGCATAAGTCAAAAACGGGAAGTCGGTTAAACACCAAAGTTGGTATTTAGGTGTAATATCTATGCGACACGAGCACTTTGAGAAAAATTCCTCCGCTCTAAACTGCTCTTTACACGGAAAACTTTTCAAAAATTTTTGTTTTCTAAATAATGGCTAACGATTTTAATTAAAATACCATGTTTAAGATATTTTTATGACAAATGAAATATTTATATATTTTGAATTTTCTGACTATAGCTCATGTAGCCCTGTTTATTCTTGATGACTCTCCTAGGTGATAAATCGCAAGAGATAAACCAAATCTTACTACACAGAACATGTATATGTTTCCAAAACATACAATTTATGTCAAACTATCTTTTTTGTGAAGTGAATCATTTCGGAGATATTAATCGTTTTTGCCTAAATTTTCCAATACTTTACTTTTTATCAAATGGGAAGTCATTATTCATTTTCTTATCACTGACCATGCAAAGAGAATGGCATTTTAACGATATCACATGCGCCAGCTTTAAAAAATTTTACTGTGGCTTAAAGCCTATTGTATTGCCATATTCCCCTTGTACCTACAAGAAAATGTGCAATAACATAATTTTTAGAAATGCTTATTCATTAACACGAAGAAGATATAGGAATAAGAGTTTGTGAGAATAGTTAGTACAAGAGTTGAGAAAGTCAAGTGAGTGCAGGACATCAGACTTTTTAATTTAAAATCACAATTTTTAGATTTCTTGATGTTAGTAGTAGCAGCCATTCGGATTGTTTTACATGCGAGACAAGTCTGATGTGTTAACATTTACAAGAGTTTCGCCACTCACTATTCTTATAAAACCTTATCTTTCTACATAGTCTTCACAAACTAATGGATGCGTGTTACAACGGATAGATATTGAAAAATTAAACAAAAAGTAAATAATATACTGTAATATAATGCAATAGTGCTGTATATAGACGTTAAATAGATCACATACTTCCCAGGATGTCATTAAATAAGATGATAGAAAAAGGAGAACAGGAAGAAGACAGAAGAAGAAACGAGAAAAAGTGAGAAGAGTGTTAAGAAATGGGAAGATGAACTGAGAAAAAGAAGAGAGAACAAGCAAGAAGAAGAGAAGAAGAGAGAACAACCGAAAAGGAGAGAAGAAAGAGAAGAAGAGAGAACAACCGCAAAGGAGAGAAGAAAGAGAAGAAGAGAGAACAACCGAAAAGGAGAGAAGAAAGAGAAGAGAGAACGGTAAGGGACAAGAAGAGGAACAAGGATGAGAAGAAACAGAAGAAGATGAGAAGATGATGAGGAGGGACGAGAAGTGAGAAGATGAGGAACAAGGAGGGTAAGAGGAAAAAGGAGCACAAGAGAAAAAAGGAGAAAAAGAAGTGAGAAGAGGAAGAGGCGAGAATAAGTGAGAAGAAGAAAAAGAAGCGAGAAATGAGGAAAACAAGCGAGGGGTGAAAAGAAAATCAGAACGAGATAAAGAAGCGGTCAGAGGAGAGAAGTGAAAAAAGCGGAAGAAGAGAGAAAAGAAGAGGAAGAAGGAGTTGAGGAAGTTGGAGGATAAGTTAAGTTGAATATCCTAAGTATTTTACGGCACACTTGGTTTTGTTCAGTTCAGGAAGACTGGGAAATGGAAGATTGACTGAAGAGTGATCTGAATGTTCCAATCACAGCCAGTAGTGCAGGAAGACTGGGAAATGGAAGAGTGACTGAAGAGTGATGTGAATATTCCAATCACAGTCAGTAGTGCAGGAAGACTGGGAAATGGAAGATTGACTGAAGAGTGATCTGAATGTTCCAATCACAGCCAGTAGTGCAGGAAGACTGGGAAATGGAAGAGTGACTGAAGAGTGATCTGAATATTCCAATCACAGTCAGTAGTGCAGGAAGACTGGGAAATGGAAGATTGACTGAAGAGTGATCTGAATGTTCCAATCACAGTCAGTAGTGCAGGAAGACTGGGAAATGGAAGATTGACTGAAGAGTGATCTGAATGTTCCAATCACAGCCAGTAGTGCAGGAAGACTGGGAAATGGAAGATTGACTGAAGAGTGATCTGAATGTTCCAATCACAGCCAGTAGTGCAGGAAGACTGGGAAATGGAAGATTGACTGAAGAGTGATCTGAATGTTCCAATCACAGCCAGTAGTACAGGAAGACTGGGAAATGGAAGATTGACTGAAGAGTGATCTGAATGTTCCAATCACAGTCAGTAGTGCAGGAAGACTGGGAAATGGAAGATTGACTGAAGAGTGATCTGAATGTTCCAATCGCAGCCAGTGGTACAGGAAGACTGGGAAATGGAAGATTGACTGAAGAGTGATCTGAATGTTCCAATCGCAGCCAGTAGTACAGGAAGACTGGGAAATGGAAGATTGACTGAAGAGTGATCTGAATGTTCCAATCACAGTCAGTAGTGCAGGAAGACTGGGAAATGGAAGATTGACTGAAGAGTGATCTGAATGTTCCAATCGCAGCCAGTGGTACAGGAAGACTGGGAAATGGAAGATTGACTGAAGAGTGATCTGAATGTTCCAATCGCAGCCAGTGGTACAGGAAGACTGGGAAATGGAAGATTGACTGAAGAGTGATCTGAATGTTCCAATCGCAGCCAGTAGTACAGGAAGACTGGGAAATGGAAGATTGACTGAAGAGTGATCTGAATGTTCCAATCACAGTCAGTAGTGCAGGAAGACTGGGAAATGGAAGATTGACTGAAGAGTGATCCGAATGTTCCAATCGCAGCCAGTGGTACAGGAAGACTGGGAAATGGAAGATTGACTGAAGAGTGATCTGAATGTTCCAATCGCAGCCAGTAGTACAGGAAGACTGGGAAATGGAAGATTGACTGAAGAGTGATCTGAATGTTCCAATCGCAGCCAGTAGTGCAGGAAGACTGGGAAATGGAAGATTGACTGAAGAGTGATCTGAATGTTCCAATCGCAGCCAGTGGTACAGGAAGACTGGGAAATGGAAGATTGACTGAAGAGTGATCTGAATGTTCCAATCGCAGCCAGTAGTACAGGAAGACTGGGAAATGGAAGATTGACTGAAGAGTGATCTGAATGTTCCAATCGCAGCCAGTAGTACAGGAAGACTGGGAAATGGAAGATTGACTGAAGAGTGATCTGAATGTTCCAATCGCAGCCAGTGGTACAGGAAGACTGGGAAATGGAAGATTGACTGAAGAGTGATCTGAATGTTCCAATCACAGTCAGTGGTACAGGAAGACTGGGAAATGGAAGATTGACTGAAGAGTGATCTGAATGTTCCAATCACAGTCAGTAGTGCAGGAAGACTGGGAAATGGAAGATTGACTGAAGAGTGATCTGAATGTTCCAATCACAGCCAGTAGTGCAGGAAGACTGGGAAATGGAAGATTGACTGAAGAGTGATCTGAATGTTCCAATCACAGTCAGTAGTGCAGGAAGACTGGGAAATGGAAGATTGACTGAAGAGTGATCTGAATGTTCCAATCACAGCCAGTAGTGCAGGAAGACTGGGAAATGGAAGATTGACTGAAGAGTGATCTGAATGTTCCAATCACAGCCAGTAGTGCAGGAAGACTGGGAAATGGAAGATTGACTGAAGAGTGATCTGAATGTTCCAATCACAGTCAGTAGTGCAGGAAGACTGGGAAATGGAAGATTGACTGAAGAGTGATCTGAATGTTCCAACCACAGCCAGTAGTGCAGGAAGACTGGGAAATGGAAGATTGACTGAAGAGTGATCTGAATGTTCCAATCACAGCCAGTAGTGCAGGAAGACTGGGAAATGGAAGATTGACTGAAGAGTGATCTGAATGTTCCAATCACAGTCAGTAGTGCAGGAAGACTGGGAAATGGAAGATTGACTGAAGAGTGATCTGAATGTTCCAATCACAGCCAGTAGTGCAGGAAGACTGGGAAATGGAAGATTGACTGAAGAGTGATCTGAATGTTCCAATCACAGCCAGTAGTGCAGGAAGACTGGGAAATGGAAGATTGACTGAAGAGTGATCTGAATGTTCCAATCGCAGCCAGTAGTACAGGAAGACTGGGAAATGGAAGATTGACTGAAGAGTGATCTGAATGTTCCAATCGCAGCCAGTGGTACAGGAAGACTGGGAAATGGAAGATTGACTGAAGAGTGATCTGAATGTTCCAATCACAGTCAGTAGTGCAGGAAGACTGGGAAATGGAAGATTGACTAAAGAGTGATCTGAATGTTCCAATCACAGCCAGTAGTGCAGGAAGACTGGGAAATGGAAGATTGACTGAAGAGTGATCTGAATGTTCCAAACACAGTCAGTAGTGCAGGAAGACTGGGAAATGGAAGATTGACTGAAGAGTGATCTGAATGTTCCAATCACAGCCAGTAGTGCAGGAAGACTGGGAAATGGAAGATTGACTGAAGAGTGATCTGAATGTTCCAATCACAGCCAGTAGTGCAGGAAGACTGGGAAATGGAAGATTGACTGAAGAGTGATCTGAATGTTCCAATCGCAGCCAGTGGTACAGGAAGACTGGGAAATGGAAGATTGACTGAAGAGTGATCTGAATGTTCCAATCGCAGCCAGTAGTACAGGAAGACTGGGAAATGGAAGATTGACTGAAGAGTGATCTGAATGTTCCAATCGCAGCCAGTAGTACAGGAAGACTGGGAAATGGAAGATTGACTGAAGAGTGATCTGAATGTTCCAATCGCAGCCAGTGGTACAGGAAGACTGGGAAATGGAAGATTGACTGAAGAGTGATCTGAATGTTCCAATCGCAGCCAGTAGTGCAGGAAGACTGGGAAATGGAAGATTGACTGAAGAGTGATCTGAATGTTCCAATCGCAGCCAGTGGTACAGGAAGACTGGGAAATGGAAGATTGACTGAAGAGTGATCTGAATGTTCCAATCGCAGCCAGTAGTACAGGAAGACTGGGAAATGGAAGATTGACTGAAGAGTGATCTGAATGTTCCAATCGCAGCCAGTAGTACAGGAAGACTGGGAAATGGAAGATTGACTGAAGAGTGATCTGAATGTTCCAATCACAGTCAGTGGTACAGGAAGACTGGGAAATGGAAGATTGACTGAAGAGTGATCTGAATGTTCCAATCACAGTCAGTAGTGCAGGAAGACTGGGAAATGGAAGATTGACTGAAGAGTGATCTGAATGTTCCAATCACAGCCAGTAGTGCAGGAAGACTGGGAAATGGAAGATTGACTGAAGAGTGATCTGAATGTTCCAAACACAGTCAGTAGTGCAGGAAGACTGGGAAATGGAAGATTGACTGAAGAGTGATCTGAATGTTCCAATCACAGCCAGTAGTGCAGGAAGACTGGGAAATGGAAGATTGACTGAAGAGTGATCTGAATGTTCCAAACACAGTCAGTAGTGCAGGAAGACTGGGAAATGGAAGATTGACTGAAGAGTGATCTGAATGTTCCAATCACAGCCAGTAGTGCAGGAAGACTGGGAAATGGAAGATTGACTGAAGAGTGATCTGAATGTTCCAAACACAGTCAGTAGTGCAGGAAGACTGGGAAATGGAAGATTGACTGAAGAGTGATCTGAATGTTCCAATCACAGCCAGTAGTGCAGGAAGACTGGGAAATGGAAGATTGACTGAAGAGTGATCTGAATGTTCCAATCACAGCCAGTAGTGCAGGAAGACTGGGAAATGGAAGATTGACTGAAGAGTGATCTGAATGTTCCAATCGCAGCCAGTAGTACAGGAAGACTGGGAAATGGAAGATTGACTGAAGAGTGATCTGAATGTTCCAATCACAGCCAGTAGTACAGGAAGACTGGGAAATGGAAGATTGACTGAAGAGTGATCTGAATGTTCCAATCACAGTCAGTAGTACAGGAAGACTGGGAAATGGAAGATTGACTGAAGAGTGATCTGAATGTTCCAATCACAGCCAGTAGTACAGGAAGACTGGGAAATGGAAGATTGACTGAAGAGTGATCTGAATGTTCCAATCACAGCCAGTAGTGCAGGAAGACTGGGAAATGGAAGATTGACTGAAGAGTGATCTGAATGTTCCAATCGCAGCCAGTAGTACAGGAAGACTGGGAAATGGAAGATTGACTGAAGAGTGATCTGAATGTTCCAATCGCAGCCAGTAGTGCAGGAAGACTGGGAAATGGAAGATTGACTGAAGAGTGATCTGAATGTTCCAACCACAGCCAGTGGTACAGGAAGACTGGGAAATGGAAGATTGACTGAAGAGTGATCTGAATGTTCCAATCGCAGCCAGTGGTACAGGAAGACTGGGAAATGGAAGATTGACTGAAGAGTGATCTGAATGTTCCAATCGCAGCCAGTAGTGCAGGAAGACTGGGAAATGGAAGATTGACTGAAGAGTGATCTGAATGTTCCAATCACAGCCAGTAGTACAGGAAGACTGGGAAATGGAAGATTGACTGAAGAGTGATCTGAATGTTCCAATCGCAGCCAGTAGTGCAGGAAGACTGGGAAATGGAAGATTGACTGTAGAGTGATCTGAATGTTCCAATCACAGCCAGTAGTACAGGAAGACGGGGAAATGGAAGATTGACTGAAGAGTGATCTGAATGTTCCAATCGCAGCCAGTGGTACAGGAAGACTGGGAAATGGAAGATTGACTGAAGAGTGATCTGAATGTTCCAATCGCAGCCAGTGGTACAGGAAGACTGGGAAATGGAAGATTGACTGAAGAGTGATCTGAATGTTCCAATCACAGCCAGTGGTACAGGAAGACTGGGAAATGGAAGATTGACTGAAGAGTGATCTGAATGTTCCAATCGCAGCCAGTAGTGCAGGAAGACTGGGAAATGGAAGATTGACTGAAGAGTGATCTGAATGTTCCAACCACAGCCAGTGGTACAGGAAGACTGGGAAATGGAAGATTGACTGAAGAGTGATCTGAATGTTCCAATCGCAGCCAGTAGTGCAGGAAGACTGGGAAATGGAAGATTGACTGAAGAGTGATCTGAATGTTCCAACCACAGCCAGTGGTACAGGAAGACTGGGAAATGGAAGATTGACTGAAGAGTGATCTGAATGTTCCAATCGCAGCCAGTGGTACAGGAAGACTGGGAAATGGAAGATTGACTGAAGAGTGATCTGAATGTTCCAATCGCAGCCAGTAGTGCAGGAAGACTGGGAAATGGAAGATTGACTGAAGAGTGATCTGAATGTTCCAATCACAGCCAGTAGTGCAGGAAGACTGGGAAATGGAAGATTGACTGAAGAGTGATCTGAATGTTCCAATCGCAGCCAGTAGTGCAGGAAGACTGGGAAATGGAAGATTGACTGTAGAGTGATCTGAATGTTCCAATCACAGCCAGTAGTACAGGAAGACTGGGAAATGGAAGATTGAGTGAAGAGTGATCTGAATGTTCCAATCACAGCCAGTAGTGCAGGAAGACTGGGAAATGGAAGATTGACTGAAGAGTGATGTGAATGTTCCAATCACAGGCAGTAGTACAGGAAGACTGGGAAATGGAAGATTGACTGAAGAGTGATCTGAATGTTCCAATCGCAGCCAGTAGTGCAGGAAGACTGGGAAATGGAAGATTGACTGTAGAGTGATCTGAATGTTCCAATCACAGCCAGTAGTACAGGAAGACTGGGAAATGGAAGATTGACTGAAGAGTGATCTGAATGTTCCAATCGCAGCCAGTAGTACAGGAAGACTGGGAAATGGAAGATTGACTGAAGAGTGATCTGAATGTTCCAATCACAGCCAGTAGTACAGGAAGACTGGGAAATGGAAGATTGACTGAAGAGTGATCTGAATGTTCCAATCACAGCCAGTGGTACAGGAAGACTGGGAAATGGAAGATTGACTGAAGAGTGATCTGAATGTTCCAATCACAGTCAGTAGTGCAGGAAGACTGGGAAATGGAAGATTGACTGAAGAGTGATCTGAATGTTCCAATCGCAGCCAGTAGTACAGGAAGACTGGGAAATGGAAGATGGACCGAAGAGTGATCTGAATGTTCCAATCGCAGCCAGTAGTGCAGGAAGACTGGGAAATGGAAGATTGACTGAAGAGTGATCTGAATGTTCCAATCACAGCCGGTAGTGCAGATGGTGCTAACACCTGCACAGCTACTGTTGACCAGGAACTTGATCACGCCACCTGCCAGAACCTAAACCAGTATTCTTCACCTGCTACAAGTGACCTTTTGTGTAAAACTCACACATCAGCTATTCATTGCGTATCTATTGTGGGTGATGCTTTCTAACTGTCGCCCCGATATTGCCAACATACGCATGAAAAACACTGCTAATTGTTAGTATTCCACCTACCGTGGTAACTTTGAAATTCAGCTTCTAATTTATTATTCAATTTTCTTACATAGGTATTATTTATTTATGATATTATATAACACTAGGTTTGTCAACAAGAATCTGCACCAGCTTATAGGGCTAACATGTACAACAGTGGTTTAAGGAGAATGTTCTCGAGTTTATAGCACACCAAGATTAACCATCGGGAAGGCAAGATCTTAATCCGCAGGATTACCAACCATGGGACAACATCAAGAGTAAAGCTTGCTCAGCACGAGGAGGAAAGTGAACAGTGCAAAGTTTGGACAGAAATATCATACATGCTGGCCACGCCATTTGTAAGTCAGCGTGGCGTCTAAATAAGGACATTTTAACTGAAACTTGAATTTTCTATATTTTTATACGTACGAAATCAATACTTCGCACACTTAAGGCTCTTTATATTATAAACTACCACACAAAGTTTCAGCACTGTCTGTGTTTTAGTTTTGAGGATACAAATTATTTAATTTATTCACAATGCGAAAATACCTTAATATTCAGAACATTCCGTGCGCATTAAAAGCTAAAATATCCCTACAGTTTTATTTTATAAACTCTAGTTATCCAACAGATAGCACCAACCTCCGGCAGGAAGAAAAAATAATTACTTTTAGAGTAATTAATTTATTTGCTTTGATGGACATTGAAAATATTTTGTACTAAACAAATTTTCAGATTTTGAAATCAAATACTGAATTGGTCACATAAATAGAGTACAAATAGGAGCATAACACAAAATTTAATGCACATGGAGCAGATAGTGTGTTAACAAATGTAAATTCGAGGGAAAAAAAAAAAAACAATTTTTACACACATGCATCACGATAAGTGACATTCCTTTCAAAAACGAAAACCCCATTTCAAATAGCAGTGGGTTATCCTGTACAATAGCGGCCTAGCTCCTTCTATTGTCCTATACAATAAGGCCTGCAACGGCGAGAAAAGCATTACTTTGATGCACGGATTCTAAACTCAAAAAGAATAAAACAATATGGAATATAATAAAAACCAAAACTCACAGTACTAGCGTTGCCGATGGAAATAATATACCCCTAACAGTAAATAATGTAGTTGTAAAAATCCAGCTAACCTCCTCAATCCCTTCAACACTATTAGGATAGAGCAATATTGCTATAAACTGGCACTAATAATAATATCTACCACGCTAAGTTGATCAGAAACTAAATTAGCCTGTTCCTTAAACCAATGACGCCTGAAGAAATGTTTAAATTCATAATATGTAAAAGAAACAGCTTCTAGTTGGTCCTGATAAAGTACTGGATTATACGAGGATAATAGAAGGAGCTAGGTTAGGCCGCTATTATACAGCATAACCCCAAAAGTGTGTTGGTTAAAGTGCATTCACTGTGATATTATGTCCTTGATATATGTATCACTATTCGTTATATTAGGAAAGGCTGACTTACTGAAACTAAACTCCATTGGAAAACTACGCTTGTGCATGTAAGTTGTTTTAAACGTAATATGGGCAAACGTAGCACTGTCGTTTGTCACATAGACTTGTCCACGAGGGCGCGGAGTAATACAAAAAGTGTTTCCTTTACAACGGATCCAAAGTGGACGACAGAAAAGGAAATGTTCGATTATTACTTTCTCTACTACGTATAGTAAGTAGAGGAAGTATTGTATTCCACCCAAAACTTCGCTGTCGACATTTCACGGAAATATGTGTTTTGAGGCCCCCTGAATCCAAAAACAGTATTTTTTTTTTAAAAAAAAAAGGTGTGTGCGTGTGTGTACAGCATAACTCAAAAACGAAAATTCGGTTAAAAACCAAAGTTGGTATTTTAAGTTTGATGCCTTTCAAAGAAGCTACAAAAACATTTGAAAAAAAAAAAAAAAAAAGAAAAAAAGAAAAAAAAAAAGAAAAGAAAAGAAATCCCCCACCCTAAACTAACCTTCTTTGCTTATTTTCCTGATTACCCTCCCTTTATGTAGGACTTACACCCCTAGGACTTGCAAGCTAGTGTCTAGAGTCAGACCCCTGTCGGGGAGCAGAGGAACCTGTGGACCTGACAGAGTGAAGACCTGGAAGCCAAGCACCAGGTATGATAGTGAGGAAGAGGATGATATGAAATGCAGGCGAAATCGATTATTGGAAAGGTGACGGGGGAAACCGGAGAACCCGGATAAAACCCGCCCAGGTGCCGCTTCGTCCACCACCAATACCGTAACTACCGTTTACATAGAAAATTTTGGTTTTCTCAAAAATGCCTCTAACGATTTTGATTAAAATGTCATATGTTTAACATATTCTTATTGCAAATGAAATGTATATTTTGTTTTTTCTGACTATAGCCCCTGTAGTCCTGTTTACTCTTGATGACTTTTGTATAACTGGTAAACCGTACTATACAAAAGTGTTAGAACACACAAGTGATGTCCAAATGCGTTTTTTGTGGAGTGAACCATTTCGGAGGTATTCCTTGTTATTTGTTAATTTTGCAATACTGGAAATTTTCTCAAATGTAAGGTTGTTGTTAACCTTTTTATCTCTTGGCCGTGCATAGGGATAGTACGTGTTAGTGCAACACATGAGATTTTTCTGAATGTTTTAGGTGGCAATAAGCGTATTTCAGGAGAAATAAAAGTTTTGAGTGGAATAGGTATAATACTTTTGGTAGCTGCTATACGTAATAGCTAATGAAAGCCAATAAGCCAATAATACAAGTCTGTATTGAAGTATGTTGCTGTATAAAGGAAAAGTGTGTTGTTTGATTGGGCAACATACCAGGCAATAAAGGACTGAAAGAAATGCTCTGCTCAATGGAGCTAGAAAAAGACACGCCAGCATATGGCTGAACAAGAAAAAAACCCTTACTCATAAAAAAAGTAAATAAAAAGGAAACATAAACGCCTGCTGCATTTCCTTGATTTACTAGCGTAGTAGGCAGAGTGGTTAACAAAAGAAGCGTGTTTTATCGCTCGGTCGGTACGCACAGCGAGCATCGTTGCCGACACTGTCACGGCTTTGCAACTTATCTGCTTGAATTCAATTTCCACAATGACGCTCTTGAATAAAACGAGTATCACAGCTGGAAAGGCTTTTAATGGATAAAAATATCTTTGTTTTCAATCTCCTGGAATACAAATTTGTGCTTGAGTGAAGTTTACGACAGCTTTCTCTAAGTTGCTGTCGACAACAGCTGTTCCCAGTTATTACGAAACGGAGTGTGTGAGATTTGTGTGGATGAAAAGCCGATACCTACATAAAGAGGAAATCACAGGAACTCCACGCTGCTTAAAACGACAGCAGTTTGTTGCAAACATAGTCATACACGTACACAGAAGGTAGAGAAGGCATTCCACCCAAACATTTCATACCGAGATTCCAGTGAAAATGCACGTTTTGAGGTCCCACAAATCCGAACCTTTTTTAGAAAAATGTGTGTGTGTGTGTGTGTGTGTAAGTTGGTTAAATACCAAACTTGGTATTTAAGTTCAACATCTTTTAATGACGCTGCAAGATTTTCAAAGGAATCCCTCACTTCAGACCAGCCTTTACATGGAATATTCTCATAAAATTTTGCTTTTCTCAAAATTTGCTCTAACGCTTTTGATTAAAATACCACATATTTAAGAAATTGTCTTACAAATGAACATCCTCTTGACCGTTTATTTCGCTGACAGCATTTTTCATACATTCATTCTACTACTGACACGACTTGAAGGACTCGCCGTTTCTCCGAGGTAGACAACGGGGACATGGCTGATAGCTAGGCAGTGTGTAGCAGAGTGGACGGGGTTAAACTACGATGTAGGGAATATGACACGTTATGTCGGTTCTCCCCATCTATGCTATAAAATGTATTGTTTTCAGCAGTATCAGCTCGGAATTAAAACACCTAGTAGTAATTACAGTGAGATATTCTCTGTTGTACTGTTAGTGACACGCAACCGTAATATCGAACACAACTGTACCTCCAAGTGCCATATCGATGCAGCACAAAGGTCTGCAGAGAAATTCCGTATTTTCCGACTGTTGAGCACACAGCTGACACAACTTTCTTGCGAAAATACATACAAGACATTCGTTCCGGAATTGGTACGCAGAGTAGCGCCAGTTGAATCGTTCATCCACTCCACAACTGTCGCAGAGAACACGTGCTTTCTCTCCCCGTTATTTTCATACCCCTAAACATTCATTTCTATTTATAGAAACGTATGTAATCTCGCGAGGTCATTTTTTACTTTCTCTACTACGTATAGTATGTAGGGGAAATATGTTTTGAGATCACTTGAATTAAAAAAAAAAATACTTTCTCTATGACGTAAGCCGAGGACAAACAGAAAGTGAGTTGTCTTTGGACGCCAAATTCGTGTGAGTTCTACACAGCACAGCGCCTTCATTGATCATATGGGCGAGTAATATTAAGGTTTGCAACTTGTGACAACTTGTTGATGCCGCTACACAACTATATCGCGCAGTGGCGTTGCATGGTGTATGCACTTGGGTATGCAACTTTTTAAATTCTGTAATTATCAGCGAATTTTGTTCAAACTCATACCAGACATAAAACATATAAGGAATAAATTTTCATTCTAGTATCTTCAGCATCTTTACATTTCTTAACGACCAAACAGGATTTTGAAATAAAAATATCAAAAAACCGAAATGTTGGTACTAAGAAATGGTGGTAAGGCACAAATATTCATACAAAGTAAAAAAACTAAACATAGTATCAGACTCATACCATCTGGAACTTGGTACAAAGAGAACAATGTCAATAACTGAGTAGGCAAACATGTAACTTTGATCTGTATATGGCGAAGTGGCCGCAATACTTGTATTTTTATCTTTCAGGATACGGGAAAACTTCGGAAAAATCTTATTCAGATAAGTTACCCTAACGGACATTTCAATTCGCAATCTCTTGAGTGTGAGACAGACACGGTACCTCCACACCACAGAGGTGGGCTTTCAAATCCTTATGCTTTATGTTAAAGAGTTCTAATTTTAGTTCCAGTATTGTTGAAACTGTTTATGTTTTAGTTTGCATCCACTCTAGACTGCTCGTTTTCAGTGTGTTTTAGGTCAATTAAATCCCATGAGGCGCGTGGCAGTGTTTTGTTTACGAGTAAGTTGAAAAAGAACCGGAACCATATTGTATAATCTGGCGGAAGTTGTGTTTGTGAGCACCTGATACCGCGCAAACAAATGAGGTCGGAAACAAACTTACTTCCGTCCCATACAAATGTAAAGCGCTGACTGTCTGTCTACCGGAGCGTGTGTGACGGACGACCAGCTTCCCAAAACTGCTTTGTGATGTAACAAAAGGGAATTACATGTAAACAAACAAATGAGTACTGTTATTGCTCTAATTCTTAATCGAATTGGATTAAACGTAAAAAAGTATGTAAATAGCCAAAGCAACAATAAATATCTGACGTACAAACTCAAATTTCTCTACGAAGTTTACAAATTGTGACAAAAATAACAAAACTCCAATCTGGTTACTTTTCTCGCACTTCATGTTCTTCCACAACCGAATGCATCACTACAGTTCTCTTTTACTGACGTTAGTCTTCAGTCCTTCGTAGTATTAAACTCACCACTGTTTTCTTTTCCTAACATTAACACACAATCTTCTGTTCTTCGGTTTTCTCTTTGTCTCACAAAAGCTAACTCTCAGATACCACTCAACATTAACTGCTTCGTTACATTCCTTCTCACGCACAACACACACGGACCTTTTTCTAAAAATGCTTTTTTTGGATTCAGGGGGCCTCAAAACGTATATTTCCGGTAAAATCTCGACATCGAATTTTTGGGTCGAATACAATAATTTCTCTACTTTACTATACGCAGTAGAAAAGGTAAAAAAATAATGTGAATGTAGGCCATAGATTTTTCTATCTTTCAGCACTTTTGTTTTCCACAGGCCACTGCAGTAGATCAAGTGTAATGACGAGCAGTATACATTTGCTGGATATCATTTTTCATTTCCATCATTATCCAGAACTCATCTCGTTTTATGTGTTTGCGCGTCCTATCTTCAAATGTGGACTCATTCGGTTGTTGTAAGCAATTCCGAAATCTCGACGGCTTTACAGTTCCCGAGAGGAGATTTACAATTTTGTCTATGTAGGTAATTTTGCTCCTTTGGCATTTCATCTTTCTCATCCCCCTTCCTCTGCTTCTGTGTTTCCTCATTGGAGTAGCCTCAGAATTGGATTAGGGCGAGGTAGCGAAAATAGAATTATCGTGTTCCAGCAAAAATCTAGGACGCGGTTCCATTACTGCAGCAAGGATATCACTTTTCTGCACTTTTATCTCGCCAGACTCACTTGGGAGATAGTAGCAACAATCTATTTACTTTGTGTAACGAATAACTCCTCCTTGTACATCATCAAACTGGTTTTTCAGCTCAAGAGTTTGCAAAAATACATTCTCAAACATAAAAAAAAAAAGTTGACAACTTGGACACATATTACCACCCAAAAAAGCATTAAATCTCGCTAGAGTTGGAACAAAATTCCGCTACAAAAACATTTCTTGATATTCGATACCAATATTGATTTTTAAGCACCAATACTGGATATTTGATATGCTCTAGCTAAACTACGGTTCGGTAAGGGAAAAAACAATACAAAATACAACGAATTAAGAAATAATTAGGGAACGAACCTTCATACTGTGACATTGGTTAAGATCTCTATGGAGTAAGCTTGCCGTAGATTAGATGTTCCTTGGATGATCGTTGCTAAGGAGCAGGAAAGATAACACAGATAGAGCTGAACAGGTTAAGAGTCGAAAGTTTATGCGAGAAAGGGAATTTTTAGTGAATTTGGGAACTTGTGTAAGCGAGAACAAAGCTAATTGAATGTAAAAGTAAAGAAAATAAACTAAAGAGAGTGAGTAAACCTGTAGAGTTTAAAAAAGCCAAGCTTATACTAAAGAGTTGATGTAAAGTGTTCATGTGTTAATTTGTGTTGAGTGAGTCAGTTATAAAAGTACGAGAAAATAAATAACGGAAAATTGATTATTGTTACAATGCAGAGAACGAAAGGTTGCGGAGTTGGGACTATAGGAAGTGAGAAGGGTCAGTATATCACATGATCACTGCACGGAGGAGGTCAGGTATAGTTGACGCGCGAATATTGTAGATGAAGTTGTTGCATAACCTACATTCAATGCTGGCACCATTTGCAGTAAAATATTCACGTGGATAAGTCCGCATAACGTGGAAGGAGGTAAACGGAACCTCCCCTCTTTTGCAGACGTTGGACATCGCTGTAGTAATCTAAGAAAGTGGACCAACAAACAAACAAACAGTGACATTTGGTGCAGCCTCTCGACTGATGAACTGGCCCCTTGCACGATCAATCTATGGAGGATTAGGAACAACTCTGAACAGCTCCAAGAAAAAACCAAAGAACACTAATAGAATAAAAGGGGGAACAACCCCATGTCTGTCAGTCTCTTGAGGAAAATATTCATCATCGACTTTTGTGGTAGAGACAAAGGGTCCGCCGCCCAGACGCTATAAACTCAGTAGCAATGTCATTATATGGACATGGGTCTGTGCGTCCGTGTTTATTACCAGTTTCCTGACACAAGTGTTCATAAAATCTTGTGTATAACATCATTTGGGGTCGCACAGAGTGGACGCACATGTATTACCAGCGTGTGTGACTTTTACAGTTCCCTGCAGAATTGGACCAGCCTTGCTGGTTAAACAACGATCCGAACTCTTCATCGTGAGGGTCGGGCACCAGGATACCTCCAAGCATGGCTTACGTATCTCACATGACTTTCTCTACTCTTGTACTAACCATTCTTACAAACTCTTATTCCTATATCTTCTTCGTGTTAGTTGAGATAAACATTTGTACAAATTATCTTATAGCTTATTTCCTCTTAGGTGCAAGGGGAATATGGGAATACAGCAGACTTTGTGCGATAGTCAAATGTTTTAAAACTTTGACATTACGTTCTCTTTGTGCGCTTAAGATATAAAAAATGAACAACGATGTTCCATTTCAAGAAAGTTTTAAGTTTTCCGAAACTGACACAAATAACAAGCAATATCTCCGAAATGGTTCACTATACAAAAAAAAAAAAAAAAAAAAAAAAAAAAAATTGAGACATCAATTGTGTGTTTTAGTAAGATCTACATTTTTTTTGTACAGTAAGATTTTGTCTACCTGTTATGGTTTACGAGTTATTCAAAAGTCATCCAGCGGCTATAGCCAGATAAATGAAGGTTATAAATTTGAACATGATGTAATTTGCCTAACCACAGTAGGTGACTGTAATAATTATTGTACGCAAAATATGTGTAATATAAACAAAATAATTAATAACACGCAGAAATTACTACCACCGCGCAGATGGAACGAACCCACCACTGCACGTGTTGTGTCCAAACCTTTGTCACTCGGCAAGAGAATGTAGGGCGAGTAAGGCAAGTTCAATCGCTACCTCTCCTCTCGTGCCCATGCCTGTTATAGTATATTTATTAATATTAACGTTAAACAAAAATAGTACTAGACGATAGAACGTTTAAATACATGAACTGTAATGTAAGTTAGCTGGAAAATTGTGAGATCGAAAATAAGAGTAACTCCTTTAACTGTTTCTGTGGAACCTTAAGACGAACATTAGTTAAAAAGGCAAGGAAAGAAACACTATTAAAATATTATAAAGTATTGGCAGCGAAATCTGCACACTAAAAAAGAAAGATGAAAGTAAAATCGAAGTTGCTGAGATGAAGTTTTTAACACTTGTCATGGCTTATGTACTTTTTGATAATAAAGATGTGAAGAAATAAGTGCTGAATTAAAAATGTAGAGTATTTGGGAAATCATAAAAGCATATCACTGGAGCACATTGAGTAGAACTTACGATACTTACAATCCACGAGGAAGGAGTTCTCTAGGAAGACCTAGGAAACGATGGCAGGATCAACTTTCTGAAGACGGAACAGGCCAATAAGCTTAACTATGAGAAAGACGATAACACTAGAAGAATTAAGAAAGCTGCACATTCAACAGTCAACGTTTTCAGGCCACAAAAGACGACACAATTATTCCAGGCTCGACTGGCAACAGATGAGCATCAAAAAGTCGTCCATTGGCGTTCATTAAAGAATCAACGAGGAGCCTTTTGTCTTCGCATTCTGCGGCCTTTGGTTTGTTCTCTGTCGCAGGCAATTAGCGATATAAACTGTTGATACATCGATTATGCGAGATAATTGGACTGCATGTGTACTTGAGAAGTGAAGGGTAGTTATCAGAGGCGCCATTGAGTCTGATGAGAGGGAGCCTCCCCACCCCCCCCCCTCAACCCCAGATGCTGGAGCATTGTATGCAAATCGTCTACCCAGGGGTCGCTTTCAACAGCCAAGGATTCTCTCTATTGGCATTTTAAAGCAAACACTGCCATCCTTCTAATTAAAGTTGACGGCGTTCCTTTGTTTTCCATTCTTTATGTCAAACAATCTATTGTCTCCTTTTACCTATATCCTATGCACAACTTCTATTGTTTACCCTCAAGATAATCGTACAAAAACTGGTTCACTTTTTATTCATCCTGTGCAGAGTCACAAGAAGGCAAAAACATGACAATAACTCGCAGTTCTGCTGGACGTGAACTTTCGGTCTACTCTGGGAGACGTGAATCAGACGAGGCACACCGAGTTGGCCAAGTCTCATTTAAATCTTAACTTTCAGACGCTATTTCAACGTTCCATTTACAGCGAACGGTTCGAGCTTTTACAATAGACTTTTGTAATTGTCTACCACATTCTCTTCATGTATACAGAACCGCCCTCGTAGCACAGCGGTAGCGCACCTGTCTCTGACGCGGAGGACTCGGGTTCGATCCCAGGTACGGGCGTGAGCATTTTCCCCCATTGGGAGGTGTAGTCCGGGGTGCACTCAGCCTCGTAATGGCAATTAAGTAACTATCCTGATTAAAAAGTTCTTCTTTTTCTTCTTTACCTGATTACTCTGCTCTATATATGGCCGACATACTAAACTGCAGTCGAGATTTCGCCAAAAAGCAGTATTGCCAACGTACATAATAAAAGCATCATTTCTAACCTCAAATATCACAGGGTTGAAGTAACATACTTTCAAACGATAATAATGCTTGAACATCTTTAGCAAATCTTGTTCTGCAATAACTCTTTTGGATAAAATCACTTCCGAACACTAAACATCATAATATACGAGTATTTAGTACACTTCTGTGTTGCGAATTTCAATTTTTATTTACTTTTATTCAATTTTTTGTTTATTAACCGTGCAAAGAGAAGGGTATCTCAAAGCTTTTGACTATCGCACAAAGCCTACTGTATTCTAATATTCCCCTTGTACCTACAAGGAAATAAGCAATAAGATAATTTGTACAAATGTTTATCTCAACTAACACGAAGAAGATATAGGAATAAGAGTTTGTAAGAATGATTAGTACAAGAGTAGAGAAAGTCATGTGAGTGCAACACATCAGATTTTTTCTTTACTTCCGAGATAACAGTAGTGACTCGTACAATTTTAACTGAAATTAGGACGTATTAGCGAGCGAACAAAGCGGAAATAACATTGGCCGGAAGTTGTCAAACTAACCAGCCACAACGTTATCTAGGAAGTTTACAAAATTCGGGTAGACTATCCCTCCTCACCCTTCAGTCCCCTAAGACATGAGCTGGTGAACGGACAGTGTTGCAGATAAGAGGTTTTTGTTGTGGTGTTGAGTAGGGTGGTGGGGGGTTTTCCAGAACGTCACAGTGGTTATCTTCCTCAGGAACTGCCTGGCGTTATCACCAGAGTTGTGCCCTATTTCCTTGCAGCCGGGGAATGTCCATCAATAAGAGTTTTAACACATTCCTTGACAGTGATGGGGGTTGTCATTTGTCACTGACACTTGCTCGTTTATTCAGCAAGGGCTTGATATAACTTACAGACATGCTCATTTGGCTTTTAGAAGGAAGTTCAATCCACGGCTTTATAAATGACAATCCGGTTGCCTGCACCACATTAACCTACTTCTTCTGTTGTCGCCGTGCGCTCATGTATTATCTTGAATTATGTATTACTTCCTCTATTACCTACATACTTCCATTAGTAGAGGTATTGTATTCCATTCAAAAATTCGATACCGAGATTTCACTGGAAAAATCTGACGTGTTGCACTCACATGACTTTCTCTACTCTTGTACTAACCATTCTTACAAACTCTTATTACTATATCTTCTTCATGTTAGTTGAGATAAACATTTGTACAAATTATCTTATTGCTTATTTCCTTGTAGCTACAAGGGGAATATTAGAATACAGTAGACTTTGTGTGATAGTCAAATCTTTTTTACCTTTGAGATTCCGTTCTCTTTGCACACTTAACATATAAAAAAATGAACAACGATGTTCCATTTCACGAAAGTTCTAAGTTTTCCGAAACTCGCACACATAACAAGGAATATCTCCGAAATGGTTCACCCTACAAGAAATTTTATTGAGACATAAATTGTGTATTTCAGCAAGATCTACATTTTTTGTATAGTATGATTTGGTCTATCTCTAACGGTTTACAAGTTATGCGAAAGTCGTCCAGAGTAAATACTACTACAGGGGCTATAGCCAGAAAATTCAAGATATACATTTCATTTGTCATAAAAATATCTCAAACATATGACATTTTAATCAAAATCGTTAGAGCCATTTTCAAGAAAATAAAAATTTTCCATGTAAAGGGTAGATTAGGGTGGGGCTATTTTCTTCAAAATCTTCGTGTCGCATCCTTGAACGACATTAAACTTTGGTTTTTAACCGACTTTTCGTTTTTGAGTTATGGTGTCCACAGACTGACAGACTAACAGACTGACACACAGACACACACACGGACCTTTTTCTAAAAATGCTTTTTTTGGATTCAGGGGGCCTCAAAACATGTATTTCCGGTGAAATCTCGACATCGAATTTTTGGGTTGAATACAATACTTCACCTACTTACGATTAGAGAAAGTAAAACTGAACAACGATGTTCTATTTCACCGAATGTTATCTCATATGAATTTGGTATCTCCCTGTGGTTTACCAGATTATAGAGTCAGTTGTTGAATTCAATTACCAATCTTTGTCCCACACAAGGCTAATGTAAAAGAACAATTAAATGCCACAGCAGCAGAAGTGTTGGCGACACTGTAATTTGGTGTAGGGGATATTTGAATTACATAACTCTACAAGACGAAGTAGCAAATGCTTTTAACTCAACACTTCACTACATTAAAACTGTCTCTACAAATCAGTCTAGGAAGGTGAACGCTTCTCTCACCTGCTATAGCAGAAGCGTGGGATTTTCGCAAGAACAAAGAAGTGCGCAGGTTCAACGATTAGCTTTTGATATTCTGTTTTACAGGAAATTGCAGAACAAACGCGGGGCTTGTTAGAGAAGCAGCCTTCGCTGTGTTGCAAGCTTTTGTTTGGACAATGTCCCAAATGTTTACACTGCACAGGATGTTTGCATGTTTTGTTTCAGTGGTGAGGGATTCAGCTGTTTTAACACCAGTAGTTCTCGGCTCGGCCTCCTGGAAGCCTACAAGAGTCGACCAATCACAGTGCCGAACCTTCATGCGCAAATCTGTGCAGTTTTAGGTTGTTTTGTAGCCGGAATTTTTAATATAGAGGAGTTAAAATTGATTGAATATCTACCTGCGCAAACCTTGAGATCTTGCAAAGACGTGACACACCTTTTCAACGAAATTGCCCCGCTACAACTATCCTTTACATGCAGCATTTTGGAAATTTTGATTTTCTCAAAAGGGCTCAAACGATTCTGTTTAAAATACCACATGGTTAACATATCTACATGTCAAATGAAATGTATACCTTTAATTTTCTAAGGAATCCTCAGAAATCCTCTTTATTCTGAAATACTTTTGCTTAACTGGTACACCCTAAAATATAGACGTCTTAATGCACAAGTAGAACTAGTTAAAACACAAAGGTAAATACAGTTTTATGGAGTGAAACATTTCCACAATATTTCTTGTTATTTTTTATTTATTTTTGAATTTTCCAAGATTTGCGCTTTTCTCTACTGGGAGGTCGTTACTCTGTTTTCCCCCTCTGTTGATCATACAAAGAGAATGGAATTTTAAAGCCAGCAAAAAGCGACCCATATTCCTCTTGCGCCTACAAAAAAATTAGCAATAAAAAGTAAGTATGGATAAATTACAGTTCCCATTATACACACAATAGAATGCGAAGTATAAAAGAAGGAATAATGGTAAGCAATTTCAAGGAGGGAATTAACATATTGTGTAAATTCAATGTAAAATTTAAGGATAATAAATAAGGTAGGCCGTTTTGTTTACGACTGATAGCCGGTTCGGATCGCTTAACTCTGCTTTATGTGTTTGCAATGTTACCGAGGTCTACAACCACATTACGTCTGCAAAAATGTGTTTGGAATATGCTTTTAATGATTATTTATTTAAAAATCCTGTCTGATGGGACGCTAAGAATTACATCAACTGCAGAGCGTGCATGAATAAAAACTAAATTTTTGGAAGGAATGTAATCTGCGGTATATTACAGAAAATGTTGGACCAAACCTTCAATTTTTCAACTAAATTGGCAAGATGTGAAAGTCCAAAGTCCGGAGGAAGTCCAACTGAATCAAAGAGTGCGGGGGCAACCCGGATCTTGTGCATGTACGTATTATTAAAGTTTGAGCGGAACTTGCTGCGTGACCTTTTCCGGGCAGGAAGAGCTTTTTAAGGAAGTTTGTATCTCTTGTGAAACCGTTCCTTGAACCATTTCCTCCTGGGCTCTGAGGGAGCCACTCATAACTTGGACAAAGCTGCTAATGTTATATCTGAAATCGAATAACGACCGCCCAAACTCGATTTCTAAGTTCAGTGGATCAGCCAATAGTGTGTTACTTCTTCCTCGCCTCTTCTTCCTACCCTCGTTTGGAGGTCCACTTTTTATTGCTTTATACGTGCATTCAATAGAAGAAGGCAAGGCTACGATTATACTTCTCTAGTAAAAACTCGGAATGGACAGCACGATTAAAAAACAAGATAGTTCGTTTTCCAACAATATATTGTCTTTACTTCATATCGACCGCCATGGTAACGGGTGAGGCTCGCATTTGGAAGGTCGTGAGTTCCAATGTGCAAATTCAAATCTGCATATTAAACAACAAATTTTCCTGTTTTTGTAACTTAAAAATTCTCTCTACCACTCTTCATGAAACAGCCAACTCGCCTCTGAATAAGACGTGTCGGAACCTGAACAGCAAGTTACGGGAGGGATGGCAGGTGGAGTGAGGCAAGAGCGTGTTTCAGGTGCCTAGTTAAACCAATTTTGCCCATGCATTAGTGAAAATTAACAAAAATCCTTAAAAAAATCTATTATTGTATATTTGTATGTTTGTATTTTGAACCTTGTACTAGTTTCATAACCTGCATGTATGTATTATTTATCATTCAATGTTCCCTACGCATTTACAAATTGCTTCCAGAAATGTAATACATTTTTTGTATCAAACTAAAAGGTGAACAAAAATATCTTTCCAACATTTTTTGAAATATTCACCTCTTTTGGAATAAGTATTAAAACTAATACAACTGTTAGGGTTCATCGTGTTGAAAATTTCTTGTTTGTTGCTAAATAATTGTTTAAACAATAACTCCAGCATTAATGAAGATAAACTAATGAAATTTGCTATGTATGTTTGTATTGCCTGGTATAAATTTAAAGCAAATATATTCATAACCTAGTTGATGAAATTTTTCAAAAAAAAAAAAAAAAAAAAAAAAAAAAAAAAAAAAAAAAAAACTCGCGTGATTTTTAGCATCAGAATTTCTTCCAAAAAGTAGAAAGCACATTAGGTATAGTGAGCAACAGGCGGGCGTGTGTGTGTATTGTTGCCGAAGAGAGGCGAGGCGAGGCGACTGGCTCCATCTGGCAACAATGTGTGAGTCATCCCGCCCGTCATGGCCTGCTCTGTAACACAGTACCTTGTAGTACATTACCATCAATGCGAGCGGGGCGAACCAGATCGATACGTACCCTCGACTTCTCTCGCACCATGCGATGTTTTAACAGCTGCAGGCCTTTATTAGCACCAGCATCCAGCGAAAACTGAACCACATCATTGCCCACTTTCTCACATTAAACGAGATACCTACACCTTCCCAAAAACTGCACCCTCGTGTAATACAAATTATATTACGCGTTAAACAATATCTTCTGAATTAAAAATGTATTTAAACTATCTCTATCTTCAATTATTTTTATTGTATGACCTTTTGAGAAAGAGATGACTTAAAAATTCTTTGATATAAGTACTCTCAAATACTTTAAATAAAAAAAAAAAGAACTTTCTCTCGTGAATCAAGTGGTTGTTTTGAAAAAAAAATATCGTTTTTAAAAAAACAATCGAATAACATTATTTACTATATAAGTATCTTGAAAACTTTATTCCGATTAAAACACAAAAGATATATTAGAAATTTATAAGCTTTTTTCAACTCTGAAAACCAGCAGATAGACATCTTCTGATGACTCTGCACTAAAGAAGTTTTAAAAATGTTATTATCATTACTTTCTCTACTACGTAGAGGAAGTACTGCATTTGATCCAAAATTCGATATCGAGATTTCACTGGAAATATATGCTTTGAGACTCCTTAATCAAGAAAAAAACTTTTTTAGAAAAAGATCCGCGCGCGTGTGGGTGTGCGACTGTTAGAGCATAACTCAAAAATGGAAAGTTGGTTAAAAACCAAAGTTGGTATTTAAGTTTGATATCTTTCAAGGATGCGACATGTAGATTTTGAAGAAAATTTCCGCATCCTAAACTACTCTAAACAAAAATGTTCGAAAATTATAATTTTCTCAAACATGACTAACGATTTTGATTAAAATGGCGTATGTTTGAGATATCTTTATGGCAAATTAAATGTATATTTTGAGTTTTCTCGCTATAGTCCTTGTAGTTCTGTTTATTCTTAACGACTTACGCTTAACTAGTAAACAGTAAGAGATAGACCAAATCTTACTATACAAAAAATGTAGATCTTCCTAAAATACACAATTTATGTCGAAATAAATGTTTTGTAGAGTCAACCATTTCGGAGATATTCCTTGTTATTTATGTAACTTTCGGAATACTTAAAACTTTCGTGAAATGGAACATCGCTGTTCATTTTCTTATATGTTAACCGTGCAAAGAACGGAATCTCAAAGCTTAGAAAGATTTGACTATCGCTCAGAGTCTGCTATATTCTCATATTCCCCTTGTACCTACAAGAAAATAAGCAATAAGATAATTTGTACAAACGTTTATCTCAACTAACACGAAGAAGATATAGGAATAAGAGTTTGTAAGAATGGTTAGTACAAGAGTAGAGAAAGTCATGTGACTGTAACACATCAGATTTTTATAGATGCTCTAACTGCTGTGGTTCTCAGCGTCCCATTCTATACTGGACGAGAAGATCGCTTAATTTTGCTCAGAGGCCCCTTGAGGTTCTTATACGTGTCGTAAATCTACAACACGGGACTACCATGTTTACTTCTGTTCCAGAGGAAGCCATGCTACGGACTTTTAGGTCCAAAAGCTCCGCCGGGGTTGAACCCGCGACCTCAGGGAACAGAAGCAACAATGCGCAGCGGAGATAACGTGTTACCATATGTTTTAATGACCCTATACTTCTCATTTACTGCTCGTTTGCTCACATCCTCCATCGATCTGGCTGCAGCCGCCATCGCCGCGATTTGTGTAAATTACGGCGAGATTATGAACTTATCAACACAAATGTTCCGTGTTTGAACGCGATCGTATCAGATGAATCATTGAAAGCATCGCGTGATAAAGGCATCTTCAATTTGCCGACGCTCTGCTGAGCTCCTAGCAATAAAACCATCCCCAAAGGGATGATTAGTTACATCCTTCTCAAAATGCAACATTTATATTCGCTCTTGAATCTTAATTAAACGGGCGAGCAAAGCGAGAGAGAGAGAGACAGCCATAATAATTTCATGGTAGCAGAGATTCTTATTGATTTTTGGACCGGAAATTCGTTTTAATTACAAAGGGATGTTCCCGTGGCAACTCTTCTTCTAGCAGAAAGATAAAGAACGGGATCTCAGCATGGAAAAGTTGTTAACAAAGAACCAAATTCACCACCAGAAATCACTGATTTCAAAAGGGAAAGAAGTTCTATAACCATACTTTGTGGAAAACCTTAACAGCACCCAAAGTTGGCATCTTGGAAACTTATGTTCCATAGATAACTTGCAGATCTATACGTATTCATTCTTGAAATACTTCTTCAACCAGGTTTTGGAGTTATTGTTACCATGAAAACACACTGTTCAATCTACTCATTGAATAATTAATAAATCCAGAAGCTCTTCGCAATTAACTACGATCAAGACCTTCTCTGTGTATAAAAGAGGAACTAGTCCTGCATTTATTTCTCTTTTAAAAGCAATGGAACACTTACTCGACTGTAGGAGTCGTGCTTTAAACAGGACAAGTTTCTGTTTTACATTACTTGACAGCTTAAAGAGTGAGAAACAAATATTTCAATTTATTTTCGCAAAAAATCGACTTGTTTCCCTTTTAAAATCACCGATTTAATTAGTTTGTAGCATATACAATACACACTTCATCTATAGCCCTGGAAACTAGGACTTTGAACGGTCCGAGTCAAGAAGGCGTATGGTTTACCAAAGTAACAACTGAACATCGTTGTCCGTACTCCAATGTTACATTTCCTGTATCGCGTTACCTTTGTTGCTATTCCTTTGCCTTTTGTACCGGTTTACTTCTGTGTTTAATCAACTCAAACAGTAATTTTAGAGAAGTAAATGCCTGAAGTAGATCCAGCATCGACACTGCAAACTCCTACAAATAATAAAAGAAGGAACCATGTGTGCTTTAGCCGTTGGCTAACCTGGATACTAACTCACGGCCTTCTATTTAAAGTAAGACTGTGGAAAAGACAACAATATCAATACTAAAAGAAATTTTAAAAATAAGCTTTTATTTAAATGCTCTAAAAAGAAGAAAATAAACAAATTAAATCAAATCAATCAATTTATTACATTATACAATTTATATGATATAAAGGCTTGTCACGAGATTTACCTATTTTATAAAAACGTAGTTTTTTCCTTAGAATTATTTATATCAAGTTTAAGTTACACATTACGTTCTTGTTTACCATCACAGCTAAATCTCACAAGTTTTTATATCATATAAATTGTGTAATGTGATAAAAGCTTGTTTTTAATTTTTTTTTTTTTTTTTTTTTAGTTTATTCGTATTCTTCTCGGCAAACTCTTTCATTTGATACACATTATGAGAGCGCATAAAAAATAACCAGACCGCCATTTTGCACGATCCGCCATTCCTTCAGTCAAATAATTACAGAAATCCAACTGATTATTTAACTCCCCGCTTCCTCCCTAATTTCAATTGAATTTCATTCAGGAGCTCAAAGCTTTCGTCTCCCATATTGATATCAATAAGTAAACATACTCCCTTGGAGACGAAATCTTGGAAACAATGACGTCACACGCATCTGCCATTTGCATTTCAGCTTATTTATAAATAGGCATTATAAATTATAATGTATGATGATAGGATTGCATAAATCGATCTATGCAGCTCAAGTCGATTGTTGTGACACTCGTGAAACGTTCACATATGTCACAAAGTTACAATTGTGCTCTAGTTACATGAATTAATGTTCTTATCAACATTCTGCATCAGTAAATATGTTGCGATTTCATCAACACTTAACACGAATGTCGTATCTGATGTTTACGTTTCCTGCAAACGTGCAGTTAGCGATGCGAGAAATGCGATTACTACTGTTCCATTTGTAAGAAGCCTTAGACATCTAACGTCATGGTGTTCACTTGCTTACAGTAGTGTTAATGTTGGGTTGGTATTACTTAGGGTTGTTACATTAAATGCACACTCTTATTCATACTTCCAGACTTTATGGAGAATGAGGAATAATCCTGGCTAAAGAACATTTTTCATCCTTCAGCCTGGATTCGAACCCAGGACCTCTGGATTTGAAGACTAGCACGCCAACCATCAGATCGTAGATGCAATAAAGTTTAATTCTGTCAACACAATGTAACTTTTTCGTTCCGTGTAACAATACCTTACTGTAGTTATTGGTACACAATATTATCATAAGATGTCTGATCTAACCTATAAATTCTAGAGCGGAGCGACAGAGAGTCCAATTATATTTATTTTGTCTGGACTATTTAATACATAAAACATGAATTTAAATACTATATCGCAAAGTTTTGAGCAGACAATTTTAAATTCTATCAAAAATAACCTAAATTATATTAATTTCTAGTTCGACTTACTCAACACTACCAACTGATGAAAACCAAAGAATTACATGTATTTCGAACTTCTCTTGTTGCCATAACAGAAAATTAGATTATAATCTCAAATAAATCTCACTATATTTTAATACTAACAAATAATCTTTCTTCTGGAAAAATACATTATTTATTAAAACAGCAATTGTTAAAACACAGTTGCCAAATTGAAGTGGAGTATTATTTTGATAGTTAATGTGCAATAAATTGTTTTCCAGCGATTTATGGGATACAGTTGGCGATTCTGACTAAACAAACGAATGATCAGGTGATAATTCGTATATGACAATTTAACGCTTGTATGTATGGAATAATCTTGTTAATTTCGCTGTTTGCAATACAAATAAATTGTTCAAGCGACCTTAAATAAAAGAAAAAAGAAGTGTATAAAACAATATGCTATTAAAGAATAGTTTATGAAAGAGTGAGTAGAGAAAGAAATGTGAATCACATCAGATTTTTCATGCTTTACGACTCCTATGACTGAAACAGAGTGAATTTGGAAGTTCCATCAGTCTTGCCAATATCTACTGAATGAAAGGAACCAATAGCACATACATTTCATAAATTAGGAACTGCAGAGTTGAGACGTTGGCAATGACTTAAATGGCCTCCGATGAGAAAATTAATGGCTCGAGAGAAGCGCACAATTTCTCCGAGGACGAGCGGCCCATCCTCGCATACAAAGAAGACACAAACGGCCCGGAAGTAACGCGCACTGGGGTGCAATGATATTAAACTGCGAGAAATTAAAGCCCTCCTTTAACTTGATAACATCACACGCAAGGACTCTCATGGCGATGCCTGTCGGGGTGCAGGGAGTGGCAAAAAACACAAGAAAGGGTGTCAAGTGCACTCAATAATTTAGCCCCTGCTAAGGGGTAAATGTATTGAAATGTGTCACTAACTGAAAATCCTTCAGCTCCATCGCCCTTACTTTCAAAGACACTTCAAGACCATGACATGTTGCAGCAAAACCAAATTATGAGGCCCAAATGAGGGCTTAACCCCTTGTCCGCAAAGAAAAAGCAATTAGAGAAGTATGCTTCTTCCTCATTGAAGATAAGTGTGTATTTATTTTTTAACTACGAGGTTACATAATGCGGCAACTTCAGTATACAGAGCTTTTACTGCCCCTCTAAACAAGGATACCAACATTCCGGCGATGTTAGTGCGACAGTTTGAAGCTATCTGCTCCAAATGAGGTTAATTGTTTGGGTATCAGTGAAGATTCTACCTTCTGATGGCTCGAAGTGCTCAGCTTTTTGTTTTGCCTGGCTATTGCTCGAGCAATGAGATTCTTATCTCAGGGTGTGCGTGGATGTGCTTTTCATAAAGAATGTCACGGATTCTTCAGAAAATGAGAACTTGTCGACCGATGAACAGCAATGTAAAAACTCGCTATTTAAATATGACTTGTATCGTTTATAAACATTTATCAATTATTTATTATGATTATACTAACTGCTCTTACTATTTATAATATTTGAAGTGAAGATGTAGAATTGAACTGTTTCTGAATCTTAGGACTAGAAACTTTAACTGTTGAGTATAATCTACTAACTTCTGACCTGTCAATACTTCAGAGTTTAGAAATAGCTGTTCCGAAATAATAAGAAGTGTGTGTTGCCGCGAGACACAGAAGCAACAATCGGAGTTTCCTTGCGGCGACCGCTTATCTATATGCGGTCCGGTATTATAAACCTATGTACTTTGACTGGAAGTTTAGTTAAACCAAACCAAAAGTTTAACTGTAGGCGCAATATTATAAACTTCTAGTGCAATGGTGTTGGTATACCTGAAGTTCAAGAAAACATGACGATTGTTAGTCTTTTTCTTGTTCTTCTTACACCACAGCTAAATGATGTTGGTACACCTGTCACTTTAGAAGAAAGATAAAACGTTCTGAATCAACAGCCATTCGCGATGAATTAATGGCAAGCATCCAGGATGAAATATATTAGTGTTTGAATTAACAAATTGGATCGCTAATCTTACACCGTAATCAAATGCAACTTTCTATTTTATATAATTGATTTTTAACTCTAGAAATTATTTACTGCAATTATTTATCTATTGCCCTGTAATTTATTTATAAAATATAAATCTTTCCTGTCATTAATTTTGTTATCTAACTTTTTAATAACGAAGTCGCAAACAGATTACTGTTCCACGTTTTTCTCTAAACAAGATTGCACTGAAACATATTATTTACGACAGGCGGTTCATAAACATGCAATTCTATCACACTGATGAATATTTTAAATGTAATATCCCTCACTTTTAATAGCTCTAGTTGGTATTATGGCGATGTCAATTATAGTGTTTGTTACTGTAGGCACAAACATAAACTGCTTCAATTTAATTTGAAAAATCTGACGTGCTGCTTTCACATGGCCTTCTTTACCAACTCAATAAATTATTAATGTAAAAGCTTATTCTTCTATCAACTTTATGATAATCGAGATAAACGTTTGTACATAGAAAAACTGAATCACGGCTTTCCATTTAGAAAAAGTAAAATTGTTGGAAAATTCAGAGCAATAGCAGGAATATCTCACAAATAATTAACAAAAAATATTTGGCATTGTTTTGGAAAACATTTCCGTGCACAGGGTAATTTAAGGTGGAGCGATCTTCTTGAAGGTGCTGGACTTGAATAAGAAGTTTGCTATTTAACAGACTTTCCGGTTTTGAGTCATGATACTGACACTGTGCGCCCCTTTTCACCCCCTACAAATACTTCATTTTAATTTAAAGTGCTTCAAACGTTTTTCCGTGTGAATAGCCTTCATAAAATATTCCTAGAAAATTCACGTATACTTATTTGAAATGCAAATGTCTTAAACATGATATTTTAATAAAATCGTCAAAAGCCACTTTTTAGAAAATGAAAAATATCGAACATTTGTATGCCAATGATACTTTAAGAGTGGGGAGGAAACCTTAGTGTCATATCCTTAGAGGATACGATGTTCTTTTCCTGATTACACTCCCCTTATGTAGGACTTAAAAGCCAGCGCCTAGAGTGAGACGCCTGTCGGGGAGTACAGGAACCTATGGAGCGGACAGAGTGAAGACCTACAAGCGGGTGGTCAGTCGATCACTAGGTATGAAGTGAGGAAGAGGATGATATCAAATATATGTAAAATCGATGATTGGAATTGGATGGCGAAATTGGTGGTATGAGTGGCGGGGGAAACCTGAGAACCCGAAGAAAACCTTAGTATTTAGCCAAATATTAGTTTTTGAGTTATCCTGTTCAAACACAGATACGTACAATGTGGATTAGGTGTGCTCAAAACGTGTATTTCCAAATAAATTCCGGTATGAACTTTTTAGATGGAATGCAATACTTATTGCAGATAAGCAGAAGAGAAAGTAAAAATTGATTGAGATCTTGGGGAATAGACCAACTTTCTGTTTTAATCTCGCCCTAACCGAGATTCCAAGTGGAGGCTTCTTGAAATGGGCTCCAAGTTTTTGCTTCAAAATGCATGTTGCGTAGAGAGGGGAAGAGTGAGAGAGATAGGCGAGAGGGAGGGAGGGTGGACAGGAGGAGAGAAGTATCTCCGTGCAATGTGAGCGGAGCAGGTTTCGCTGTGGATTTACAAGAGATGCATCAACACGATGCATCAGATGACCTTGGTTATGTTTCAGCCCTTTCTTTCCAGCCGAATAGCAAGAGAAATGATGCGATGTTCCACTTCCTCTCAGTTTTTCCCACAAGATTGCGCCCAGCCCCGTTTAATCACAGTGTTCTTTTGGAAGAAAGGTTTCCATACTGCTGACAGACCCCACGGCTGAGGAGAGTTCCATCAACAAAAAACTGTCAACAGGTTCAGTAGACTCCCTTCATCATATCGCTTTCATAATGCTGTTTAAAGAGAGATGGATCTCCTCGGTCTTCACTGGAGCTGGAACCCTCTTGGGACTCACTTGTCACGTGTCTTATCTTGCATTACCATAACTAGAGAACGCATTTTTGTGACTATTAGCTCATGGTCCGATAATGAACGACTTCCTGATAATTTACACCTTCGGTCAGTGTAACCAACACAAATTCACTCACTGCTATCAGTGTTAAAATTTATAGTGAAACATCCCCATATACCAGGTGAGTCAGCCGCGCCTTATTTTTTTGGAAGGTAGACCACCCATCTAACGGCATGTGCGCCTTAGTCCAGTTTTGCACTTACTAAAATATATTGCTTGACGTTCTTAAAGAGAAGAATGCGCAAAATTGAGAGCAACAGTGCTTTAAGGGACAGAACGTACTCCTCGCTAAAGTACACCTCAAAAACATACGACTCGTTTACTGAGAGCGAATTCCGGTTTCCTGCCGATTTTACAAGCTTTTTATCAGAGTATACATAGTAACGTAATTCAGTAAACGCCTCGGAAAAAATGGACCTATCATATGAGTACACTAACAACGTCAGCTAAAATGAAAATGGTGGATTCTTGTACTTAGAGCAGGGATTGGCTGCCAAAAATTAGGAAAAATTTAGACACGCCTCATCCATCATGGACCCGTACAGCCAAAAGGGACATATTATTAAACAACAGTTTATTTGCATTTTTGCGTGAACTACGCCTCGTGCATCTCAATTAATATGCATAACAGCTTTTGCCATTTAAGTAATAATATTAAAACGCCCAGTAAGTGATTAAAACTGTCTTAAAAGGCTAAATCAAGCACGCAAACTCGCGAGGTGGCAATGGCATAGCGCCAGGCATGCAAGTCCTACTATTGGACGTGGTACGTGCTTTCAGGAAGTCTCGAAATAGCTGAATAGGATTGTGACGCGTTCTCTGCGCTTAACCCCCAGTGACACAGGTTCGAGTCTCAGCATTGTAAATATTTTTTTTATGTTCATCAAAACTTGGAAACCGAATTAATTCACAATAATCTAATTATGAAGTCCCTGAGGGTTTAGGACATTATAATTTTAATCATTTTTGGTTGTCTGCATTTTTAATAGCACAATAATTCATTGTGTGCAAAATTGAGTTTAACTTCCATGTTAAACTCTGACAATGTAATTTCCTTGCTTTCTGTGTTCAAATGTGTATGAATGATCCTTATTTCAATTGCACCTACCTATAGGTGTTTTTAAACAACTACATAATTGTAGTTCACCAACAAGAAACATCGAACAATGTCATAAAACATAAATAAAACAATAAAAATGAATATAACAGTTTTCAGAATAATAGTTTGTAAATTGTGAGGATTGCACGGTAAAAAAAAAAGTTAGTACATGCAGGTGATTCGAACCACCTTCACACAGACAGATTACTTCGGAGTCTTGCGCCCGTTCCAACTGAGCTACCTAGTAACGTGTGAGCTAAACATTCCGTTTAAGATGTAATATTCGCTGGTTCCAGTGAATATTTGCAGAAGTGCAAACGTCAGCTGTCTAATTACGAATATATTAAAAAGCGATGTGATAACATCTATATTAGTACTAATTTCATCGAGTGTTTAACATCCATGTTAAATACGCGGGTAGAACCTGGTAATGGGGTCGATGTTTTCATGTTGGGGTATAAAATGCGGATTGCATAAAACTCGAGAATAAGGGGCAGCTGACTCACCTGGTATAACTCATTTTGCCAAATTATCGACTGAGTAACAATCGTACAATCAGTGTGCATAGAAACCATGTAACAATGACATTATGAAACGATTTGAGAAATCTTCACTTGAAGAAGCATATAAAATAAACCAAGAGAAAACAAACTGCGTGGAAGCAATTTAATGACTTCCGTAAAGTTGTGTTGGTTCCAAAGAGATTTAATGGTACAGAGACGATTTTATAATAATTTATTAAAACTTCAGAAGGCCTTGCTGGGCAAAAATAAAACTAAGGTTATATTTTAATCTATTCCGTAAGTAGTTCGAGTTTTATTAGCTTTTGTTCTCTTATTATTAGCTAAAATAGTCAAAACATATCTAACTGGAGGTTATGTTCGTTATTCCTTAGACAAAATTCAGTCCCGATATGAAATAGCTAGCAATTTTTTTGGAATAACACAATCTCCAGAACCAGAACCAGAACCATTATCAGGTCGTACAGGTTCTCCTGTACGGTGTGTCTTTTCGCACAGCACCTAGCCGCTTCTGCGACTTTATCTGTGCGATATGGGAGGTTGTCCGTGTATTGTCGTGCGTGTTTGTTCTGGGCAAAGGTTTCTTTCTGTATACCTAATTCAGGATACAGAAAGGGGGCAGGAATAGGTGATGGGTAATGATGTGTTGGAGGATGGGAGTGGCGTTACCCTTATCCAAGGACGTCCTTGGGTAAGCGGTAGCTTTTCTTCCTTCTAGGTGCTCTGTGGTCATATTGATCTAATACCCGTACCAGCTGATTGGTGTGGGAGTTGATTTTCGAGTACATGGTTCGGGATCGCTCCTTTACCAAGTCCTCGATGTAGGGAAGTCCTGTTTGGGTATGTAGGATTTGAGACGGGAATCTACGTCCGGTATTGAAGATCATTCTAAGTGCCCTGTTCTGCACCGACTGAAGTTTGATGATATGTGAAGGTGCAGCTGATCCCCAGGCTTCGCAGCCATAAAGGATCATGGGCGGAATGATGGCCCGGTAAATCCTTAATTTAAGGTGGTTTGGCATAGTAGATCTGAGGATAGGGTAGAGCTGTCTGAGCGCAGCGTGACCAACTTTGGCCTTTGCGCGGACGTGTGGGGCGTATGTTAGCCCGCGATCGAGGACGACGCCTAAGTATTTGGCAGAGGTTACCCATGGGATATTTCTCCGCCTGAGCCGAAGTGACCGATCCGGTCGCCAATTGCGAACCTTACCAAGGAGGAGAGCGGAGCTTTTCCCCGGACTAATAGCCATTCTCCACTTTTCACTCCAACGGTCGACGGCGTCGAGTTGTCGTTGAAGGGGAGGGAGGCAATATCTCACATTTTTATTCTGTGCCATGATGAGGACGTCGTCCGCATACTGGCATGTCGCAGTGTGTTGTTCCGTGGGGAAATCGGACATGTAAGCTGCAATAACACAATCTCTAGTTAGATTATTTATAATAAAACAGTTACGCGCCTTGTAATGGATAAAATTAGATCTTCTAATGCAGAAACTTTACTGCCTGCCCACCAGAAGAAGTCATCTCAGTCGTGTTTATGTACGCTAGTGATTCGCGTATCAGTGTTACCAACTAGCGTTAGCCAAAAATCGCCAAATTTTAAATTAAAAGTCGCTAAACGTCACTAAATCAAAATAAATACTATATATAAGTAATTAAAAGGTGTTTTTAAATATTTAATAACCTGAAAAGAAAATTTCACTTCCGTAATCAGAAAAAATATGGCTCTACTTCCAACTGCCCAACTAACACAGTTGGAGCATTTTTGAGAATGTTCAACTGACTAAAAAACCTTTCTACTTCCGCTTGCAACGTTGTATACGAAGGGATTCAACTGCAATCCAAGTAAACTAACTTTTACGGTATATTTATGTTATACTTGGCAAAAGTATTTAAAACCCAATTATTCCTCAGCTAGCATTTTTATGACAAATTAAACGTAGGTATATCTTGAACTATCTGGGAATAACCTCCGAAATTTTGTTCATTCTGATAGCTTTTGCATACTGGTAAACCGTAAAAGATAGACAAAGTCTACCTGCAAAAATACGTAGATCTTTATGGTTTACCAGGAGAAATACGAACTGGTTTGAGAATTCAATGCCATTCTGGCAGATTGTTACAGTAGCTCAATGGTTAGAGCAGTCGCCTGGTAAGTGGAAGGTCTGTGGTTCAAGTCCCAGCTGTGGCATTGAATTTTTAAGTTACAGTTCTACCTTTCAAACATAATTTAAGTTTTTTGCTGAGCTAAACATTTCAGGTGTTCCTTGTTATCGAATTGAATGTTAAAATACTTTTACTTCTGCCAATGACAAATTATTTGTTCATGCGAACAAATCGGAATTTCAAAGTCAAGACATAGTGACCAGTTTTAAATTTTTGACTATCGCTAAAACACTTGTACCTAAGAGAAAATTAAGAACAAGATAATTTGTATAAATGTTTATCTCCATTAACACGAACAAGATAGGGGAATAAGAGTTGTAAAAATAATTTGTACAAAGATAGAGAAAGTCACGTGAGTGCAACACGTTAGTTTTTTAAGCTTCCTATATCTAAGAAGCTAGTATAACGAGGGTGCATTAGCATTTACAAAAATTATAAAGAAATGACTTCAACTCTGCGCAAAAAATGTTTTAAAAGACTGAGACACTTTAGAAAATTCGTCATAAAAGTATGACGCAAGCAGTTGATTAAAAAGAAAGCAGACAGATTAGCAGCGGCAGCGGCGGCGGCAGGAGAAGGTTTAATGAAGAAGTGCGTGTATGAAGGGTTGCAGTGCGTGGTAATGAAGCACAGGGTTGCATCGATCTGGACACGCCGCCCGTCCGCCCGCCCGCCACGACTAAAATAGAACATCACTGTACCGCTTATAGTCACTGTCTTCAATTATTCAACACAACCTGGCTAAGCTTTAAAAGTACTGCACTTCACGTCAGGCGGGCAGGCACTAGACAGAAAACGTTACTTCCATATGACGACAAGGTGCGGGACATAGGAATAGCAACCCCCATACCTGTACCTCTGACGGGGAGCACTCCAGAGAGGTGGGAGGAGGTGACAGGATATTAAGGGTGGCTAGACCTGAGGAGAGACGACAGCAGAGCGCAGGGTCCACAAAAATACAGATTTAAACTACCCGATGGCGGCTCGTAGAACCATCCCTGCTTCCTGGGGCCCGGGACCCTCCGGAGGACGAGGATTTACACAGAGCAATCTCCCTGACACTCCCACCCAAACTTGGAACCCTAAAACAGTCAACTAGGATTGAAGGTTAAGTGAAATGAGAAGTAAGATATAATGGAGGGGCAGGAAATTCAGTCACTTAGAGACCCAGGGAAACCTCGAAAAAAATACCCTGGGTCACGGAGGTTGGACACGGGAATCGAACCCATAACCTCTCGAATGCGGGCCACAGACGTTACCATCTGAATCATCGCGCTATATTCTTATTACGTAATGTTTAAAGGAATTATAGAAACTCCGAATTTGACACAATGAGGTTAAGGTAGCCTGTTTCCTAAGTCTAAATATCCATTTAAAAATTGTTATTTCACATCTGAAAGTGATCAGGTTTGCTTAAGATAGTTCTGAGCAGTACGAACAAATGCCAAGCATAATGGTAAATGCATCTAAATTGCTACAGGCTTCGTTACTGCAAATCTTATTTTTTGTTGTGAAGGTTATGTTAATTTAAGACTAACCTGTTATGCTTGTTTTTCAACATAAATCGGCATTATTTCAGAACACTAACCTTTTTTTCTACGCTGCGTGAGAATAAGAATACTAACGATCGTCTTCTTTTCTCCTTTTTCAGGTATACCAACACCACTGCACTCCTGTTCAATAAATTAATAAGATGGCGCCTGACTTCCGGACAAACTACATTTATAATACCGGACACAAAACGAAGTAAAAACAAACTATAATTTAACCTAAGTAAGCAATTATTAAAAGCAATTTATTTTAAAATTGGGTATTATATCTTGTAATGTTTATAAAGGTAATATTTAACACTGCTTAAGTATTCCTTGTTTATTTTTTACATGAATCACATTATACCAATGAGGAAGTACCTTGACATTTCATTGCTTCTCAAAAAGACCAACAATGAAAACTGGAACAATTATGGAATTCAATAGTAGAAGTATTGATTGAGTATAACTATTAAATGCATGCATTTACAAAATTACAGAAGGTGGGCTTGAACTACCCCCCCCCCTCCCCTTGGTATTGCGAGGGTTTAACCCTAATTGGGGTTTAAAGCTCCTTTGTAACACGGAGCTATGGAGGATAGTGCGGTTGCAAGTAAGAGAGAAGGTTGGCACTCCCAACAGAATATTTGCTATGTTCTTTCTTCCAGGGATATCAAAGTAGGGTGGGAAATTTGAACGCATGAGGGATCAAAAGAGAAGGAAGCGCACCAGAAGGGAAGACTGTAGACAGGCGCAAAGGGAACAATCCCAGCAACCACAAATGGTTTTAAAGACTCTCTCCCGTCTGTACCCTAAGGTCAAGGTACTCTCCGTCGGAATCTTGCACTCCCACAACCGCACTCGCCCTGCCTCTTCTGAGAAAACTAGTCATCGGTGAGCATTGCTGCCATTACGTGGTCTTGGCTTCGAGGAACGGTCACAGTATTTCTAAAAGCATTAGTATGAAACTTCCCAGCCCCCGCTCTAGCCCACTGTTTGCTCTAGGATTGTCTGCCCTGTAGCAGTGTATCTTTTGTTTCATTTATACTCCACCAATAACAGGAAAGTAACAAGGATGCTTTGGGAATTCATGTTAACCGAGGTTCTAATGGGCGTCGAGTAATTGTAACGTCGTAGTCAGTGTACGAGACACAGAGAAACTGAAGAAAGGCACTGAAAGCCCTGAGCAAGGTTACGACAAATAAAGTGTATACATCTACATCTCTTTTTATCCCTCATATCGCCCCAAGCACACGAAGTTACTGTGAATGGACACGGCCATATGAACAACGCTGTCTCTACAGATAACATGGAACGTTTCTGAGACCAAATTTTATTTCTTCAGTTTGTTGCTAGGCAACGTTTGACTGTAAAGGGGACAAAAGATATCTCTTGCGTATTTTCTGAATATGGGGAAGATGCGCGTTCAACAGAAGCAGGAATTTTATTTCTGTACATGCAGTGCACTGGAAAGAAACAGCTGACGTCAGACACAAAATATTGTGAACCTCTCTCTCATAAGTCGAAGTGGTAGGCTTCTTTCAGGCAAACGTCACAAAGAACTTCTGGTCTCTCTGCTGGAAAAAGTAAACTAGTTTATGTTTAGGGTTTCCGTCGAGAATTTCATGTAGCAGGGGTGTGTTAAATGTCTCAACTTTCCTACTTTTGGTTTCCTTGCCGCTTAGTAGGTAGAGGAAGTACAGTAGGGTCTCGCTAATCCGAGGTAATTGGGGGTGAAGGTACCTCGAGTGGGTGTAGGGCCCTAATGACCCTTAAACCATACACACTCGCTCACTCATTTGAATGGGTGAGTGCATAGCAGTTATGCCAATGAGTTAATAATAATAGTAGTAACAATAATAGAATCAATTTCTTTATCTAGCAATGGAAAAAGATTATGCTAATTAGCCAGGAATGATTTTTTTCCCAGTATAAGGGAGGTTGAGTGCAAGTGTCCTGAACTGTGGCAACTGCTATGTAATTAGAAGATTTCCATCGCACCACTTAAGATGTCCACCGTAGTAGTGAACGAAACGTCTGGAACATTATCCCGAGCAGAACATGACATATAAGCCCGAAAATAACTTCCAGTTATGTTGTTCTCAACTGTCCAGTTTTTAACATTATTGTACTTTGATTTTCATTGAAATGAGCAGAGCGAGCGGAACTCGTTTCCCGTGCACCATTCGTTATCAAGAGACCGTCATGCCTGCTTAGATATACTAGCCCTGTCCTCAATTGCCAGTACAAACATCTGAATCCTGTATATGTGTTAAGTATATAACGGAATCGTGACTGCCACTACAAAAGTAAAGTGGTGGTCAATGAGTGCTGAAGAGGTAACCACATCAAGGCTTCCTCAAGGGTAGTGTAGGGTTACACGCCATTTACCTTGCAGCTCAAGGGGAAACACTGTTTTCGCAGCTGAACCACGTTCAACATTACACCAGAGGCCAATCAAGTGCTGCAGGTCTACCTTGTCCCAGAGGAAGAGAACGCCCGCCGACTTCAGTAAGGGCTCGTGCCCTGCCGACGCTCTGGGACCAGAGGGTGCAGCAATTTATTGCCAAATACTTCATGTCTACTCCAAGTCAACTTACTTAGCATTTAGCCTTCAACATTTTCTCACAGTTTATCTTTGTAAACCCTCATAAGAAAATGTAAAAATATACGAGCTTTGGAAAACAATAGTCACATGTTACGAAAAATAACGATTCGAAAAAGTACTAAAAGAATATGCTGTGCTAGAAATATGCATGTAATTGTAAATCAGATTAAAGAAGATAAAAACTCAAATAATACATGAAGATTGTCCTCTCATCGTATATAATATAATAAAATAGTTTTTTCCTCCACCAACATCAGCAAAAAAGAGATACCACAAGAATCGGCTGAGTTAGTACCGGCTTATAAGAAGGTAGTAAAATCAAGATATTAATTAGAAACAGCACTAATAAAGAAACATCTTACCACAAATAACTTCTTTCAAAACGAACTAATACAAACAAGAATTATAAAGATTTAGTAGTAATTTACATGATATAATATTTTAGGAGCCCTATTGGTGAATTGTAAAAATTTTACACCTTCTTATATCTACTCATATCGATTCAATTTTTACTTTCTCTACTACATAGAGGAAGTATTGAATTGCACCCAAAAATTCAGTATCAAGATTTCACCGGAAATGCGTGTTTTGGAGCTCCTGAATCTAATAATAAAAAAAAAAAGTAAAATTTTCGGAAACTTTTACTTTGTCAAAAATGATAAACATATGCTACTTTAATCAAAATTGTTAGATATTTTTATGAAATCTGTCTTGAATTTTCTAAGAAGAAGTCCTTTTCATTGCGGATGGGTTTTGCATTACCGGTAAACCGTAAGAGATAGAAAAAATATTACTGCACAAAAAGTGTAGATCTCGAATAAACGCAAGTGTTATGAGAAATACATTTTTTGTAGAGTTAACCATTTCCGGAATATTCGTTGTTATTCCTTTGCGTTTTGAAATACTTATACTTTTTTCGAATAAGAAGTCGCTGTTTATGCTTTTATGTGCAAAGAGAACGGAATTTCAAAGACATTTCATAGCGACCAGCTCTTAACAGATTTGAGTATCGCTTAAAGCCTATTCCCAAGTTATTTATAAGGAAATGTGTAATGAAATGATTTCTACAAATGTCTATTGATTGACATGAAGTAGATAGAGGAATACGATTTTATAACAATAGTTTCTAGAAGAGTGAGTGGAGAAAGTCATGTGAGTGGAAGACATGAGGTTTTTACTGCTACTCTCGCTGGACGGAGTTTGATTAATAAGGCCAGTTTTATGTGTGCAAACAGACGCCGCCGGCGGTGATTGCAGACTCCCTCCACGCCGCGACGGCCGCGCGCATTAAGGACATCCTGTGTTGGTATTTACGCGACACCCCATCTGTGAGGGGATACCTACTCCTCGACATGCTTGCCAACATCCAAAATCGATAACAAGTAAGACTGCTCCCCCACAATGGATCAGAAGTCTCTTTGTGTTCTACAATGGCACAACTTAAAATTCGGTCCATTGTTTCTATAAGAATGGCTTGCAAGAGCTAGCTCTCAGTGGCGGCTTCCTTGCATTTGTTTTGGGGTTGGTTGTGATTAGAACATTAGTCATTACTACTCAAGAGCAGTGCTGCATCCCCCACAAGTTGTAGATAATAGCTTCTTTTGGTTGCAATTGATATAGCACAGTGGACGCCAAACTTGTGCAATTGGTTCAGCTTGACTCCCGGCTGCCAAGTCTAGACTGCAGCCAGCCTTACTTAGTTTAATGCTCGTGTCAACAAACATACTGCATCCATTATCTAACCAGAGGAGGCACTACATTCCACCCAAACATTCGATGTCGAGATTTCACCGGAAATATATGTTTTGAGACCCCCTGAATCCAAAAAAAGCATTTTTAGAAAAAGGTCCGTGTGTGTGTCTGTGTGCCAGTCTGTGGACAGCATAACTCAAAAACGAAAAGTTGGTTAAAAACCAAAGTCTGTATTTAAGTTTAATGTCTTTCAAGGATGCGACACGAAGATTTTGAAGAAAACAGCCCCACCCTAAACTACCCTTTACATGGAAAATTTTTCGAAAATTTTTATTTTCTTGAAAATGGCTCTAACGATTTTGATTAAAATGTCATATGTTTGAGATATTTTTATGACAAATGAAATGTATATCTTGAATTATCTGGCTATAGCCCCTGTAGTCGCCTTTACTCTGGACGACTTTTGCATAACTGGTAAACCGTTAGAGATAGACCAAACCATACTATACAAAAAATGTAGATCTTGCTAAAATACGCAATTTATGTCTCAATAAATTTTCTTGTAGGGTGAACCATTTCGGAGATATTCCTTGTTATGTGTGTGAGTTTCGGAAAACTTAGAACTTTCGTGAAATGGATCATCGTTGTTCATTTTTTTATATGTTAAGTGTGCAAAGACAACAGAATGTCAAACATTTGACTATCGCACAAAACCTACTGTATTCTAACATTCCCCTTGTACCTACAAGGAAATAAGCAATAAGATAATTTGTACAAATGTTTATCTCAACTAACACGAAGAAGATACAGGAATAAGAGTTTGTAAGAATGGTTAGTACAAGAGTAGAGAAAGTCATGTGAGTGCAACACATCAGCTTTTTAGAAGGTGTGTGTGTGTGTGTGTGTGTGTGGTGTGTGTGTGTGTGTGTGTGTGTGTGTGTGTGTGTGTGTGTGTGTGTGTGTGTGTGTGTGTGTGTGCGCGCGCGCGCGCGTGTATTTCTGAGAGTAACCAACCAGTGCTTTAGAATTCACCTGCAAGGTTCATGGGCCCAAAATGTTAACGATATGCAGACCTCTATCCTGTATCAGTTTTAAAGCAACTTGACTTTAAATTAGTTTGAAGTCAGAGCTTCAAAGGAACTCCATCTCGACGTCTGTCTGTCTGTCTGTCTATTAGCATATGTATGGAGCCAGGAAATACTCTGCATTCACCGCCAAAGTGACGCGCTCGACGCGACGCAGTCAGTTGTCAGGAAGTTCTCGGCAGTGCTGATTCACTTGGCACTTCTGTGGAAACTCAGCATCTCAGTGTTGTGGAATAAAGGCAACTCACACGTCTGACAATCATAGCAATCTGATGTGTTGCACTCACATGACTTTCTCTACTCTTGTACTAACCATTCTTACAAACTCTTATTCTTCTATCTTCTTCGTGTTAGTTGAGATAAACATTTGTACAAATTATCTTATTGCTTATTTCCTTGTAGGTACAAGGGGAATATTAGAATACAGTAGGCTTTGTGCGATAGTCAAATGTTTTAAAGCTTTGAGATCCCATTCACTTTGCACGCTTCACATATAAAAAAATGAACAACGATGTTCCAATTCACGAAAGTTTTGTTTTCCGAAACCGAGGCTTCACTCTACAAAAAAATATATTTACACATAAATTGTGTATTTTAGCAAGATCTACATTTTTTGTATAGTAAGATTTGGTCTATCTCTAACGGTTTACCAGTTATGCAAAACTCGTCCAGAGTAAATACGACTACATGGGCTATAGCCAGAAAATTCAAGATATACATTTCATTTGTCATATCTCAAACTTAAGGCATTTTAATCAAAATCGTTAGAGCCATTTTCAAGAAAATCAAAATTTTCAAAACATTTTCCATGTAAAGGGTAGTTTAGGGCGGCGCTATTTTCTTCAAAATCTTCGTGTCACATCCTTGAAAGACGTTAAACTTAAATACCAACTTTGGTTTTTAACCGACTTTTCGTTTTTGAGTTATGCTGTCCACAGACTGACAGACTGACACACAGACACACACATGGACCTTTTTTCTAAAAATGCTTTTTTTAATTAGGGGGTATCAAAACATATTTCCGGTGAAATCTCGACATCGAATTTTTGGGTGGAGTACAATATTTATAGTAGAGAAAGTAAAAGTTTATGCTGAAATAGCAGCCTGAAGTGTTGAGCAGAGTTAGTGAAACAGATGAAAGCAGCAGCAGAAGAAGATGCCTGTAATAAACTCGTGTGCATAATTAAATTAAGGGAGAGCCATTTCTCGAACAAAGACAAACGCTAATGTTAGCATCTTGAGAGAGGTAATCCAGCGATTAGCGTAAGTGCAGGCAGACTCCGTCCTAGATACTGTAGGGCCGTTTCCATGGCTACGTCCGTCGTCGGGCGGATCAATGAACAGAGCAGCCCTTGGGTTTGTCTTCATTCATACAGCCCTCGCCCGCTCTGTCGCTGGGTCGCTCGGTCGCTCGGTCCGTCGGACGGTCGGACGGACGGCTGCCTGCTGTATCTTGCCGGACTCGCCTTGGATCAAGCACCACTCCCTCCTTACCGCCCTGTAGTCACCGCCGCCGCCGATATAGGCTCGTGATGACGTACGAGGTACACAGCTCGATGTTGGGTTTATTGACCAAATGTGAACACACACCCATCTCACAATTCGATGCGCTACAGCGTCCAAACCGTACATTTCCGGACAGGGATTCCTATTTAAAAACATACCAGTTTGCCATCCTACAGAACATACTAAGCGTTGTCGGTACTTTTTGGGCATCCTGTATACACACGCACACACACAATACTATATAGCGTTTCACTCTTAGAAGACAGTATGGAGTTAAATGGGACATCTCTGTCTCTATCTAGCGCATACAAGTTGCCATTAGCCGCGTCCTTTTCTACCCTCGCTCTGTTGCCAGATTCCTAATAGCATGGTATAAATATTCATTTATTATAAATTTCAGGTTTGAACACATTATCCTATGCAGAATGTTTTGCTCTATCAGGTTATATCCTTTTCAGAGTCATTATACATTTCTATAGGTCCAAATTTCTTCAGAAAACGTTTTTTTCAATAGAAGTCCGATATTTGCTGTTTCTACACTCATCACGCACTAACTAACAAACTAACTGCTAGAATGCATCTATATTTTTTTCTTAGGTAGAGTAAACTATAGTGCTACTACCTGCCTACTTTGAATTCTCTATGTTTACCCAGTTAAGTGTTATAATTTTTTAAATTAAATGTTTTCGGAAAATTTTATATATGTGCACTGCAAAAGTTACGCAGTGTGAAACTTTTTTGTTATTGAGTTTACATCAGGGAACCAGCGAGAACAAATGTTGAGGAAGGTTGGAGAAAGTTTTTAAAATAAACCAAAAGGCAGTAACCTCTTTCTTTTATCCAGTAAGGCAAACAAAAGGTATTCATCTATTCAGCGCCAGGCCTGACACAGAAGATAGTATAAGGAGCAGCACTAGCATTAGTTCGAAAGAAGCCGTGTGTGTACCTGTGAGCTGTTATTGCGTTATTTGTTTAATATTTTTGTAAATATTTGTAGTTATGGAGGGTGAAGCTAGGAAGGGACGATATGTTGGTAAATAAAGAAGTAAGGAACGCCAAATAATTATGAAGGTGTTAGATTATTTTTTAAGTAAAATGCGTGTAAGTAAGGCGGTAAAAGAAACAGCTAAGGCTATCGGGTGTTCAGAAGCAGTAGGAACTAATGAAAGGACCTCTAAGAACGCCATCGAAAAAGAAAGCAAAAAGGGCGGGACTACACAAAACGCTAGGTAAACGCAATATGATTGAATAGTGCAAGGTGGAGTGCGGCGAATTGTTCATTCTTTACTGTTTGCAAATATTCCACCCACGCTGAATATAATTTTGTCACAGTTCAACAGTGATGAGACCCTACCAAATTTCTCAAGGGCCACTCTGATTTGGGGTTCGAATATGAAAGAAGGGGTAACAAGTGCATATTAATAGAAACAGACGATATCGATACCATCAGATGGCGACATAAATATCTAAAAAACATAAAAAGGTTTAGGGACCAGGGGAAATCAATTGTTTATACAGACGAGTCATTTGTAAATTTAGGTCATACAGTGACAAAGGCGTGCAGGGATACCAAAGTTAAAAGTGTCCGTCTCGTCAAGCAGCAATTGAAGGACTAAGTACAGGACTCAGGCCACCTCGAGTCGCGCGCGGAGAAAGATTCGCAACTAGTACATGTTGCAACACTGCGCTCCATTTAACGTGTACTGTCTTTTAAGGGTGAGACGCGCTTTAGTTAAATGCACAGCTGTGCTCCTGTTTGACGATTTATCCCTAAAACCTTTACATTTATGTTGCACTGTCCAATAGTCTTTTGTTTGGTCACATTTAAAAATATTACTTAATACACTTAAAACAGTTAATTAAAATTCTTAGTATACTATAAAGAACAAAAGATAAAATAAATAGATAAAAACACCGAGAAGAAACTATGCAAAGCACTGATGAACAACCACAAATGCCACAGGAAGAAAAGCGATTGGGGAAAACAGTGTGAATGTAATACATTTTTCAGTAAAATGGATAGCATATATATAGTTATATAAAGAAGCCAATTCATCTCTCAATTTTACATCCACGACTCACTGATATAAGAGACAACCAATCCAGAATAAAAACGCTTTGCATTTGGAACCAACAACTGCGCAGTCGCGAGGTTCGTGGTTTCCATAAATTACATGAACACGCAATTTTTTTTTACGTTCCCTACTATAGGAAGTAAAGAATGTATTGTACTCCACCCAAAAATTCAATGTCCAGATTTCACCGGAAATATATTTTAAGCCCCCTGAAATAAAACAATGAAAGAAAGAAGGCATTTTTAGAAAAAGGTCTCTCTGTGATAGCGTAACTTAAAAGAGTAAAATCGATTCAAAATTAAACTTCACATTTAAGTTTTGCATCTTCCAAGGATGTGAAGATTTTAATCAAAATTTCACTATTCTAAACCACACTTTACAATTAATATTTTTCAGAAAGTTTGACTTTCTCAAAAGTGGCTCTACCGATTTTCATTAAAATGGTATACATTTAAGATGTTTTCATATCAACAAAATCTTACTACAAAAATGTAGTTAATCCTTGTTAACGTAAACTGCCTGTAAAAATCATTTGTGCTTTGCATATTACATTACTTTATTTACAGGACATCAAAATGTTTGTTTCTAATGGGATCTCTGTAACTTTTGCGAAACATTACAAGAGAAAGAAAGACTAAATATGTTTTTTATGTAACATTTACTTAGAAATGTCGGCATAAAGTGTGAAGCCTTCTAACCTCGTCAAATGGAGACAATTGAAAGGTAAACCAGTTTGTTTAATCCTATAAAAGTGAAAGCGAGTTTACTAAAACACTTTCCTGAGGAAGAACTCCTTGTTAAACCACGGTATGTATGTATACTACCTGACAATATGTTATAAATAAATCAATTATTGCTTCATTCAAATTATCTTAAAACTCCTGTTGTTAATTATTCAGAATATCGTTTTAATTTCTTATCACAAAATGATGACAATGCTTTGGAGAACAAGTGCACGTCAGAAAGGTTTGGTTCTGGAAAATATGACGAGCCATGGCCAAATCTTTACTAAGCCCTTGAATTAAACAGGATTCGATAAGCGAGTGCAACCCATCATCATCATCATTATTAAACATGGCACAACAGCCTTCTTGACGATAGACTTCCAGACTTCTCTATTTGCTGTCTGATTCTTCCAATTTTTTACCTTAATATCTCTAATGTCTTACAACACACCATACTCCCATCTTAGGTTAGTCTTCCAGCTTTCCCAGTTTGCAGTGGCTGTGTTAAAACAATCCTCTTTGTAACCTATTTCAACATATTGTAATAAACTAATCTCACTTTATTGCGTCAGTTAGCGTAAGGCTAACGTTACACTTACATCATTTTCGTACAAACTAAAAACAACACAACAACCGTCGAATCGAATTACAACAGAGAACTGTCAGATTACACCTCGCACTGAACTGCACTTGGCACGATACACAAGCGCTGTCCGCTGAACACTTCGTAAACGTTTTCCGAACTCCCACTGTCCACTACAACAACTACACTTCGCTGCAAGAACAATTAGTACAACTTCGTCTCTAGCCACTAGTGAGTCCCTTATATAGCTCCTGACACAATAAGAGATTTCTGAAAGTGGAATGTTCGAGAGTGAATAAGGAGGAACAGTCTAGACGAAAAACGACACACAATAGCTGTTGTTTCCGTATGACCCAATGTCCTGCCGGACGTCGGATCATTAAGGTAGGTAAGCGCACACTGCCCGTTCCTGCCGTCGGCAGAGCCTAGGGCCCCGACCGCCAACTCTGACTATTAACACCCGGATGGAGAGTTGCATGTGGTTAGTGCCCGAGTCGCTCCCGGCCTGTAAATGTGGTCCTTCGACTAAGAAACGGAATTGTGAGCAGAGAACCAGGAATGGGAGAGAGTATCTCGTAGGCTACCATGATGATGAGGAAAGTGAAATGAAGGTGAAATTGATAGAAGGAAAGATGAAGATGGAGCGGTTGGTGGAATTAATGGCGGGGAAACCCGCCCAGACGCTACTTCGTCCACCACATCCACTGTTGAACATTTCACACCACTTACTTCTTGCTTTCAATACTAGGGTTCGAAACTTTATACAGCTATCACAAAATGAGGCGATCGCAAGTTATCTGCCTCATGGACCGCAAGTTATCTGCCTCATGGACAGAGCATGGCGTCATTGCGGTCTACTGTATTGTAATATTCCCCTTGTAGCTACAAGGAAATAAGCAATAAGATAATGTGTACAAATGTTTATCTCAACTAACATGAAGAAGATATAGCAATAAGAGTTTGTAAGAATGGTTAGTAACTCTATTGGCAAGTTGTACTGTTCTAACGCCCCCCACAGGTCGCATAACCCGAGGCAGATCATGTCAACAGAACCAGTGGTTATGGACCTATCGAGGGAAGTTGCAGCTTCACAGATAATTTGGATGATATAACGACAAACATGGAGGCGTAGGTAAATGTCGTTAAGGCGTGTAGTGGGATGTGCTCGAGCGTGGAGTTACCTCGTCTTCGGCAAGGGTGCTCACTGGCGCGACCCTCCAGCTAAAAATACTTGGGTTGCTGCTGCTGCCTCTCAAAGGGAGGGCACTGGTAACCTTTGCAGCTCGGAGAGAAACCCATTTACTGTAAATAGCTTCCCTTGACCTTTCGCAGGATGCGCTATCCAGTTTCCATCTCGGCAAAAAGGACCATCAGGGGCGAGTCCTAACTCAGCGGAGCGAAAACATCGTCATCCTTGGGGACTAGATGAACCCAATCTTTGGTTCCTTGTCACACAAAGTACTTCTCTGAGATTGTTGTACAGCACCATCCCGCCCATGGGATGTTCCTCCATGATTATGCAACCTGCTAAACTCAACATGCGCTCTTTTTCTTCATCCCATCTATGTAGATGGCGTTTATCTTATTTTTTGGGGCAAGCATTGCTTTAAATGCTTTTACCCTCACTGCCACCTGTTCATAATACGTAGAGGAAGTATTGCACTCTATGCAAACATTCTAAATAAATAATAGACAAAAAAATCTAGATCTCGTTTACAATTTTTATGTTTTTATGGAGTTAAATATTTTCGCGACATTCTTTGTTACTGGTTTCCATTTTCGAACATATTGTGACTAAATAACGAAATCAGTCCAATTACTTTTTTTCCTCGCTATGTTTGCTGTCAAACTTTTCCACCAAAACAGAGTCCTCTTCTACTGACATTAACAAAGTCTACAGTCTCGTGATATTATAACTCGCAACTGTTCTCTTCTCGTAGCCTTGACTCGGTCCTTTCACTGTCTCTCTTCGCTTTTTCTGTCTCTCATACAATAACTCCGACGATACAATCACTCGACGCTCGTTAAATATTCTTCACAACGACCATACTACTGAGAGATTCAAAACTGTAACTCTAGCTCTGCTGTTTCCTCTTCTCCTTATACATATAGTGGGGATGACATCACACTCATTCAAACATGCCGACGATGATGTAGGCAGATCTTTCTAAAAGGCTCCTGAGAAAACCCCTTTTGGTTCTGCTGCTCTGATTGTTGTTAGTCGCGAGGCCTGGTATGTGGTGTGAAGTAGCTTAGTCCCGAGTCCTTTGTTTCGCGTCGCGCCCAGCGTCACAATGTGTTTTTGTGGAGTTAAACATTTGAGATATTCTTTGTTATTGGTTTGAATTTTTGAATATATTTTATACTTTTTTGTAGCGTTGTAAAGAATAAAATTTCAAAGCGATCACATGGCGGCGAGCTTTTTTTAAAAAATCTAACTATCGCTTTAGTTTTCCATATGCCTCCTATTCTAAGATGTTCCCCTATGACTCCGTACGTACGAATAATATATACAACATTTATGTCTATAAAGAAATGGCAAATTAATATCTATCTCGACTAACGAGAGGTAGATGAAAGAATAAGCTTCTGTAAAGGATGAGTAGAGTAAGTCATGTATGAAAATGTAAACATGCATCGAGTAGGTATCCCCGTAACACAATATGGCCCCTGCACTAGATAATTACCATGTGCCTGTCTCTCTGTCTGTATGCAGGTCACAAGTTCACGTCACGCTGTGCAGTGCAGTAATGTGCAATATCCGGCAGAGCGAGACACTCTTACCAATCAGTCCAACAACACTCACAGGGACATGCCGGGGGGGGGGGGGGGGTGCTAATTCATAGTGACCACCCCGGATCAATCAACCACATTCACCTCCACAAGAGGCTTTACTTAATCCTCCTGCCGCCGCCGCTGCTACTGCTAAATAACTTACCTTCCCTGATTAACAAGGGCCCACGCTCAACCCTGCATTTTGTAACGGTGACGCATCCCTGTATCACTCATACATACATATTTCCCCAAAAGTATACTTTTTCAACTGGGAAATCGTTATTTTTTTCTCTATTAACCATACAAAAGGAATTTTGAAGCTATCAGTTTTAAAACATTTGACTATCATAAATAATCGAAATAGAGATTGTGTTATTCCGAAAACATCGCGAGAATAACATAACCTCTAGTTAGATTTGGTTTGACTAATTCAACGAAAAATACTAAAGCAGAAGCTAACAAAATTGTAAGAACGAACTACTTACGGAATATATTAAATGACCTTAGTTGTATTTTTGCCCAGCAAGACCTTCTGAAGCTTCATGGGTTACTATAAATATCATACCTTTACTGTTAAATCTCCTTGGTGCTACACAAAATGAAGTCCTAGCTTTAACAGTTGCATGTCAATAAACTAGGTTATGTTTCTCTTGGTGTTTTCTGGTTTAGAATGTTCTATTATTTCGTCTACTTCTTCAAGTAAAGTTTCCGCATAGCTGTCGCCATTCTTACACGTTAATCGTACGATTGTTACTGTATCGATAACACCGTCAAATAAGCTATGTGCGGAGATATGTTTAATTGTGAATTTTAACATTGAAACCATCAACACTTACCGCAAGGCATAACTTATTATCAGGAAGCCGTTGATTATTATCGGGCCATGACCTAAATAGTCATTTAAAGTCTATTTCTATAAATGTTTATGTCGATTAACATGAAATAGAGGAATAAGCGTTTGCAAGAATAATTTGTATAAGAGTAGGTGATAAATACAAACCACAGGCTTACTGGCAACAAACTTGATTTATTAGGCAAAATGCCTCGTTTTGCAGTATTTCTGACTTTGAAAATCGCTCGTAACTTTCAACTCTCTCGTAACTAGCATTCATTTTCTGTCTCTTTTTACAGCCGCTTGTTATTTTGGAGACATATTTATGCAAAGTTCCAGAGTTTTTACTAGAATGTAGATGGTGAGTAGCCAAAGTGCCTTCCAAAGCTTGAGCGAATGTTCTTGAATCTTCCATAGGTACTCAGTCTTCATGGATGACTTGGCCGACTGTACCATGCAAGTTTGGTCGTAGACTGCTTTGCATCTATGCCTAAGTATGAGGGTGTGGTCGAGATTTCAATAGCAAGTGCACTATTTGGGCACAAACCTTTGCATGCGATTCTACTCAACGTCCCATTTCTTAAGCAGTAAAACAAAAGATAAACACCTTCCTAACCTTTCTCCAGGTGTTAACTTTAACATGACTTAGACCAGATGGGCCTGGAATGACGTCAACAATCCTTATCTGCAAATAAAACGGTAAAGTAAAGAGGGAATTGCAGGAAGTGAGGCTACGAGGAAAGGTGCAAGGAAATGTTGACGCTGATTTGAAGGACAATGCACCGGAAGTGGGTTCGTTTGTTTTATGGGGCGTGGCGTGGTATGCCGCAAGGATTACGGTGAAAATCACAAAGGAAGGCTAATGAGATGGAAGAAGACAATAACGTGGTTACTAGCGCCATTAACGTTGCTCGCCTCATCGAGCATTTGCTACTAGGACAGGCGAATGTCAAACACCAGTTTTTGTTAACGTTTCCAAACTTGAGTTCACAGCCTCACGTATGTTAGTCTGTTCCCATGGGAACCACAAAAACAAACCACTATCATTGCACATGCGCAGAGATGCTATCAAATGGAGCTGACCAGCATTTTTACTTTCTCTGCTAAGTATAGTATTGTACTCTATCCAAAACTTCGATATCGAGCTTCCACCGGAAATACATGTTTTGAGACTCCCTGAATCCAACAAAAGTATTGTGACGTAAGGCTCGGCGCACAACAAAGGACGGACGGGGTCAAGCTACTTTACACCACAGCCTTGCCGCCGAGCGGGCAAAGATGCCTCGCGCGACTGTGTGTGTACGTAACTCAACAATGTAAGCGGCAGAAATAAAGCGAGTTTGAGGAACGTTCCGAAACTTTTGGTTCTGTCATTTCCGGTGTGTATATAAGGAAACCAGAAAACGGGTGGGAGTGAGTTTTAGAGATGAGTTACGGACATAAGTCGATCACTGTGAGTGAGTGTGAGACACTGTGTGTGTGGGAGGGGGGGGGGGTTGTCGTATGAAGATTCAACGAGTGTCCGGAGTGATTGTAACGTCATAATTGGTGTATGAGAGGCAGGGGAAGTGAAGAAAGACACTAAAAGGACTGAGCAAGGTTATGAGAAGAACAATTGTGAGTTGTGATGGCCCGAAAGACAGACTATGTTAACTGCCAGAAGAAAACTTGTATTTATGGTAACATTTTAGAAGACAAAGTGATAGAAATATAACCAGACTGGATATTGTCGTTTTGCTACATGGTGTCAGAAGTGGGATTCGTCGATTTGTCGTTTCTTACAGTAGTTTAATAAAAAGATGTTAATGTTAACTGCGTAACTCAAGAACGAAAAGTCGATTACGTACCAAACTTGATATTTACGTTCAGCATGTTCCAAGATTTTCAAGAAAATCCACACACCGCAAACTAACCTTTACATGGAACAAGTTTAATTAAAATACAATATATTTAATATATTTTTACCAGAAATGAAATGAATCTCTTCAATTTTCTGAACATGTTCTCAGAATTCCTCTTTATTCTGAATGACTTGTATATCTGGTATACCGCAATAGGAGGGAAAAAGAAACTTAAAAATAATGGAGGAGCTGATTATAAGTGGATCACAGAACCATAATAATTAATTAGCGGTCACGAATCACATCCAACCAAGAGATATGGCTCATCGGTAACATGCAAGCCTTGCATTCGGAAGGTCGTGGGTTCGATTCTCGCAGCCGAACTTCCTCGTCGATAGATTTTTTCGGGGTTATCCCAGATCACCAGGGACTGTCGGGAAGGGTATTTACATATCTTGCTAATTTCATGCCCTTTCATGTCATGTCATTTCTATCTAGCGTTTAAGGGTTGAATGTCGGCTGCGTTGCAAGGGTGGCGCTGTGTTCCTAGGGGAAGCAATCGAAACTACTTGTGTAAGTGCCTGCCTGAGTTGTGACATCAGTCACTTGTTTCCCATCACTCCAGTCACTTCTTCTCTCCTGCACACATGGAGTGTCAGGACGATCTGGACACTTTCGCTCTCTATGCGAGTGTCTGTGTGGCTCGCCAGCCACCCGTTAGGTACTATCATCATCCCTTACTCTCAGGGACTGATATACAAAATCGAATCAGCGCGATAAGTACGGAATCTCCCCCGATACATAATCACATTAAATTCGCAAATCAAAACTGCCTAATGTTTATGAAGTTATTTAATTATTTTTTTATTAGAGGGAAAACGTTGTGTGCGCCTCTAGTGTGGGAGTCCCAAATAGGTATATCCACTAAAATCCCCCTAATTACTTCTTGCACACATTGCGGAAACTACTTCACAATGCGGCAATCATGTTTATCTCTGTTTTTATCCATTTCTTTTACTTTTATAATTCTAGTCATTATGTCTTGAACAATTCATTTCTTTTCACTTTCTAACATAAATGTTACAATATTTTCCACAGTTGTCACTTTTCCAATCTGATTTGCACATTTTAATCTTATAACATTTTAATAGTGTGTTCATATTTACAGGTTACCAAAGCCACAGGCATATGTTATTGCCTTTCTGCGCATGTCCAAAACAAGTGAACCGCTAACGGAAATTAAATTATCCCCAAAAGGATATATTTATCATTATATTCAAGCATTATCTACTCTAGCATTATGTAAAATGTCATTTGAAGCCACAAAAAGGAAATCGTACATTAAAACAACCCTGGGTCTAATTAGCAAAGTACGTTTGGTGCGTAAAGGAAACGAATTCAGTACGTTTCTTCGTGTAACACAAAACGGAATTTTAATTAACGGCATGCAGCTCGTCATGTGCCAAGGGAGGGATGCCAAGATGGAGAAAAACAAAACAATGCCTTACCCTGAATTATCAGCCACTTGCAGGCGTAATGAGCTAACACAGGAATAAGCTGTGTAACTGACAGGGTCACGGACATGAGCTTCCGTCACAATAACATTTCTTTACACAGAGGGGAGGAAAGACTCGAGTCCTTTTATTTTATTACAAAACTCCGACTTTTTTGTCTGCAGCAATTGTTCCAAAAGCAGTAGCGCTCGCTTAAACAAATACAATTTGAGTAGAATAATACTCCAGACTTCATTTATTGCTATACTGGTTTCACCCAAACGATTGGTCCTTACGTAAACAAAAGCACGTGTACAAACGTGAATCAAATGTACGTTCATTGGCTGGCGAGGTACAAACTAGCTCCCTCAATATTAACTAAAACTACTCCAATAGTATGTAGAACTGCAGCAAAATAAATCTAATTAATTAATTAATTGCACTTAATCAGAAAATGGACGAAGAGCATGCGCAGACTGCTTCATGGCAGTTTGTAAAACACTGCAGAGGGAAGTGGCGAAAAAGTTATGATTCTGAATATCTTTCACAAACTATGTGAGAAATATCCCACTTCGACTATCAAGGATATTGTTAACCTAACAGCAGAGTTTACAGATGTGTCTGCGTTAAGTATAAATTCTGCATGCAGTGTGAGGAATTTGTTAGGAATGCAGTGCGTCGAAAAGTTCATCATTTGTTCCTCATAAATGAGCCATTTACATTCAAGAAATTGCTTGCGTTTGTCAACCATAACCCCAACCTTCCTATATTCAAGCAAACTTCTTTTAACAAACTGTTACTTGACATTGGTTTTCAGTTTCAGAGAACTTATCTAATAAGTGAGTGTTTTGAACTATCGCGGGAAGAGGTTAGTGGGTCGATGATAGTTCCAGGTTCCACGTGGTTACGAAAGTAGTGCCGATACTGCTCCAATCAGAGCGAGAAAGCGGAGGAATACATTTTTAGGCATTGTGTACATAAGAACCAATCCTTTCGATGAAACCAGTATATAGTATATATTTACCTCAAACACGTTTCAATTTTTTAGAAAAACGGAAGATCTACGTCCAAGTGGGCCGCTCCTCCTCACGGGAGCGAGCGATGCGGGCTGGCGTCCCACAAGGGGCAATCATGTCACCCTTTTTGTACATACTATTCACCAACGATTTCCCAGTGGACGCCAGATGTAAGGTCGCCTTGTATGCTGACGACACTGCAATATACAACCACCATAGAAATCCACGTTTCGGCCTTGCAGAAATGCAACGTTATGTTAACAACTTCCTCTCATGGCAACATAACTGGAAAATAAAAAAATCCCAACAAATGCCAGCTGATTCATTTCTCTAAGCGGCATCACACTTTGGCAATGGACCTAACGGTCGGTGGTCAGGTATTGCACTGCCGTCGGCAAGTTAAATACCTAGGGGTTACCTTGGACCGCACAATGTGTTGGTCCTCCCACATAAAAAATAGCGCCAACAAAGGCAGACAGCGGCTAAAGTTATGCGCCCCCATCTTCCGCAGCAAACAGCTGCAACTGAAGTCCAAACTCGTCCTGTATAAGGCTTTCATCCTGTCAGTGGTTCTTTACGCGTGTGTGGCCTGGGCAAACGCCTCAAAAACCGCCCTGAAGACTATCCAAACCCTCCAAAACCTCTCCCTCCGAAAAATCCTCTCTGCTCCCATCCTAAACACTAACCGAACCCTTCACCAGGAAACCCAGATCCCATCCATCCCCGAGGCAATAACAAAAAGAGCCACTGTCGCGTGGACGCGCATCAGGAATTACCAAAATGACGTAATTGCCAATATTGGCAAGGGCGAGCCAAAGCATCGTAAACATCCTAGAATTAAAATGTTCTAGACATTGTATGGCTCGCCGATTGATGCGCACCCATGCAACCCAGGCCCTAGGCCACACACTCCGGAAGAGGTCTGTGCCTCGGAAACGCCTCAGGAGCTGCAACCTGGCCGCACAGGAAAACTGCGGAAAAACTGTAAATAGTGAAGTGTATAAATATGTATATACGAGCGTGCGTGCGTGCGCGCGCGCGTGTGTGTGTGTGTGTGTGTGTGTGTGTGTGTGTGTGTGTGTGTGTGTGTGTGTGTGTGTGTGTGTGTGTGTGTGTGTGTGTGATGGGACATATGTGTGGTATGCCCAGGAGTGAGTGAGTGTATGTATCCGTGTATATAAATAAAAAAAAAAATATATATATATATACATCTCAAAAACGGACAATCAAAGGACTCAGAATACGCCCAAAAACTGTTCTCGATGAGTTAAAGCTGCTCACCGTATGGGTTTTTTGATAAGAAAAAGGAAACAAGAGTATCCATGTAAATATTATAAATTGTAATTAATGTAAATTTTTAGCCTGTAAGCCGGGCCCTTCTGTACCGGCAACAGGCAAATTTTTCCTGATTAAAATAAGTTGAAAAAGTTGACACGTTTTGCTAGCACCTTGCTAACATCCACAGAAAATGTAACTTCATCAGCTTATGTCGGCTATTGGACTTTGAATTAGGGAACTCCGTGGTGACGATTGAGGCGCCTCTGTTAGTGACCTGATGAACTTGACTATGAAGATTAGTATTTAACCCCCGCCCTACCCACACACGTTTTTGTTTCTAAAAATACTTTCTTTTTTGGATTCAGGGAGTCTTAAAAACTTATTTCTGCTGAAATTTCGGTGTCGAATTTTTGGGTGAAATACAATACTTGCTATGCTTACTGATATAATGAATAAAACAAAGCAACCAAAAGAAAACTTACGAATGTTTGTATTCTTAGCAAATACATTGCCTAAGTTGTTGGAAATGTTTAGGAGAGAAGCTCTGTGGGAACTTTTGCCATTTGATGGCCCTTGAGGCATCCGCTCACGCTACCGTAAGTTTTGTTCATTCCCTGGTTGACGTTTGAAGACAACGTGACTTGTGAAGATGTGTAATCTTTCTCACTGTGTGTGTGCGACGCAGAAAGGAAGAGATCGCTATCACCTGCTAACTACATTCCTGCGTCCGTGGGCCGCCACTGTGTGACGAGGGTCAGCGATGAGCTTGTCACATTATCCAATATCCTGACTGACGAGTCTGCTTCACCGCCTCAAACAATTAGCAAATCCTCCCTCCCTCCCACCCACCACAGCTACACAGCGAAAACTATGATTCATCTTCAACTTGCACTCCTCAAAGTGTTCATGCAATCCATATACACGTGTTTATCTCAGGCATCACTAGACCGAGTTTGATAATAGCTTCCATCACCTTGGGAAAGACCCATTTTCTCCAACTTCCAACTTCAATTCGTGAATTACTAAAATATTCTCCATTGCCATTATAGTCAAGTTTCATACGAATATTCATACTCGAGTATGAGTCTAACTTTAAAATATTTATAAATTATTTTTAATATTCCACACTTAACTGAATCAATAAGTACACTGGCTTTACCTTCAAAGTGAAACAGCTGACAGTGCTGTGATATGTGCGCAGACGTGGAAGTATTTATTTTATTCTGATCTCGAGCTTGAACATTTCATTTCAAAATAGAGTAGTGAATCTATAAGGTCGACGGTTTCATACTTTGGGACGATTATTCGAAGAACACAAGCAATACTTTGATTTTTGTGGCAATAAGTTGTTAGTGTTGTAAACCGTAAGAGATAGACCAAATCTAACTACACAAAAAATCTAGATCTTGCTAAAACACACAATTTATGTCCAAATACTTTTTTTTAGTGAATCACTTCGAAGATATTCCTCGTTATTTGTGTGACAGAAGTAAATGATAAAAGAGTGGTTTTATTTATGGAAGCCTACACTGTAGAGAAAGTCATGTTTCAGTTTAATGCCAAGAAGTCGCCTCTGAGCCACCCTGCAGTGGGTTGGGTAGGTCGCCCTTGAGCGTCTCCCAGACAGTAACTATTACAATATTTGGTTTCTCTCGTCTCATGCCTAAAGAAAGAGAAAGAGAGATGTTGAAGCGAGACGAAGTTACTCGTCTCTCTATGGTGTTGTGGAGTGCTAGACTGAAGAAAAAAGTATGAATAGACTTCCGCAAAATATATTTTGTATCCGCTTCCCCTAACTTGGGGAACTTTTATGGTCCTAGAGACAAGCTACACTATAGGAAACTCTGCGATGCTTGCGGTTCCTTCATCTCATCCATTAGGGAAAAGATTCAATTGCGAGTCGGGGGGCTAGGTACCCGGTGGACTACAGGGAGCACACTTATGACCAACAGCAGGAATTTAAGTGGTCAGCTATTAAGCCACCGCAGTACAAATAGTCTACTCTAGTGTATCGTTTCCAGAACCAATATATATGCAAATGAGCTTGCCCAAGAAGGGACCTACTGTGTTACTGACCAGCACACACAAATTATATGTTACGTCTGTCCTTACCTTTATCTCCCTTTGCGAACTATCTATTACTTTTCAATAAATAATATCACTTTGATATGGTGGATAGAGAAGACATTGGATATAACCCAAAACTTCAATATCGAGACGTCAACGGAACACACGTTTTGAGCTCCCTGAAAAATAATACGAGATGTATTAAAAAAAAAAAAAAAAAAAAAAAAAACTGATGTCTGACAGTCTCTACTCTTGTATAAAACATTCTCACAGACGATTACTCCTCTATTTACTTCACGAGTCTTATGACTATTTACTTATTTTATTCTTAATTACCATTATACTTAAGTTTCATACGACATTTTATGCTCGACCTTATACCAAATGTTATAGTTGAAATATTGTAAAATGTTGTACACTCACCAGGGACAGTGACCTACATATTGCATCAGCTGATATTTGGAGTTCTGCGCAGGCGCTAAACGATCTATTCGTTTCCAGCACGTCACAGCTGCATGATGAAAACGATAACCTTGGAATGCTACGTAACATTGAAAAATAGAAGGCTGCGAAACTGTGCTTTGGTTTCACGCGTATTAAGGACGTAATGAATTTATATAAAGGGTTTCTAAGACTCTTACAGTTACGTAGTACATAAATTAATAAGCTTGTGTGGGAATAAATCGTTTATAAATATAAATGTTAAGTGGTGTTATAATCAGAATATCCTCTCTCTCTGGTCTTCTGTTCCAAGTCGCTCCTAAGTTCAAGTTATTAGCTGAAATAGCGGTGTGGCCGTTGTTTAACGAACGAACCACCCTTTGCTGAAATCGCCAAGTCCTCTGTGAAACACATATACAAGTTGAAACTGCCGCAGGGTTCCACCACAAAACCACAGCCTGCCGACTCTCCTCCAGTTTCCATAACGACGTACGTACCTCCTCAAACCTTCAACTGTTCCTCGTTTACACCTTCTTTAACAGGCGGAATCAACTCTCATTAATTCTGTTACTAGCTACCCTGGTGCACACTGACGTGCTGTATTCACACCCCTTTCTCTACTCACTCTTCTACAGATGCTTATTCTTCTTCTATATACTTCCACTAATACAGATGACCTTACACTACTCGTTTTGTTGAAGGTATAAGAATATTACCAAAGGCTAAGGCGTTAGTTAGATTTTTTTAGTTATTGTGTGGTTTACCCTCCCCACTAATCCCATAAACAAATGCACGTCGTCTATTTTCCGATTTTGTGTGTCTACAGATACACACGTCCTTACAAACAAGATAAGTATGAAGGCGTGCAGTGGCGGAACCAAATAAAAATATGATGTATTGGTTTTATGATTACCTGATTGTGATTATATTACGTACATTTTCTTTTGGCACAGCAAACACAACACTTTTTAAGTACAAAAGTGTTTATGTTCACATTCGACCTTCAAGTATCTTTTTACCAGGTTATGCGACACGATTCCACCACTGATACAATTTGAGGGGCTGACCGGTTCTCTGAAATAGATGACAGCGGGGGACATGGCTTGCTAGTTAACCGCCGTGTAGCAGAGTGGACGGGATTAAAACTAACATGTAAGGGAAATGACGTATTGTGTCATTCTCTCCATCTATACTCGACATGACAAAAAAATAGCAAATATTTGACCATTCAAAGAATATTGTTTCATATAACAAAGAATATCTCAGAAACATTTAATGCCACGACAATTATTTGATATAAATTGCATGTCTTTCTCTAACAGTTTACCTGTTATACAAAGGTCATTAAGAATGAAGAGGACTTAGACCATTCGAAAAACATTCCATATACAATTGACAGACACAGGCATAGAGCTATTTTAGCAATTTTTCTTCCTTTTTTAGGAGATTTCAAAACGTATATTTCCGGTGATATCTCGGTATCTAATTTTAAGTGGAATGCAACAGTTCCTTTGCTAACTTACGTAAGCGCCTATTAGAGAAAGTAACAGTTCCACTAGCTGTAATAAATAGAGCTGGGATTTTTATGACGTCATATATTTATCCTGGTTTATGTTTTCGTGCTATGTTATGTTTCCCACATTTGTAAACACAGTGAATCAGGTTTTATTGAACATATAAATGCATATTTGACCATATGTTAGTGTTTGGCCATATTTAGGCCAAATACACGAATAAGAGGATAACTTTACTAATATTTAACATTAAGATGTTTTAACATTTCAATTGATCATATTATTTGTGACAAAGAAGCAGAAGTCGATAAAGATGAACCAGAACTTTTTGCTAATGATTTCCCTTACTTCAAGTTTGCCCCCATTAACCATGTGATATAGAAATGTGTTTCAAAAGTGGATATAATACTCTGTTGATAACCGAAGATCATCCAAGTCTGACCATCTGAAACTGTACGTCGTTATCCATAGTAATTCTGATAAAAATGAACATTAAGAGAATTATTTCATCTGCAATTATTAAAAGTAAGCAAATCCATTTTTTGGTCCTTTGAGTTTTAGGTCATATTTTCACCATTTCATATTTCGGTAATTTTTACAGCATAAATGCATGTATATTTCAAGAGCTTTTAGGCCATGAAAATCCACGACCTATAATAACAAGAAAGTGGTAAAATGAAAGTGATAAAATGAAAATGATAAAATACAGCTTGATTAGTGAAAATACCTGAAAATATGAACTGAAATATCCCTTTAAAAGAAAAGAGATAGTGAGAATGATTTCCTGAGCATGATGCCTTTCACTTAAGAGGTTGGTGTGAGTGAACTACCCGCGACAGGTGACGTATGCACGATGTCTATCCGGGACATAATCTAATGCCAGTGTAATTGGCCCATCCGTGGAGCGCTGGCAAGCAACCCATTCTCACGTGCACTACAAATATTCACACACTTAATTACAGCCGCTCGCTTGGAACGTGCATATCTTGAGAATTATAATTACCTATAAGAGGCAGGGCGGTTTCCGGTTCAAAGGCGCGGTCTGGTCTGGTCTGGTGCCGAACCATTGTTCTTCAGAGAAGGCGGGCTCATCCCTTTCACCATTGCACTAGATCAGGGTATCACAAGGACAGCCCAAAACAATGCACATCTTATTCCTTAAAAGCATTAGGTGTTGTGACCAATTATAAACATTCGTCAGAAACTAGACGACTCCAAATATTTGACACATTTTCACTTTCTCTACTATGTATAGTAGAGTAGAGGAAGTATTGTATTCCGCCCAAAAATTCGATGTCGAGATTTCACTGATATATGTTTTGCGGTCCCCTGAATAAAAAAAAAAACAAAAAAAAAAAAAAAAAGCATTTTTAGAAAAAGGTGTGTGTGTGTGTGTGTGTGTGTGTGTGTGTGTGTGTGTGTGTGTGTGTGTGTGTGTGTCTGTGTGTGTGTGTGTGTGTGTGTGCGCGCGCGCGCTATGCTTCGATCAAAAACCAAAGTTACTATTGAAATTTGACATCTTTTAAAGATGTCACACGAAGATTTTGAAATAAATTCCTCCACCCTAAACTACCCTTTACAGGGAAAATTGTTGGAAAATTGTTTATCTTCTCGAAAATAGCTCAAATGATTTTGATTAAAATGTCATATGTTTGAGATATTTTGATGACAAATGAAACGTATATCTTGAATTTTCTGGCTATAGCCCCTGTAGTCGTATTTACTCTGGACGACTTTTGCATAACTGGTAAACCGTTAGAGATAGGCCAAATCTTACTATACAAAAAATGTACATCTTGTTAAAACACATTTTTTAATAGAGTGAGCTATTTCGAAGATACTCCTCGTTATTTGAGTGAGACTTGGAATACTTAAACTTTCGTGAAATGGAACATCGTTATTCATTTTTATATGTTAACCGTGCAAATAGAACGGGATCTCAAAGCTTTAAAACATTTGACTATCGCACAAAGCCTACTGTATTCTAATATTCCCCTTGTACCTACAAGGAAATAAGCAATAAGATAATTTGTACAAATGTTTATCTCAACTAACACGAAGAAGATATAGGAATAGTAGTACAAGAGTAGAGAAAGTCATGTGAATGCAACACGTCAGATTTTTTCAAAGTGTTCTTTATTGACAACAATTGTATAGGACATATTTGTTACACTGATCATGTAGAAACGCTGGTTAACCTATATGCCAGCTCCTGTCCCAGTTTTACCTTTAATTTTTGGAAACAAAAAGGAAATTACAACTTGCTAGGTACGTGTGTATAGTGGAAGGTACTGATGTTTACGGCATTCAGGTATTCTACTGCTAGTTTGGCACTCTGCGGCGATGCGTTGTCAATTTTTTTTTTTTTTTTTTTTTTTTGCACGTTTTTCATGAACTTTTTAAAACAGCTGCGGTAACCAGGCAATGGTGTAGCAATCGGCAGTAACTATATATCTATCTTTTAATGCTATAGGAACAATATTTAGAAGAGGAAAAAACTGGAAACCATCTTCTTACCAGAACTGCGAATTCGTCGGACTGTTGTAGGTTTAGGTTCTCACCAATTGAGCCGATTGAAGTTGTTTTTCAGGATCATAACAATAAATCCAAGATTTATCAGCAGTAGCAATATTGCAAACCAAATTTGAAGTGCCGCCTTGGATTTTTCCAGATTTTTCTGTACCAATCAATGAGCTGCTTTTGATCAGGAGTTAGGTTATGTGAAATGTATCAACAACAAAGGTTTTGCACATCTAACTGTTGATATTTTGTTTAGAACTTGACTGATACCAATGCCCAATACCCGTTCATGTTTTTAAGCGCTGCTCGAACATATTTTCATTACTAACAGCACACATTGGGCGTCTTTCAGGAAATTCATTAAAACCGCTCTCTCTAGAATTCGCTGTAACAATTCAAATTGTTTCCTTGGATGGCACTTCTTCGCCAAATGCATTTCTAAGTGGCTCTTCACATTGTTTAGGCGTTAATAGCGATTTAAAATAAAAATAAATTATAGCTCCGAAATGTCCTCTAGAAAAATTCATTTTTGGGTGAACGTAACATCTTTAAATTATAATAATTAATATTCTCCATTAACTATTGCAGAAAACCCAACAAACTAAGCGACATTCAAGTCGCAAAACAGTAGAAAACTATCAAATATAAACGAATATCATTTAGGTATTTTTAGGAACAGGAGATTCTACATTTTTCCAGTGTCGCCCTCGCAGCTGGAAGTTGTAATTAAATAATGAAATACTGTCCACTTCCGTAGGCAGCGAACTCTACGCAGTAGCTTCAAGCTTGGTTACCTCCCTGGCCACGTGACGTACTTTACCAACTGCTTGTTAACATTCATCTGCCCTATCTGATAGAAATATTCAACAACCACCGAAATTACCATGTACCTACCAACAGTTGCCCTTTAAGGGAGGCAGCACGCGAGGGTAGTTGTGTGCAGAGCATTTATCGGGGATGTGGCGAATTCAGTCCAACAATGTTAGACCTATTGCGCATGCTCGTTTCAATACTAGGAAACACACTTCTTAGGCGATTGTGTTTTTTCAAGTCTGTATTCCCGTATTAATAGCACCCAACCTAACCTATTCATCTCTTGCTCTTTTTGTAGCCTATGGACTCTACTTACCTATATCACAGCTATAAGCTTTTACTTTTTTTTTATTACATATATATATCGTAATATTTTTCTTAAATTTTACCTCTCCAGTCTTACTTCGGTATTTACTCTTGTTTTTGTTTCTAAATATGCTTGTAATTCATGTTTATATTCACGTAGCATACCAGGCAAAACTAGCCGAATGACCATCTTATTTTTATCATCTAACTACTTTTAGGATACAGATAACTAACGCACCTTTTTTGCGAACCAAGCAAGTACATCCTCTTTGCCAACTCTCTTCAATTTTCAGTTATAATAGCAATGTTAATAGCTTCAGTTTTTCGTAATATAACCTATTAATGTTTTCCTAATACCAGGAGAAAGTAATCTTTAGGAATGCACTCGTGGTTCAACTTCAATGGATCTGGTGTTTATTTGAAGATAATGTTGGTCATGCAAGAGACTATATATAGTGCTTTAAAGGTTTGCCTGTCCAGTCACTTTAATAGTTAATGAGCAATTTTTTCGTCATCAAGTTACTTCCATTCGGCCTGATTAGTACCTATTTTTACTTTCTCTAGCACCTACCTATAAACATATTCCAAAGAATCGTTCTCGAGATTTCTCTGGAAATACACGTTTTCAAATCCCTATGCGGGGAGCTGCAAGGGCACAAATACGATGACAATTCGGAAAATAAGTTCCGTTATTTTTTTAAGTAACTTTACTGTCTCACTACCAAAAGAGGGCAAGAGGAATGTGCTGTGTGAACATTTTCTTCCGTCCCCATCACGTTTATGCACGGTAGTAATAAAATACACAGTGTTGTTAGACAGTGGTTTATTTTTGAAACTACATACAAGTTAAAAAGAAAGCATTAAATAAATTTTCAACATTTGTCATGTTTTTTCAGTATTATTTAGGTATTTCTGTATCACTTGTATATCACGAGTTTTTAAGTCCCCTCTTAGTACAACTCTGCCTCTTATGATTGTTGCGACATTGTGACGCTCTCCATGATAGTCACTGAGCAAAATCAGGGCCACGTTGGATGATCAAAAACCTCCCAATACAAGGAGATGAGCGCTTGCAGCAGTGTGCGGCCGAGCATTGTCAACATGGCACGGCATTTGTTTTCAATTGCTTTACCAAGTTCCGGTTTTTGTCTGACAGCAGATGTCAGGAGTCAAGCGTCCCATGAACCACACCAACAATACACCTTGCTTGTCCCAAAATAGTTCTTTGTCGAAAAAGTATGGAGGCGTTTTTGTGTTTTTGAGGGAGTTGGTGTGACACCGTGTCATTGATTGTTGTGTTTCGAGGTTCACGTACAGAACACACATCTCATCTGCTCTGACAATCGGGTCGAGAAATCTTTCACCTTCACTCTCGTGGGATTGAAGGTACACATGGCTTGTTAGGGCTTCACACAGAAGTTTCGGGAACCCCAAGCACAAAACACAATGCCTGACCTTTGGGTCACCAGTTCACACTAATTACTACAATATACTTATGTGCTCGTAGTTATGTAACTATATGAAACAGGGTTTGTCCGACCACATCTTCCACAGGTTCGTCGTTCATCCTGGATGTTAGTGCGTCCATTCCTTGGTTTTAATGAGATATAACGTTTCCATTCTTGGTCGATATTGTCTACGTAACAGAAACATTTGAATAATGTTTCATTTTCTAATGATTTTATTTAATATGATTTGAGAACTGCACTTAAACGTAAACTATTCTAAAATAAATATTTTTGTGCAGTTACTTAAAACACTTAAATTAACTTTCTCCAACGCAATGTCATATCGGGCGGTGAATGAATCAAATGGATGAAATGATGCTCAAATGACCCTGAGGTCAATAGAGCTTTAAGATACCCGACATTCGTCTTCTCAGGGTAGGGAAAACCTCGGATAAAACCTTATCAGGATAACTTAGCCTAAGCGATAACAAAACACTGTAGTGAGACATAAAGAATCATGCTTTGTAATTTGTATTTATATAACAGGCTGACCAACATAAAGTGCAAAGAGTGAATATTTCTTAAATGAGCAAGAAAAACAAAACGCCTAGAATTCCAAATATTTCGGATCAAGTTTTACATGGGAAATATTTCTGTGGGGCCCAGGAGGGGCAACCTCAGAGTTTTAAAAGGAGCCATGATATTTTTATAAGTAGTTTTATTATAACTTTCCTTTTGTAACCTGAGCTGTTATGGGATATTTTCCTTGAAGTATGCAGTGGTAGCAAAGACTACAAAATGAATAACTCAAATAAATAGATGCTTGCTTTAAATTGCTTTATTATAAGCTCAAAATACCCTCCATTAACACCTAACCCTTGGGGATCCTTTTGGAAAAGCTTTCTCTCAATATACACGGCTATATAAGAAGTATAGAATAATTCCCGAATCTTAGAATCAGTAAATAATCAACATGACCAACTAGATATAGTATTGGATTCTGAGAATTCAGGTGGCTTTGAAACCACGCTAGTCATGTTCTTTCAGTTGATACTTTAGTTTCTCCCCGCACACATTGCATAACTGTAACCTTATTTTCCAAACGTTTTAGCCAGAAGAATAACATTTCAACAATTTTGCCTCTAATGGTCGTCATTGTTTGGAACTTCCCCACTCTTAGAATGGATTACTTATCTGTTTTGTACATAGCACAATACTGTTACATTGTATGCGAAAGATAAAAGTAAGTAAGTAACATTTTTGCACAATCTTTAGTCGGTGTAACGGAAACGTTGGCGCCGCAAACACCGGAAATGCGGTTACATGGAATCCTGTTTCCGGTTCCTCAAGACAGTGACATTTCTTCAGGAAACCAAACAGAACTGCATTTCTATACTAACTCTGGGTGATGTAAGCAAATTGCAGTGCAAATTACACTTGTAGGCAAGGAAAAGAATGTATTCACACGACTTTCTCCGTCCGCACTCGTTTATTCTAAGTAAACATTTGCAAAACCACTTTCATTTCACATGTAATGGTACAAGGTGGAAATAAATCAATAATCAGGTTATTAAGCAAAGGATCGCTATATATGGCACAGAAATTCCACACTCTTTCCATGACATCGCGAGCACTTTAAGAATAACCAATAACAGCAGATATTTCGGAAATGGCCGATGCCAGAACAAAATTATTCGAAATAAATTGTAAATTTTAAGCTGAATCTGGGTTTTAACTTTGCAGAAAATTCCACCGAAGGGTTGCCTGCCTATGAAACAATACTTGACAAAATTCCCATAGAAATCACTTTAAAGCCTACATGCATAAAATCTGATGTGTTACATTCACATTACGTTTTCTACCCATTATTGTTAATTTTGATCTCTGTTTTACAACTATTGTTACAATCTTTTTATCTATTTCATATTAAGTAGAGATTAACATTTGCAGAAATAACTTCATTATAAATTTCGTTATGGGTACAAAAGGGATCATAGGAAATCTACAGCGATAGTGAAATCTTTCCAGTCGCTATATTTGCTTTGAAATTCCATATCTTTCCAAAACTTCCCGTGAAACAAATGAATGGTATCGTAACACTTAATATAAAAACTTCTGGAAAATTCAAGCCGATAGCGAAAAATAATTTCGAAATAGCTAATGCCACAAAAAATTGGCTTATTTTAAAGTGATCTACATGTTTTTGTGATATGTTTTTGGCAGAAAATTGAAGACATACATTTAAGTTCTTATGAAACACTTATATTTAATCAAAATCTTTTCTATTTACTTATGACCATTTTACGTCCTAAAAATCTATTGCTCTCCTCCGGGTTTTGAACCCGCTACCTCTTAGATCACGAAAAACGTGAAAATAATTAGTCATTTGTGAGAAAATAAAATACACATAAAAAGTTCGTGTAAATGGCAATTTGCGACGAGGGATTTTCATGAAAATTTTAGTGACGAATCTTTGTATACTGAAGTGCTATTTATCAGACTTTTCGGTCTCCGTCTCTGTCTCTGTCTCATACGTACACACAGTGCGCACTCCCGGCAGCAGAAATACAAGTGTTTGAAAGCCAGCGACAAAGGCGTCCTTGGACCAGCATCACATTAGCATTCAGTACCTGTGACAACTGCACGATGCCTTTAAGAGAGCGGCGCATGAATACATTGTAAGCCGGAAGTGGCTGGTCAAAGATGCGCGGCACTATGCTCGCACCTGCTTTCCTGTCGCACTCTGTATCCGCTCTTAATGATATCGGCTTATACCAACAAATAAATATCAAACAAATGCAGGATTTCGAACAGTCTGTCACAGTTACTGTCTAACGCGTGAAATTCTGGTAACAATGCGCCGCAAGGCGATACCATACAAAATTATTTATAAACCCATGAATTACAACGCAATCTCATAACCAGGGACCGAATTTTATGACCTAAAAATGTTAGAAATATGCAAGCAATTATAACCGGAAAAAAAAAAAAAAAAAAAAAAAAAATTACAAACTGACGATAAATATGACCTAAAAATTTTTGGGTGCATTTTCGAAATCTTCAAAAATTTAATGCTGTTTAAATTAACGTTATATTGAAAATGCACTTAAAAACCTGGTACACTCAATAATAAACAAATAATATTAATTTAGTGCTGCATTTTCAACTTAATTGTTCAATCCAGAGCTAAACCTCAGCTCACATGAAATAAATGTCGCATTTTGAACGGCAGTCACAAAGGAGGATTACAATAGTAAATTACATACATTTTAAACTTTTCAAAAAGGAACTATCTTCTATTTGCACCCAACATTGTAAGGGGAAAAGGTCTAATATTACAGACAAGAATTACAAGATGTGAAAAATCGTCTTTGGGACGACGCAAGCACATGCAAAACTAGAAGAGAAATGTAAAAGTATGACAAAAATACGAAAACTTAAGAGATATTATAACTATAACATGAAAAACGAAACAAAAATTACAAAAAATGTTACAAATCCAAAATATTACTTATATGACTCATGGGAATTGTATAATTTCAATCACCAGTGACAATATCGTGATTCGCTTATTTTTTCCCGTGGAGAAACCCACAAACGAAAACTATCACATATCAAACATCCGGGTTCAGTTGATAGCGTACAGAATGACTCGGGTAAACCAAATGTATACAACTATATACTAAATAATTGTGTTATTTAAACAAATTAACAAACAAATGGGTTTATGTTGAACATGTATGTAAACACATCGTTTGTAATCTATTATATGAAATACATCTTTGTTAGTGTCAAATATATCGGGAATGCCTTCCTAAATCGAAACAGTAAAAAAGTTTGTATGAACATGGCCTGGTAGCTCAATTGCTAGAGCATCTGTCTGTTCTGCAAGTGGTCACGGGTTAGATTCCCGGCTAGGGAATCTAGCCAAGATTATTCCTTGTCCTCCGCAGAGTCTGAAAGTATTAATAAGAATGTGAACATGCGTGTGATCTACTGTACTGAAAACATGCAGGAACGGTCAGTTCCCTGTGTAAAAGAGATAAATTTCAGAACGCAGGATACCAGGCATTTAGTGAATTAGGTTCTTATTGAGCCTGAATTTCTCCCCCTAACAACCATTTCTATTGATGCCCGAGAGCTGTAAGCTAATTCCCGGCCTGCGACCCCCGTTTCATCCGATTAAAAGGGACAACGACAAAATCTATAACGGCTGGGTAATTAAACTTCAAAGTAAACGGTTCCACAGCGGTGCAAACGCTTTCACGGCGACCGACTCTTCCCTTTATGTAGACAAGGAAACATCTTACCAACTTAAGGTGCCAACAATTAAACACTGTTTCCAATATGTTATAACTAGAGCTGGGATTTTTAAGGCCCAGTATTATAAATGTAGTTTGACTGGAGGTTTGGTTAAACAAAACCAAACCGGCGCCATTTTATAAACTTCTGGCTAGTTAAACTGCAGTGCAATGGTGTTGGTATACCTGAGGACCAGGAAAAGAAGACAATCGCTATAGTCTTCTGCTTCTTTCACCACAACTAAATTATGTTGGTACACGTACCAGTTTAGAGAAACGTTAAATTAGAAAAAAAGGTTAACATTCTGAAATAATGGCCATTTAGGACATTAGAGCTTAGGGTTAAGTTAACGTGACCATTTAAAACGAAAAATGTTTACAGTAACGAAGTTTATAGCTCTTTAGGCACATTCAGCGTTTTGCTTGGCATTTTGTTCGTACTAAATAAACTCTGGTGTGTGTACAGTTACTTCTTACGGATTATTACGATTCATTTACGTATGTATTCTACAAAATTGTTCACCAAAACTCGTTTTTCTATTTACTTCAAGATAATAATGGCCGACATAGAACATATTTTCGTAGGTATACAGAAGGCTAGGCGACAGCAGCTAATTTTATTAAAGCTCATGTAAGTTTGTACCGCATGTTTATGTAATGCATGGATTAATTGCTTTACATACTCCTAGTCTTTATCTTTACGCTTAATTTTCAAATATGTAATATAATTAATAGAAATACAATATTAGATTATATTATTGTTTTACCTTCTCGTTGATTTCTGTATAGACTTTTGAGTTTGGCGAAATGAGGTTAAGGTTGTCTGTTTTGTAAGCCTGGATCTGTTTTAAAAGGCAAGATCATTCCACATCCGAAAATGGTTAGGCATATTTAAGAAAGTGTTGTGTCCCTGAGGTGTTTCCACTTCATAATAATAGCAATTCCTCAGATACTCGCATTTCCCCAGTATTCACATGCACAGCTGGCACCGCCATATTACTCATAGCAGTAAACTGTAGTTAAACTCAACATTAAACGGTAAATAAAGTTAAAAGCCTCAAGCAGTAGACAAAAGCAATAACTTTTCCAATCCCTAGGTGCTCTAAACATTAGTGATGGATACATTTACGAAATGAGTTGATATGTTATGTTTCTGAAAGCACCGGGCCGGGCAATTTCATCTAACAGAATTAGAGATAGCTTTTATATTAAGTGGTGCCAGCCACGGACAGCGTACATTTGAAACAAACGCCGTCCACGAATTAATGTGTTTCCCTTTTGTTTTCCCAGAGCGCTTCATGTGACTTTTGCATTACTGGATCTGTCCCACATTTGTAATAAATCCGGCGATTGTATTACAGTAAAATTGGTTTCCCTACTTGCCACGTCATCAATTTTAACTACATACGGCTGACAGCAAAGAGCTCAATAACAGAGGGGACTGCGTTTGTTTTAAAAACAATTAAATCAAGCGTGAAAGGAAAAACAGCCCTTCGTGTTTCATATCCACGATTATTCTTCTTGTTCAAGTTTCACAAATTTTTACTTCATCTAGGTATTGCACTGCGCCCACAAATTCAATATCGACATGTTTTGAACTTCCTAAAAACAAACCATTTTAGAGAAACGTTCGTTTATGCATATCTGAACATCACAACTAAAAAAAAAACAGTCACAAAGTGGGTATCTGAGTTTGCTATATTCCAAGGATATGACACGATGATTTTCAAACAAATTATCCACCGCAAACCAGTTTTCATGTTTTTGTTTTTTCTTCTGTTTATTTTACATCCCTTAAGGACACTTGGTATTGTCAAAATAGCAATTTCCTTGCAGAATCTCAATGCAATATATGCTAGTGTTTCTTGAAAACTACACAATTTATCAAAATGAAACTTTTAACGCTCATAAAACAGCTTCTTCTGATGCAGAGACCATAATCAAATCACAAGTAAACTTGATAGTTTTTGCTCTTTTGAAATTCCAGTAAACAAAAAATTTTCAAGGTTTTTTCACACATTTTTTTTTTCTTTAGGTGCAGTTTTCTCCTGGAAAAAGTGACACATTTCAAATTTTGTAGTTAAATTACACATACCTGGTGACCGATTAAGACATTTTAATCAAGAATATTAATTTAAAAACTAAAAAAATATACACTCTTCATTTTTTAATTTTTTGTGTATGAAAGCATAATATAGAAAGGTTTTACCGGCTGTTCACAGCAGTACATTCTGCATAAGCACAAAAAATGATTTCTTTTTTCTTTTTGAAAAGTGTACCTAAAGCTTAAAAAAACAAAATGGGAAAAGAAGATAATGTTGTACAGTGTAAAAGGGGCATGACAGCCTGGCCGCCATATTTAAAACTCCATTTAAATGCACCTAATTGCCGCAAACACACAAAACGCCTGATAAAGCGGTACGGTAAACGCACCGTGCGAGTGTTTTGTTTTCACCTGAGTGCAGTGCTCGCACACGCCGGTCGGATACATTACAGTCCACTGGCACGTGCGGAGTAATCCCGTCAACCCAGCGTAGCCTTTCACATTGCCGAAAAAATGAACATTTTCACAAAACGATTAAACCTACTGAAACAAACTTAATACTTTATATAACTAGTTTATACTTCTCACACCTTCATGTACAGCCAGGTTACTCTGCCTGAAGAAGTATATCCCAAGTTAGGGTTGAGAGAACCTGTGAATTTGCAGCTTCTCGTACGACTTCTCAACGCCCAAGTCCTTTTCTCATTCCAGAGCGGATATAAATCTTCCCCAGGTGCAATCTCTTGCTCCCGATTTTAAAGGCTATTTTCCGGATCGCTGAATAAAATAATGTTCTGCTCTATACATTTTATTGACCGTCTACACGCCAACACGTCTGTCGTTCTTGCTAAAGAATGCACTCTTCGAACACAACACAGTCTTATCACGTGCTTTTGCTTTCAAAAATCAACTTTCTGACACTTCTGTAAGCTATGTGTTGTATTACACAAAAGATTCCATATAAAACGCTACAGCAAACTCATGTTTTGAGGTCCTATGAATTAAACATTTGTTTATAAAAACGGTGAAAATGATATTTTATAGTAATTTCTTCTCCAATAACAACCTAAATGTTTGCAAGACCGATTTGCAGAAAAGTGTCGTCTTCTCAGGGTAGGGAAAACCTCGGAAAAAACCTAACTTACCCTAAATGAGATTCGAACTCGCGACCTCTTGAACGTGAGGCAGACACGCTAACCATTACACTACAGAGGCGGTCCGTTAGATAGATGGCCTTAGGCGTGCAGTCGCCTGATTGTACTATCTATTTCGCTACTTTTGGATTATAGCCGAACAAACAATCTGGGATCGTGGAATTTCTGGTTGTTTCTGGAGTGCATACATGGTCATTGAGATTCAGGATAGATGTCGTTAGTTATGTAGTCATCTTCTTGTACCATCTGTTTAAGGAATAAGCCTATAGATGACCGTAGTTGTGCAGTCGGCTTCCTGTAATACCTATTTGAATTTCTAGTCATTTTGGCCTGCAGCAACCAAATCATAAGAAATTAAATAAGATAATTAAATTTCAGAAAATATGATATATGCTCCCGTATAAATTTTATCTATTGCTTGATACCCTGTTCAATAACGGCTGAACATTTTGTATCTTTTTGTAAAACTGTTCTTTCAAAATAAATCTGACTTCCTCGAGAATACTTTTTTAAATGAGTTAAGTTTAGTTTTATTTTCATTACCCCATGCACCTTGTATATGTGATCGATGCCTCAGTACGTACTTTTGTTTCTTCAACACGTACAGAGAAGCCAGGTGCAAATCTGCCCTTAAACGCAGCGCTTTCATGGCCTCTAAAACTGTGCGTCAAGTTTGGATTACCTACCGAATAAAAAGGTAGGCCGCTGTAGCAGTGAAACAGCTTTTAAGGGCCCATTTAAAACAGCCTACCTCGGAAAAGCCCAGTCATTTTTACCTTCCGGCTGAGAAGAGGCAGTCTCCAATAGAAATGAAAACAGGGCAACACCGCCTTTCCTGAAATATGACTAACATATTTGCTGCACAAACACACAGTTCTCTTCTACTGATGTTAATACAATCTACAGTCTTTGTGACATTAAAACACCCAACTGCTTTCTTCCCGTAAACTTGACTCAGTCCTTTCACTGTCTTTCTTCACTTTGTCTCTCATATACACACTATACTATCACTCGACACTCGCTAAAACTTCTTTACAACGCGAAGACACACACAGCTGTCTCGCGTTTATTGGCACTCTGACGGACTCGTTTCTGTCACTGTAACTCTGTTATCTCGCCTGGTTATATAGAGGAGATGACGTCACATGAAGCTTTCTCGACTTCCATAAACACGCCGGCGTTGAGGTGGCCAGATCGTTCTCAAATACTCTGGGAGTCATTTCTGTCTTGTTAGTCACGTGTTCACCCGCGTGAGTGGAGTGGGAAAGCTGCACTTGCGCCTTTGTATGCTCACCGGCGTGGTATGTGTTGTAAAGTAGTTTAGCTCCAACCGTTCTTTGTGCGCCGTGCCCGGTGTCACATTGTTATATACAACTTCTATGTTATTTACGTGCTATTAATGCTGTTTATTAAACATTTCAGTGAGCGAATAGTCCAGCAAGTAACATTAGTGGTTTCTTTCGATAAACAATACACACTCGTGGTAATTCGATTGTCGTTAGTGAATCGACTGATCGAAAGGTACGGAATGAACGCTTCACATGTTGTGCACTCCCAGGAGTTGCAGCATCTCTTGAGATGAGATGCAAATGGACCATGCATGCAGTGAGTGTTATTGACAAGAGAAACAAGGCTGCAACTGAAAACATGGCCCGCTTGAGTGCTCGTAACCGCACCAGCATCGATCTGTTGCTTTTAATCTGCAACTCTCCTTCACGCCGGAGGCTTGCAAATGTCTCAGACATCCGGCAAATGTCTTCAGCAGAATCAATTTGGATCATATGCGGGCAACCGTTTCCTGTTTACCTTGCAAGAACACATTTAGTAATTATCAGTATTTGTGGGATTATGTTTCTTGTTGCCTGGGAAGTCTGTTTTCCGGCATTCGTCACAGTCAACCTAACCTAACCTAACCTAACCATCTTTTGTTGTTGTTGTTGTTATAGTCTATACATGCCACCATATAACAGCCGTATGCTTTTAGAGCAACGATATCTTGTACCGCAACTGCTGTGTACCCATTTATAAACAAAGGCAGCGAATCTTATCTTTCTTCCTTTTTCCCTCGCCTGTGTATTGCTGGTAAAAATTTAGAGGCACAGATTAGGAAAATGTATAAATGCATGGATATTTATTAGTGCAGTTGCATTCATTATGTTTTTGAGAGGCAAATAGTCTATTTACTTTATCTACACCCTTCTACAAAGACTTGTAGGGCTGATTGTAAACGAAAGGGCTTTATGGCCCATAAAAGACTGTAAAAAGAACAAGGGGTGGTAATGGAAATAGAAAAGGGTTGGAAATGGTCTTTCAGATAACTAAAGTCATAAAATACGAAAATGGAAAGGGCACGTTAAAGAATTCCACTAAAAATACTTACATCAAACGAGCATTAAGAATTATCAACAAAAAACGTTTACATTGTTTTTAATGATGTTGCGCAAGAAAACAAAATGAAAACATTGATTTTCATTTATTTTTCTTGTTGCAGAAGATTATCATTTATCTGAATACTGTAGTGAAATTTTATCGTAAGAGTATGCTAAACAGACCTTTTCCTAAAATAACGTTTTGATTAAGGAGCGCTCAAAACATATATTTGTGGTGAAATTTCGGTATCTAAGTTGTGGATGGAACGCAGTATCTTCTCTAGCTACTGCGAACGCGGTACAGAAACTAAAAAGGTTTTGCCAACATTAAAATTCCACATTCAATACATGAGCTGAGGAATCCTCAAATACTACTCGTAAATGAGCTGTAGAGGAGCAAAGACTAGGGAGAGCCTGCAGGTATATCCAGTAAATGCTTCATTATACGACGTTTTGTCAGAAAGTGTTATTTTAGCATTATAATTATTAAACTCTCTTTTCTCGGATTTCTATTTGTCGGCATATTCTCATTTCAAAATTGTTTCAGACGATGTACTTTTCGGTATAAATCAATAACGGTGTAAATTTTTAGGCAGAACTTTTTAGGTTAATACTTGGAGCAGATGTTTATCTTTAAGCCTTCAGGTTTAATTTAAGTTTAATTTACTGTTGGGTTGTTTAATTCTTGTTGATTCACTGGGAAGGAAGGGGAGAAAGGTAAAGTTTTGCGTTATTGCATTAATTAGACGACAAAAGTTAAAAGACTTTGAAAATAATATGTAAAATAGACTGCAAAATGTCGAATTATGAAGAAAAGATTTGATAGCCATAGTCTTTCACTAAGATTCGCAACAGCAGGCGATCGTGAAAATTCACGTTGCCATGGACACTGAAAAAACTGGACAATACGACGCCATACTTATGTAACCAGAATTAATGTATCAGAATATAAATAGTGTGTCCAAGTTTTATTAATTGTGGAAATGCAGTAAAATAAAAGTGTGTTTCGGCATTGGTAAGTGTTATTTTGCAGCAAATAAGTCAAACTGGAATTTCATAGCCACCATTGGGTTAGAGGTTAGAATTATAAAATATAGATTATTTACAATCATACTTCCAAAGTCTTTAAATGAAGAACGACAATGGGCATCCACCAAACACAGAAAATGGAAAAGTTGCTAATACGCTGCAGTTGACGAGTGTATTTACAATTGCTACACTAAGTTTAAAAAGCGTATATGACTACAAGACTTGTGGTGCTAATAAGCTTTGGTGATAACGACGAAAGAATGTAAACAACAACATGCATATAGCCATAGTTCACACACATTTTGAAATAAGTATCTTATGGTGCTAGCATTGTGTGTACTTACCAGTGCAGGCTTTCACAGCAGTAAGGTTTAGTGTGAGTGAAAAGGATACATATATCTGATCGCGTCCGTAGCGAACTTGCAGGTTCCGGTTGATGCCCAGCTCGTCGATGTCGGAGATGACGGTCATGTCCGGCACACCGGCGTCCGGACCCGTCATCGTGCCTGAAACGGAACAACCCAATCTTAGTTATACGTACCTATACATCTTGGTTTTCCAACACAGCAATAGATAACAATGAGTTTTTCTTTGGAAGATAAGCTCCGAGCTGATGAAATTTACTAAACCGGTGTAGGAAACAGATGAGGAAATGAAAAACTGATTATGCGTGGAAAACCAGAGAGCTAACTTTTAACTTGGCATTCACCCTCACGATCGATGAAGACATAAGCCATAAGCCCAGATCATGACGATCAAAAGAATATTAAAACATTACCTTAAAATGACTATCATAAGTAATCTAACTGGAGGTTAATTCCGAAAAAATCGCGAGCAGGTGCAAGTTACGAGTTATTTTGTCTAAGGAATAACATAACCTCAAGTTAGATTTGGTTTGACTGTTTTAAGGAATAATACAGGAGCAGAAGATAAAACTAAAAACGAACAACTCACCGAATATATTAAATAACCTTAGTTGTATTTTCGCCAAGCAAGGCCTTCTGAAGTTTAATGGATTATTATAAATATCATATCTTTATTATTAAATCTCTTTGGAACTATACAAAATGAAGTCCTAGTTTTAACAGTCGCATGTCAATAGACAAATTTATACCACGTAATTAGTAAATTGAAGTTATGTAATACGAACCGTAAGTACTTAGCTTTTGGATTCATTTTAGCTAAATAATGAGTATTTAACTTAATTAAACAAAATTTTGTTATTAAAAATACAATTATAAAATTGAAAATGCTGGCAATGCTTCTATTGATGTGTCTGGTAGTAGAGATATTCTCGTACTTTACAGAAGTCATTATATTGCTTTCCAACAGTTTGTCTGTAGGTATCTGTTGATGTTTTCTGGTTTAGAATTCTCTATTATTTCAATACTTCCTCAAGTAAACATTCCCCAAATCGTTTCATAGCTGCCGCCATTCTTACACGGTTTCTATACATACTAATCGTACTCTTCATAGTTTCGCCAAAGAAGTTATGTGCGGAGATATGTTTAATTGCGAACTTCAACAATGAAACCGACAAGCGAATTTATGTTAACAACACTGACCGGAAGATGCAGAAAAAAATTGATTATCGTGTCACAAACTCAATAGCCACCTTGAAATTTACTAGAAATGACCTCAAAGAACAAAATTGACCTAAAATGATCATTTGTTGACTTTCTTACACATTTCAGTTATACTTTATCAATGAACATTGATTTATAACGCTCGTTCAGACACTTTCTGTAAGTTTTCAAAATTTGAAGGAGTGATTATTGTCAACTACAACGGACTTATGCATAGAGAAGCTTATTTCAACATCAACAATACAATGGAACATGCTTAAAGTATCAAATATTGCATGTTTCCAGCTCTTCTTCATCATCGGGGGAATACTGTTACCTGGCAGTACATCAGCAATCTTACAGTTGTGCCATATCCACTGTTCTGATTCTACACATTTTCCAATTTAGGGAAGACAAGTTTGCTTATTTCACGTTCCAAACGACTTGGATTATTTGCAACTAATTTCACCAACTCTAGTTTATTTTCAGTTTCGCGGAAATGGCTCTTTCTTTTTGATGTAGGTCATACGACTAAACACGTGAAACGGTGGTTTAAGGACCATGTTCCCGAGGTTATAGCACAACAAGATTGGTCATTAGGAAGTACAGATTTGGATCCGCTGTGTTACCAACTGTGGGAGTACAACTTGCAGAACTCGAGATGTGAAGCGAACAGTACACAATTTGGACGCAAATATCATATGTGAAAGCTTGAGAACTACTTGTTCCTTGTATTCACTATATTACAACCAATAAATGGTATGAAATGTTTTGGATAGCGTCATTCTTTGTTGCGCTATCCATATTTACATATGTGACAGTGCACATGATATGGCTAGGTAGATAGAAAGTAGAGCTTTCGTAAGAACAGGTTGTAGACAATTAGTCGACACTCGTTAAGAGCAAATGATACGAAAGTAAGCCACAGATGATTGTTATCAGTATCGCCATCCTCGGACGCACCTAAAAGGTCATTTCACGGAAGCGTGCTCGTGGATTCGCAACTGCTCCTGGATTTCACCGACATTCAAAGGATTCAAGGAGCCGTGAAATGTGAGGCAAGGCGTCACTTAAGTCTTCTTGTAGTTGCATTCCGCGAGCAAATAGGAGTGTCTGTGAGGGGTGTGCAAACCTCACTCCAGCCAGCTCTCATTACAACCATATTCACATCCTGTTCCTCATTAATCCTCAAGGCATTGCTAATGCTTTACCTTCACATGAGATTGCGCTCATATTGCATTATTTCTTATAATGTTCTAAACATTCACTTTAACACCTTCAGCTTCAAATTGTTACATATTATGGCTTCTGCTCTCAGAGACGTTCAAATCTTCAACACGTGACTGTTTAAATGCCCAACAGCACACACCCTAATGCTGTATATTTACTTCCAATGCTTTTTACTCTACACAACGTCCTTGCAAGAAATTACGTCCAAATTCTCAGCAGAAACTAAGAGAATACACTTAAAACCTTGCTGCCTTCTACATTATTTAAGATAGGACATAATTAATTTGACCACTGACTACCTCTGCGGTCGAGTAGTCTGGCTTTTTCAACTCAAAGGTTCCGGATTCAATTCCCGGCAGAACTCGGAAATGTTTCTTTAAGCAGAATAATTCCCTCTCCCCAACAAACTGTGAAAGTGTGAATGCGGGAGCGAATGTGTGTTCAATGTTAAAAATGATAAAAATAAGAAACCCTACAGTTCAGTGAGTAACAGCACCATCTCTTATTTCCAAAAATTACATTTTAAGGTTTAATTTGTTTGGTATAAATCCAGAAGAGTTAAGTGTGTATCAGTTTATGTATTAGTAAGCGACAGTTTTGTACTATTTCCAATTAATTAGCATAAGAAAACACATTTTTTTTCCCTCAAGATATCTGCACGTAATTTAAAATCCATTTTTTCTGGTAGACCAGCATGTGACAAAATTTTGGAAACACTACAACTATTTCAGTCACTTAAGTTTACTATTGGACCTTAGTTCAGGCTTCAAACCACTTCGCCTTATGTGACTTAATTTGGGCCCAATTAGTTTTACATTACGTAATGTGGTTGATTTTTACATTAAGTGCAAAGAAAGTAAAAGTATAAAACATTTAGTTAATTTCATTACTTCATTCAAACTTAAACAAGTGTTTTTTTGACGCTAACTTGTGTCATTAAACGTTAACGATTTCGTTAAAAACACACGAAAGAACGATTTGGGTGTTAAACAGAAGTAGCAAGGTTAATGTATTTCTCGTAAGGTAGTAAAATAATCGCGGCGGCATTGTAAAAGAGAGCGCACATTGAATCCATATTACTTCCGTATATGGATTTTCATCCAATGCAATGGAAAATCATGCTTTTCTACGTGTCAAAAGGAGTTTTCTCCGAATCCTCAACAACCCGTGGAGATCTATTCTTGGTTTAAAGCACGACTTAACTGATACTGATAGAGAATACATATAAAAATGCTAATGGGTAGAGGTAATCGCGTGACTGTTACACATAATATTTTTCTCCAGACAAGTATCCGTGGCCTTCATGTCCTTTAGCTCGATACATCGTACACTGAATGAAAATACGAAGGCGCTAAAATATTTAAGTTTTAATTTCTTTGTGAAATGAAAGATGGGATTTAAAATAGAACTGTGAGAGATGTACACCCCTGTAACAAAGGCTAGCTGTCATATCTGGGATGAGATGGTCGACAAAAAAAAGGCATAAAGCGTAGGAAGCACGGCATAAAAATGAGAAACGAGTCGAAAAATTTCAAGTTGAGGCATATAAAAGGAGAAAGATGGAGGGAGCATGCGCAATAGCGTGAAATGAGGGAATGTTTCGGATGACAAGCGTCATGCTCAAGCCTCCACATCAAGATACAGCAGTCGTGCTATGCTGACGCAAATATTTTTAATTTCAACTAAAAGCTCGTCTGTCTGTCTGTCCTGCTGAAACCTGAGAAGCGAAAATGGCTCTATTTCCTTTGGGAAGGAGGGACAATAACTGCGTGTAAACGAGCTCGGCCAGATTAGGAACATCTTATATTGTTAACGTTCAGCACTAAAGTGCACCAGTTCTATGAAAAGGCGCGTTCTCTCGCTGAGACCCGGTAGACCACACCAGCAGTCAGTTTGTTGGCATAAATAAATAGTAATTACTATCTAAAAGTTACTTAAGTCCAGGAGATGAAGTACTTACATTTGTAAGTCGCCCTTATCTCTGATGTGAGATTCCCTTGTGGTCTACCGGGAAAGTACGAATCAGCTGGGGAATTTAATGTCATACTGGCAAGTTGGCCATGGTAGCTTAGCGGTTAGAGCAGCCACTCAAGCGGAAGATCCGTGGTTCAAATCCTGGCTATGGCATTGAATTTTTCAGTCCTGATTCCACTCTTAAACATTGCCCACACACGGTTTGTGTGTTTGAAAACACCAGCAGTAAGTTTGTTGGCATAAATAATAATTATCTTCTAAATATTTATTTAGGTATATTTGAATAAATTACAACAATTACAATACTACATGTATTTAATTCTTTTAATTTGGTCAATTAACCTTCGTTGTGCCAAATTTTCTATTGAGGACCTGCACATTAAGCGCCTTCTTTCAACATCAACGGGAGATACTTAAAGTAACAAATATTGTGGATTTCCAGCTCTTCTTCATCGAGGGAATATTTCTTACCTGACAGTACATTGGTAATTTAGCATTGCCCTTGTTCAACACATTTTCTATTTTAGCAAAAACAAGTTTATCCACTTCACCTTCCACACGATAGATTTCCTGTAAAGGATTCCAACAATTCTATTTGATTTGCCATTTTGCGAAAATATTTATTTTTTATTTTTACTTTCGGCATGATGCAATACAAACATCACCTTAATCACTAGCTTCTGCTGTGTGAAGATTGCATTGTAACATTACGCATGGTGCGACCCTCAAAAGTAGCAGCTAGATTCACTCCACATTCCTTTAGAGGACATACATAATTTAGATGGACTAGTCCAAATACACACATTTTAATAGATCTCCAATAATTTTTAGAATATAAATACTTGACAAAAACCTGAATTTGTTTTTAAAAGTCACTTTAAAATGACTTATAAGCTGTTAAAAATACTATATCGAATGAAAATGTCTAGAAATGCAGAAAAATGACCCTTAAAAGTGGTTTAATTTCGCTCAAAATGTTATGAAGGCTCCTATATTTTCCACGTTGTATGGCCCTAGCATTATTATAAAAATCATTCAGAAATATAGAAATTCGTGCTCTAGTTATCAATATGTTGTGATATATGAATTCCAAGACCGGCAATAGTAACTTGTGTCTAAATTAAAACGCTCCTAAAACGCTAACAAATAACAGCAGACATTCTGCTGTTTGTATCATTCATATTATGTTGTCATATGCATTCTTACACAGTCTTCACATAACCTTACTTATGTACTGAATATTGGCTTACTTCGGTCGTAAATTTGGGGCTTGCATGTATGGTAATAATACGGCTTCAAAAACCACTTCCCCTTTACAGCTGTATCACGGCAACTTCTCTAACATACCGGTGTTGCGTGTCATCTATACAAACAACTTCAGGCGAAATGCATAACTGAGTGCTTTAATATTACATAACCAAATGTTATCTCTACTTATTACTTAACTTACAGTTTGTTTATGAGCTTGGTTTGGTTAGCACAGATCATTATTTGCTCCTGACCCTGAACATATTGTAGACCAGCTGATGTATCCGGTGTTGCCCATGGTGTGACGATTTTATCCCTAAAACTTTTTGACTTACGTTTGATTACTATATAGAACTCAATATAAATAAATAAAAACTCCGGGAAAATACTACGCAAAAGCACTATTGACAATAGCAAGCACCACAAGAAGAAAAGTGAGTAGAGAAAGCTGTGTGAATGTAAAACGTTGCATTTCTACGTCAATGATACTGACAATTGTATTAATTCTCTGTAGAAAAGGGAGTAAACAAAAAATATGATTGTGTTTCATAAAAGAAACACCAGTAAAGATAACCATGTGAATGTAATGCGTTGCATTTCAATTTCAAACATGGAAAATCGTATGACTTGTTTGTAGAAAGAGTAGAGAAAGAAGTGTGAATGTGTTGCATTTCTGTTTTAATCTTAAACAATTGAATGTTAAAGGGGAATAGAGAAATAACTGATCGTGTTTCGTAAAAGAAAAGTGAGTAGAGAAAACCTTGTGAATGTATTGTGACATTTCTATTTCAGTCATAGAAAATTGTATGAATCGTATGTTGAAGGGCGAGTAGGGAAGGATATGTGAATTTAATACGTACGAGTAAAAGAAAAGCGAGTACACAAAAAACACGTGAATGTTATTGTATAGTAAAATGGATAGAGTAGAAACTTTCTCCATGAAAAATACATATATAGCTTTTTCCAAAACATCATAACTCTGCCCCACTCCGCTGCCAAAGACGACATTACTTTGAGGTATAGGTTTTGCAAATTTTGCAGATTAAAAATATAAAGGAACCACAAGAAGGCTACATTGCCTCTCGCCCTGCTTATGAGGGTTGCCTTTTGTTTGCTAACGGTTATTACCCAGTGGCAGAGGGAGCAGTTTAAAAGCAAATTATACAATAATATAATTATATTATAAGCAATTTTTTACTCCGACGATTTCTAATATTAGTTGAAATGTCAAGACAAACACATTTCCCCTGAATATCTTCCCAACACACGCCCATGAGGTATGTTTTTGTACACCTAAAGCTGTATTCATTACTTTCCTGACCAGTGTTTTCCCTTTTTCCTTTGAAAGGAAGGGAACTTGCCCTAATGGTGGTTGTGATTGCGCCCGCGCCTCCTTAAGATCGACTTAAAACTGCAGGAGGTTATAGGCCGCAGACAGGCCGGTCAACAGAGACGCGTAGATGTCCGCAAGCCTTGCAGCGGAACCACTTCCTTCGGTAGAGAAATTGGCAATTGTTACTATGTGTTTTCTCGCGAGTGAGAACTAACCACAAAATTGCTTGTCAGTTAAACCGCAAAACAAGACAATAAATCAACACAACGTTGAAGGCCAACGGAGCGTAAAAAAATCTCACACGACTTTCTCTACTCTTGTACAGTATATTCTCACAAACACTTATTCCTCTATCTAGTTCCTCTTAATCTAGATATTTACATAAATTATCTCATTGGCAATGCAGTGTGCTTTAAGTGATAGTTCAAAATTTTAAGAACTGGTCACTATGTGACGGCTTTGAAATTTCGTTCTCTTTGCATGGCCAAGAGATAAAAATGAATAACGACTTCCAATTTGAGAAAAGTATAAGTAAAACACCAGCAGTAAGCTTGTTGGCATAAATAAATAATGAAGGTAGGTATTTCTGGGGAAATCTGGACATGGAATTTTTGGGTCGAATACAATACTTCCGCTACTTACTATGGGTAGTAGAGAAAGTAAACGTTGATGGTACATGCTTCCTCAGCGAGTGAGAGAGAAATAACCACAGAATAGCTTGTCAGTTATACTGCAAAACAACAGAATAAATCAATAAAACGTTGAACGACAATGACTGTAAAAATACTAAAACAAAAAAGTCTTCACAGTTAAGTTCTGAGCAAGCATACACATTATTTGTCTCTTTCTTAAGGTTTACTTCTTAAACTAAGTTATAACTTCACAGGATATTCCCAGAGAATTCAAGGCAAACATTTTATTTGCTTATGAAATTATCTTAAACATGCAACATTTTAATAAAATTCTTAGTGTCATTTTTAAGAAAATAAAACAAAACGTTTGTATGTAAAGCTGGAGACATTTTCTTAAAAATTTTCCTGCCGCACCTTGCAAACATTGAACTTAAATGCAATGTTTCTTATTTTTCAGATATCTCCTTTTTGAATCGTGCTGTTCACAGACAGACTGACGGACATACAACTATTTGTACACACCTACATACACAGTAGTTAACGTATTGCAATCCACCTAAATATTCAAAGCAAGATTTCACCACAAATGCATGTTTTGAGGCCATCATAAAACAAACATTTTAGTAAAAGTTTCCGTGTGTGCGAGACACACAAAAGCTTACTAAATACAAAACTAGCATCTCATTAAAACATACAATTTATGTCAAACACTACTTCTTACTTTTGAGTGAACCATTTCCGAGGTAATCTTTATTATCTGTTTGAATTTGCAGGACTTCTTTCTCAAATAAAAATACTTTATTCTTTTTTTATCTCTTGGCCTTGCAAAGAAAACGGAATTTCAAAATTATCGTATAGCAACCAGTTCTTAAAACATTTAACTATCGCTTTAAGTCTAATGTACTGCGATTTGCACCTACAAAAAATTAGCAATAAGATAACTTTTGAAAATGTTTATGTCGATTACACTGTAGTAGATAGAGGGATAAGCAAGATTATAAGAGTGAGTATAGTTCTACATATATTTGTGAACAGAGTTTCTCCAAATTGAACTATATTAAACGTCTGTATCGCAATATGATACGCGGCGATCATTTGGTGCATCTTCTAAGACTATGCACTTCCCCAAATATTGATAGACTTCTTAAACGTAAGCAATACCAAACAAGTCACCAATGAACACATGTTTATCACATAAGATTTGAAAGTTCTTTCGTAAATTAAACACAACGAACACACATATAACCACTGCAGTCCGCATGAAGTGGAAGGATTATATCCAACCTCGCCTCTTTCGCAAAGGTTGGATATCGCTGGTAAGCATAGAGGTTAATACGTGAATTATTTCTATCTTTTGTGCTACATGCCTTTGCAAAGCTGCCAGAATACGCCAGTGTTTTGTAAGAATAGAGAACTTCACGTAAATATCTTCAGATTTTTTTCTTTGCAGTGTGCTGTGCATTTATAACAAAAGAAAGAAACGAGCGCCGTATATTGGACAAGGGAAGCAGTTCCGTGGAGTGGAATATTTATACAGCCAGCGGATATTGCATCTGGCGCCTGTTGGCTAACAGGTTAGCTTCTTTGTTATTTGCTCCCGTAGGTGAATTGCGGTAATTCGAGCACTTAGAAATCGGGGCAAGAGCTTCTTGGATGTAACTCATTTCATCCGACACACAAGAGATGCTGATGTAGCAGTATCGATTTTACTTGGAGATAGTAATATTGCTGATCGGCAAAGCAAAGTGCTTACGCAATCGATGTATGAGTCGAGAAAAACACTGCTGCATGAAGTAGCGTGGTCAGGATCTGGTGCAGGTAACTTGCAAACACTACACCTCTTATGTTTAACTCCTTTAACCAGTTAGATCACATCGGACAATTAATGAATGGCTGAAATGATGCTCAAATGAGCCCAAGGTCCATACAGCTTAAACCTTTTCTTCTCAGGATAACGCTAAAATCTGGGGAAAAAAAAAAGAACTTCCCCGAATAGCTCACTCTAACCGGCATTCGAACTCGGTACCTCTTCAATGTGCGGCAGACATGCTACCCCTACACCACGGAGGCGGGCTAAAATCCTGCTTTTTAAGGCAGGGCCTCTTAAATAAACTGTTACAAGTCAATTTTTACTTACCCTACCACATAAAAAAATTCGATACTATCGCATGCTATCTTGCAAACCGTATGTTCCGGGTTCGATTCCCGGTTGTAGGGTGGGGATTTTCATTAGCCGGGATTATTCCCCATCCTCCCTAGAGTCTAGAAGTATGAAAGAGTGTGAATGTGTATAAATATAAACATGAAGCAAACATAGCCCAACAGTAAACTAGTGAACATCATTGCCATAGGCAATTGTTCCGAAATACAAAGCCGCCGGTATGAACTAGATATTAAAGGCACAAAAGGAACAAAAATTAATTAAACATTTCAAAAGTGTCTGGTAGGGAAGTGTAAGTGCACTTTCCTCTAAAACTACATACTATTTTAGTGCATTTTTTGTATGTTGACAATTTCAGCCTAACTACCCAAATTTACTTCTTACATCTTAAGACACTTACTCCCAAAATGCTTATATTATGAACAAACAATTATATACATACATATAGAGTGGAAGATATTCCTTCGGCCGCCACGCGTTAATCAGGAATTTTACATGATGAGTGTAACAAATATGCACAATACAATTATTGTCAATAAAGAACCTTTCACCGAAAAAAATAATTTGTGTCAAATATTTGGAGCCATCTAGCTATTGGACAAATGTATATAAATGGTTTATTATTTCAGTATCACGCAAACATTGTATGAACAATGCTGCAATGTATTTATTTCAGATCGAATGAATTTAGTCACAATTTAATGTTAACCTCACGTGTCAAATCTCTCTAGAAATTAAACTTTGCATGACATTTTAACATTAAATTGTGGCAATTCATTCGAATAACGGTAAAAGAGCCTTACAGCATTCTTCACAGAATGTTTGCACGACATTATGTGAAATATTAAATAATTTATATCCGTTTATCCAGAAGCTTTAGGCTTTTTTTCTGCGAAAGTGTTCTTTATTAGCAATAATTGTATTGAATAATTATATCCTGGTTAAGTATAGGCGAAGCAGTATCTTCCACCTGGTGTTGTGTTTATCTACACAATGAAAATACAAATTATTGTAAACTGCAATTACAGGTTTGCTGTGAAGGCTGTGCTATGCATCGTCGTATTTATACGTCCAAATTAAAGCCCTTTATTAATATAAACCACCGACATGACATATTTTCAAAGCTGAGAGCTTGTTTTTCTTTAAGGTTGAAAAAGAAGCTTTTTTTGACGCAGGCTACCTAGTGTCCTTAAGAGACCCAAGTCTGTCTGAACAAGGTACAGAGAGAGAGATAAACATCTGTTGTTGAATATGCGTACTACCAGGTAGGGATATGCTGCTGGGAAGAACAACGGGCCCCTAGCAACGTAACATGAGAATAAACTCTGTAGCGGAAATGTTCGCACATGGACAACAATGTGCATTGTTATACACACAGACGGACGGAGGGGTCGCCTTTCTCCGTCACTTCCCTATAGCAAATTATCTGCCAGGTTGACGGAGATGAAAAACCTCCACTTCAACTGGAACAGCAGTTATTGTACAGCGAGTGGCCACCGAACCTGCTTTCTCTACTTACTCTTTTATAAACTATTAACTAACCTATTATTCTCCCCACTTGTTCAAACTGTTTCGTTTGTATAGCCTCCTTTAAATTTTCCGACCATATCGGGGGCCTTGGCTTGAGGAACAACTCATACTATTATTAATCACTGAACCGGAGGATTTTTTGACGTTGATGTTTATAATTTTCAACATTAAACACACTCACACTTCCTCACTCGGTCGAGAATCGAACCCCGGATCTCTGGTTTGAGAGGCCTGAACAGTGGCCGTTGGACCACAGAGTCTGTGAAACTGTCTTTATGCGTTTACCTTCTTGTTTAATTATTGCATTTACATCCCGTCCTTAACTTCAGTGGTCATATACCTTTGCAACATTTTGCCAGGCAGGTGCTCTACCGAGTGAGCTATGGGACCAGCAATTTATACACATACTTAGATTTTTGAAAAGCGGATTGCTTGGTAACTATGCTCCTTGCATAGTTATTTCTCTATCTACTTCACGTAAATAGAGAAACATTTGTAGAAATTACCTTATTGCTAATATTCTTGCAGGTGCAAGACGAATATTGATGGACAAATGTTTTAAAGGCGGTCGCTATGTGATGGATTTCAAATTCTTGCTTAGTTCGGATACATTTCACAGCAATTTAAACGTAAAATGTCATGCAAAGTTTCATTTCTATGAGAAATGTGGCAACGCCAGGTCGCGTGTTGTCACCTATAAGACCAGGACATTCGCATGGGGTAGAGGTTACAGGAGCTATCGTCTAGCTTTACTAAGAGTGAGGGGAACTGCAGGACAGACATATTTATTACTGTTTTAGCTCGGATTGGTCGTATGCATTACTGGGAAAATCTGTACCCCTTTATGTCAATATTGTTTTAACCCTAAAATAAGTGGTTCTGATTGCTTCATTATTCTGGTTCCTTAATCATATAAAACTGAATCATCATCATTATTACTTCAACAAATACATCACTTCAGTAACATTCACATCTGTAATGCATGACGCTTTGATTCGTGTGGATTGGCCCGAAATAGTGGCCTCTTCAGCGGTACGGTAAATGCACTGAGCGAAGTTTTGTTTAATATCTGATAGCGGTGCTTGCTTCGAAGCACAGGTAGGTCGGGTACAACACAGGCGGCTGGCGTTTGCGAGGCAGCTCGGCGTTGATTGTCAAAAAACATGAACATTTTTAAAAAACGATTAAACCTACCAAAACTAAACTTCGTATTCTATATTTCCTAACCTTTCCGAAGCAGTACCTTCCCCTGTACATAAATTCTTCATACAATAATGTCTAATACACTCAATCATATAATATTGCGACACCACCGCGCGGCTCACATCAAAGGAAGGCTCGGGGCCAAGCTACCCTACACCACTCACGCAAGCGAACACATGACAACAATCATTGGGGCATTAAAAGAATTTGCTAGAACCTTCGTGAATCTTCTGGCAAGTTCCACAAAAGGTGAAGTTCGAGAAAGATCTGTCCACGCTTTCGCCGGTGTAACATTTTTAGTTTTAGCGATGTGTGTTCGTGTGTACGGTTGCGTCGAAAGGAAGATAGCGGAGCAGTTAATGAGTGTTGAGTGATTGTATATTCAGAGTTGTTTTTGTGAGACAAACATAGAAATGAAAGACAGAAAATTGTCTTAAGTTTACGAGAAGACAAAGCTGTGAGTTGTAATATCACGAAGGACTCTAGACTTGTTACCGTCAATGAGAGAACTGTGTATTTTTGCAAAAGTTCTGAAGGGTAAACTGTGATTTTGTCACACTGGTGTCAGGAGTGGGATTTGTCAAACTGTCATTTTGTCACAATATTTATATATTAATTGATTACATGTGATATATGAAGAATTAATCCAGCATCATTTACTGTGGTTATAAGCAAATGCTGTCACAGCTGTTAGGTTGGATCTTACCAGGAGGAGTGTGGTCTTAACTTTCAGTGCAGTTTGTACTGGAGTGCCATGTTTTAATATGCTCACACACACACAGTTTATAGGTGCTGTGGTCTCACGTACAACACGGAATTAGTGGCTGCCTCGTTGTTTGATGCTCAACTGCCTCTGACGGGGAAGTAATTACCGACCTTTGTGAACCGACCTTCATTACCTATTCGATAAGTTACTTCGCCAGCCACTGAAACCTATAGTTTCCACCTCACCACACTCCTCTCATTACTCTCCCTACTCACTCTTCTACACACTATTCTTGCAAAAGATTACTTAATCTTTTATTGTATTTTTCTCCTTTGGCCGTCGAGGAGCATTTAGCCTTCAAGATGTCATATTTGTACTCATTCACACACACAAATAAACAAAACTAAATAGAATTACTCTACACCCAAACGTTGTATTTAGCGATTTCACTAACACACATTTTCAATTCCCCGCACAAAAACGTTTAAAAAAGATCTTTGAACACCACAACTTAAAAATATAAATACTAAACTTGGAATATGAGCTCATTATGCTGTAAGATATACGAGAAAATCACTCCATCCCAACTGGCATTTATACGTAAACATTTTTGTTCTTTTCAATTTTTTCAGAAATGATTCCAATGATTTTGATTAATATTTCATCAAGCCAAACTCCATGTCTCTCTGTTTCTCCACTGTTCTGGGTCCAAGTTTCTTTATGCCAAGGCTGCTTGGCAGCCATCCAAGTTGTCATCGGACGTCCCCTTTTTCTTTCTTCTGGTATCCATTCCAGTATTTTCTTTGGGAATCTTTCCTCTGACATTCTTTTAACTAAAGTCTTTTCTTCTTTATAATATTCAAAATATGTAGTTCTTTTACTCTCCTTTATTTTCTGGTTTTTTATTCTTTCTAATCTTGGTTTTCTAGCAGACCTCAATACATCCATTTCTCCAAGTAGAATTTTTATTTTTATTTTATTTTTTTTTTCTGTGGTTGGGATTTGCCATACCTCTGCACCATATGTAAGGATACTTCGAATTATTGTTTTATAAATCTGTAATTTCCTATTGCTTGTGATATTATTTGATTAATATTTAATGTATAATATATTTCTTTGGTATATAACTATCGTCAATTTTCTGCAGTATAAGAGAAAATCTTATCTGGATAACTCGTCCTAACAGAGAATCCAACTCGGGTCCCTTGTAGATGCCACCCCCACTCCACGGACGTATGGATGTACAGCAGGACTTCGATAACTCGACCTAATGCAGAGCGAGAGTGTCGAGCTATCGATATGTCGAGTTTTGCGGAATAAGGGGTCTGTTGTTCACAACGCATAACTTAATACTGCAAATTGCATAAAGGAATGTTCTAGCACAATATAGGAAACGGTAACGTATATCTTAAAATGTATTAAATTTAATATGTTCTCCTTTGTCCGGTCTCTTTAACGTATCCAGTTTAATTTCCATTGTCTTATTAACTTCTTGTCTTTTCTCCTCGTCCAACATTTTTGTTGTAAACGTAAATATGTGACTGAAAATTTAGTTTATCACGTACGTACAGATAAAGAAATAAACCTTCAAAGCTTCCAAACAAGTGTTTAGCTACGTAGCTGTTTTGTTAGATATGTTCCGACCAGATATCGGTCAGTCCCTTTGTTACCGTGAGGGAGAATGCCGTGGGTTGTATACGTACACTAATTAAAATTTACCTATACTGTTTATACTTCATAGTGGATTATAGAAATTATTACAGTCAAGTTTAACAATAAAAAATAACAAAAAAAAAAAAAAAAAAAAAAAAAAAAAAAAAAAGAAAAACGATAAATTGAAAAAGTCGAGTTATACGGAATGTCGAACTACCGGGGTTCTACTGTAGTTAGACCAAAATCGTGACAACTAAGTTTAAGAAAACCAAATATCGCAATATTTTCCAAGTCAAGGGGGTGTGGGATTTTCTGGAAACTATTGGGAGATACTGAGCTTTCAAGCTCAGTGTTTATCGAGCACTTTGTTTTTGAGTGATGCTGTTCACACGCGCACGCACACACAGAGCTTTTTATAAAACACTTTTCTGTTTTTATTCAGAGGGCTTAAAACATGAATTTTTCCATGAAATCTTTATGTCGAATTTTCGGATGGCATATACTTCCGCTTATCTACCATAAGTTAAACGCAAAAATAAATAAATAGATTAATTAATAAAGGAATAAATGACTAAACAGTGCCTCTGAGTCTTGGTTGGCATGTTAGCTTGCAAATCCAGAGGTTCCAGGTTTGAATCCCGGCTGGAAGGTGCGAATTTTTCTTTCGTCAGGATTATTCCCCTAAATTCTGGAAGTAAGAATGAGAGTGTAAATGTGTACGTTAACCTAATGTGAATAAACGAAATCCAACGTAAAAAAACCCCAAAGTTACACAAATAGTAAACGAATGAACATCATTGCCGATGTGCAGTTGTTCCGAAGATAAAGCCACCTATATGACCATAGCTGTTAAAGGCGGCATATAAATAGAACAATAAATAAAACATAAAAGTGCAGTTTTATTTAATGGACGCGTGTTATCCATAAGTGAAAGGATTAGGTATTGCCCAAGGACACACAACACCGCCTTCTCAGGATTAACTTGTCGTCTACTCCTCTTTCTCAGAGAATAATACCCGCATCCCGGCGTTTCGTTACCAAATTGCACCTCCATCTCCTGACAAGAAGTGATTGATCTGGCTTTTAGAGAATTCATTCGGTTGGAAATAAATCAAAGCTGAATAGCCTTCTGCATCACTTGGTCCATGAAGGGTTTATAGTCTATAAAATGTTAACAACTTCACTCTCAAACAATCGAATATAATCGCCTTGGGAGGTTAGGTTTTACGATAGCAATAGCCCTTCAATTGTTTTAGTTGCATGGCAGTCTAACAAGAGACGAGTAACGAAGTTGCAGACAATAGATGGCGACTAAGCTAGTTTCTTGGTACATTGAGAGCTCTTGTGGTGAATACTCAGAAGTTAATGACGGTTTTGTACCGACAATAAAGCTTCAATTAGCGAGGTTTTGTCAAGTACTCCGTGACTCACTGAAATATATGTATGTCAAGGAAGTATGTCATGTTCTGCTTTTTATTACTTTCGCTATTGCGTGTTACAGGAAGTATTGTATTCCTCCTTAATAATTACATAGAGATTTCAGAGAAAATGCATATTTTGAGGGCCCATGAACCAAAGAAAAAGGGGCGCGCGTGTGTCTGTGAACAATATAATTATAATATTATGACGTCGGGCTCGGCGCACAAGCTACTGCACACTACATGCCGTGCCGGCGAGCGGGCAAAGACGTTCAACAATCGAAGCGGCAGAATCAAAAGGAGCATTTCTAGTGTCTTCGAGAAATATCTGGCTGCATGATTGTTGGTGCGTGGGTCTGGAACTTGAGAAAAAGTCCTGTGACGTCATCCCCGTTATACAGAGGCCAAAAAAAGAGCAATGAGTGAGTTCACAGTTAGAGCTAAGGACATGGGTCGGTCAGTGTGTCAGTGACTGACAACTGTGTGTGTCGTCGTAAGAAGATTATACGAGCGTCGAGGGATTGTGACGTAGGTAGTGCATAAGAGACAGGGGAAGTGAAGAAAGACACAAAGGACTGGGCAACGTTACAAAAAGTAAAAAGTTGTGAGTTGTAATAGCACGAAAGACTGTAAATTGTGTTAACAACGAGAAGAAAACTGGTGTTTGTGATAACATTTTAACGGACAATAAAGAGATAGAAATGTAACCGAACTGATTTTGTCATTCATCACAATATGAATAGTACGATAATTAAGACAAAGGGAAAATCAAGACTGGAGGCATCTCAAATGAGATTTTTAAGGCCCTTATTGGGTGTTACTAGAAAAGATCGACTCCGGAATGTAAATATAAGAGAAGAACTAGAGGAAGAAAACATTGTGGGAAAAATTAGATATCAGAGCAAGTGGAAAGATTACGTTAAGAGGATGGAACCTTCTAGATTGCCACGCCAAGCACTATTTTAGAAACCATTAGCACGAATGGGGCGGAGAGAGCAGTTTGATTAGCCTCGGAACAGGTCTAAAGGCCTAATCCATGTTAAGGAAAATGAAGAAGAGTACGATAAATACCAAAATTTGAATTTAAGTTCAGTATCTTACATAGAAGCAACACGAATATCAAGAGAATCCCCAACCCCCAGCTACCTCTTACATGGAGATTATTTTGATATGCTTGAGTGAGTGAGTGAGTGAGTGAGTGAGTGAGTGAGTGAGTGAGTGAGTGAGTGAGTGAGTGGTGTTTCATGGCCCTCTGACAACTACGTCATTTGGGCCCTCGATATCTTTTATTTTCTCAAAAATGGCTGAATTGTTTTGACTGAGTGACTGTTGGGTTTAAGGGCCCGTCGACAACTTGGTCATTAGGGCCCCTGAATTGTTTTGATTCAAGTTACATATATTTAACATATTTTCATGACAAAATGTATATCGCCAACCATAGATTGGTACATCCAACTAAACGGTTCACATCTACTATAAGACAGACCTATCCTCTAAAGGGATGTGGGATGAATGAGGGTCATTTGAGGGTCGCACCTCACCTATTCTTACAATGCAGCCTTGATACATCAGAACCAAGTGTTTGAGGTAATATTTGTATTTCATCACGCCGAAAATAAAATGTATTTAACAAATAGAAGAAGGTCCGTGTGTGTGTGTGTGTGTGTGTGTGTGTGTGTGTGTGTGTGTGTGTGTGTGTGTGTGTGTGTGTGTGTGTGTGTGTGTGTGTGTGTCAGTCTGTGGGCTGCATAACTCAAAAACGAAAAGTCGGTTAAAAACCAAAGTTGGTATTTAAGTTTAATGTCTTTCAAGGATGCGACACAAAGATTTTGAAGAAAATAGCCCCAACCTAAACTACCCTTTACATGGAAAATTTTTCGAAAATTTTGATTTTCTTGAAAATGGCTCTAACGATTTTGATTAAAATGTCATATGTTTAAGATATTTTTATGTAGCCCTGTTTACTCTGGGCGGCTTTTACATAACTAGTAAAGGTAAGACCAAATTTTGCTGTACAATAAATTTAGAACTTGATAAAACACCAATTTATGTCCAAATAAATTGTTTGTAGAGTGAACCATTTCTGAGATATTCCTTGTTATTTGTGCGAGTTTTGGAAAACTTAAACTTTCGTCAAATGGAAGATCGTTATTCATTTTTTGATATCTTAGCAGTGAAAAGAGAATGAATCTCAAAGCCTACTTATTCCCATACTCCCCTTGTACCTACAAGGAAATAAACAATAAGATAATTTGTACAAATGTTTATCTCAACTAACATGAAAATATAGGAATAAGAGTTTGTAAGAATGGTTAGTACAAGAGTAGGGAGAAAGTCATGTGAGTGTAAAACATCAGATTTTTTAATACTCTTTACCTCATCAAAAGCGAGCCCTATTTATAAACGTCAGTAGTATGTGCAGTTTGCCAACGTGTTGTGTTGAGATAACAGACAATCGCTCAAAAGAAACAAATGCAACCAAAACAAGGCAATGTTCCCGCCGCGCCGCGCCGCGCCCCGCTCTACCGGTAACCACAAAGCTATGCGTATTGCCAAGGCTGGCAGATCGATATAGGTAATGATTAAATAGACACACAGAGCGGCGTAGATACCAGTTGCGAAATAATCTGCTCACTTTCCTCCCGCTTGTACACGCAACCTTGGGAACCTAAATTGCCTTACATTCATATAACATTCTCTACTCAAAAGATGATTTTTCTTTCTACTTCTTAATAAAGAATCTTTCACTGCACATTTCGCTGTAAATCGTCGGTCTGGATGGGTGACTCAGTTGCTTAGGCGCAGACCTACTTTTCCCAAGTCGTAGGTTCAAATCTAGCCCATGCCAATGGGCCCTCGTAGCCGTGATCTCTGGAGCTCCGTTGCGCAAAGGGTCACAGGTTTGAGTGCCGCCCCGGGTGTGGGTGTTTGTGTGTAGATATGTGGAAAAATAAAAAGAACCAAAAAAATAAAACGCGGGGAAAGCGAGTGCCCCTTTTCAGTAGATTTATTGGTACGTAAAACAACTGCGGGACAAAATCCCAGTACACCAACTGAGCTAATATAATTGTCAGTGTCGTTAACAAACAAAAGCTAAATTTGGCTGGCCCCGTAGACAAGGGGTCCCAGGTTCGATTCCCGTTTGGAAGGGTGGACATTTTTCTTCCAGTAGGATTATTCCCCATCCTGCCTAGAGTCGGGAATGGGAGCATGAATGTAATGTAATAAATTAGTGCAAAGTTATAGAAACCCAAAGGTTAAACAATCACCGCTAAGGGAGTGAACACCATTGCTGTTGAGCATTTGCTCCAAGAGGTTAAAAGCTGCCGATATGACCTTGGAGCTAAATTTAGAGAATGAATGGCAGGCAAAGCCATATAGGTTTTTAAACGGACAGCGTACTTTCAAAACGTATCAATTTTACGTTACTTCAAAAAACTTACAATTGTAAAAGATATTTTTAGTAAGAACTATTTACATTTTACAGCACAATTGATCGGTTCTTACAATATTAAAGCGTACTATATTCCCATATTGCCCTTGTACCTACAAGACAACGTGAAGTAGATCTAGTTAGTGGAAGAGTGAGCTTGCTGCACGCCACTGAAGTAGGTCAGGATGATAATGAGGGTAAAGTAGGTTTGACACAAAACAGGAAGGCTCGGTGTTACACCATAAATACAAAACTCCTTGTGATAAACAAAAAATAAACAAGCTACCTCCCTCCCTAAAGAGAATGAGTGACTCATGGGTGGGTAAAATGAGTCACGCCCACAACCCTTAGAGTAGGGGCTGCTCCTTTTAATGCAGGCAGAGTCTCTCCGCTGTGCACTTCCTAGTCTTTCAACTGAACAGCTGCCAGGCAGTGCGCGCTGCGCTGCGTGCACTAGGCCAGGCCTTTCAGTCAAGTTACAAGCTTGCACAGTATTTCATATATAGAAGTGTTCAATTATCATAGATTGGATTAGACTACGTTCACTGACTTCACAAGTAGCCATGGAGGCCGGTGAACATTGAACATGTAGACTGAAATGTACAATCATGTCAATAAATATACAGAATAGCATATAAAACACATATACAGGCACAAAAAACAATCAAAAGAAACAATCTGATGTGTTACACTCACTCTACTCTTGTACTAACCATTCTTACAAACTCTTATTCCTATATCTTCTTCGTGTTAGTTGAGATAAACATTTGTACAAATTATCTTATTGCTTATTTCCTTGTAGGTACAAGGGGAATCTTATAATACGGTAGGTTTTGTGCGATAGTCGAATGTTTGAGATTCCGTTGTCTTTGCACACGTAACATAAAAAAATGAACAACGATGATCCATTTCACGAAAGCTTTAAGTTTTCCGAAAATCACACACATAACAAGGAATATCTCCGAAATGGTTCACCCTACAAGAAAATTTATGGAGACATAAATGGTGTATTTTAGCAAGATCTACATGTTTTGTATATTATAATTTGGTCTATCTCTAACGGTTTACCAGTTATAGAAAAGTCGTCAAGAGTAAATACGACTACAAGGACTATTGCCAGAAAATTCAAGATATACATTTCATTTGTCTTAGAAATATCTCAAACACATGACATTTTAATCAAAATCGTTAGAACCATTTTATGAAAAATCAATTAACGAAAAATTTTCGATGTAAAGGGTAGTGTAGGGTGGGGTTATTTTCTTCAAAATCATCGTGTCGCATCCTTGAATGACAATAAACTTATATACCAAGTTTGGTTTTTAACCGACTTTTCGTTTTTGAGTTATGATGTCCACACACAGACACACACACACGGACCTTTTTCTAAAACTGCTTTTCTATTCAGGGAGCCTCAAAACATACATTTTCGGTGAAATCTTGACATCGAATTTTTGGGTGGAATGCAATACTTCCCTACTTACCAGTAGAGAAAGTAAAAAACAGGGTAATGGAGAAACACAATCAAAACTTCCCTTGCATAATGTATATTTACAGATATAAATTGAACTTCGTTTTAAACTTTCACTAGGCTTTTCCTGCCAGACCTACTATTTAGTTATAATTAGCAATGAATGGCATCTTTTGTCGGTTTGTTCTATTCATATATGTAGATATATTTATGTAGCTTTCACACAGGCGTCAAATGTAATTAACAATTAAAGAACCTAGAGGTTACTCACAAAGCTACATAAGCATTAACAGGATAATTTATCATTCAGATACTCTTGTACAGAATAGAATGATTTTGAGCATAGGTACTCTTTAGCAGTAATTTTAAAAGCGTTGAAATTGTCAACTTTTTCCTTAAGAGCACGAAATATTTTGATGGCTTCATAATATACCTACATCTTTCTGGAAGCAAGAAAGTTTTACACTGGGTTGATGCATGTTGCTCTTCTGTCTAGCGTTTATCTCATGAATTTCACTGTTTGTTATAAATGTGGATTGATTGTATATAAAGCATTTTAGGATCGAGAATATGCATACACATACATGCTGGATAAGGTTAACATTTTCAGTCTTCTAAAAAGATCTTTGATGAATGTCTGCTATGGGTGTATTTGTTTGCTCTCTACTGAATTGCCCCAAAATAAGATTCCATATTACATTATAGAGTTAAAACAAGCATATTAAACCAATCTAAATGTGTCTATAGAACTCACATTTGTCAGTGCTCGGATAACATGTGCGCATTATCACATAGCCATTCTTTTGTTCAGTAAGGGTCGCCAACTATATGACCCCTAAATCGCTGAGAAACAATGTATTACACATCACAATCCGTTAACAATCAACACAGCACTCAATTTCCATTTGACACTTGTCTTTTTAACAATTGTTTTTCCAATAATTAATGTATTTTTCCAGAAGAAAGATTATTTGTTAATGTTAAAAATAAAGTGAGATGTATTTTGGATTATAAACTGGTTCTCTGTTATATAAAGAGAAGATCGAAATACGTGTAATTCAGGTTTCGTTTTCCTCTGTTGGCAGTACTGAACTACACTAATGGAAATTAACTTAAGTGTTATTGAATTTAACATTTTCTGGCCAAATCTTTGCGATATAGTACATAAATTCATATTTTATTTATGAAATAATCCAGATAAATATCATTCGACGGTCTGACTCGCTCCGTTCGAGACTTTATCGGTTAGGTCACACGTATACAACTTAGGCAAACTTCTGCTGCCTTTAGGACTACGGTTACCAGATCATTTTATGGAAATATAGGACAAAATGGTAACAAATGTAGGACATTTGATAAAAATATAGAACATTATTGGTCCACGCAAAAAGTTATAATTTAAGTACTATTTATATATACCCACAGGCATATAAAATTATACTTCCTTAAAATCCTGAAATATACAATGTTAAATGTTATTAACTCCTATACTTATCTGAAGAACTAACCTTTGGCAATTAATATGATTTTAGTTTGGTAAATACTTTATGTCGATTTATGCCATCAACATTTGTGTTCGTACTGTCAACTCCAAATGCTACACTTACATATATTGTCTATCCCTAACCTGGTGAGGTATCTTTCCATGGATTTCTATGATGCACAATGTGAAGTGCAAATATTGCGTCTGCAGAGCTACACGATGGACTGAGCAAAGAAACCCTTTACATTTGAGATCACTGCCCTTGAGACCTTTCCTCCGGACGCCGGACAAAACATTAAAATGTAGAGCATGTCCGGACTTTCCGGACGTTTGGTAACCCTACTTAGCATATCCATATTTATAACAAACTTCCTACGTGTTACATTCACATGACCTTCTCTATCCATTATTATTTTTGTTCTCTTTTCAACAAACCTTTTAAATTTCTCTACTATGTATAGTAAAGTAGAGGAAGTATTGTATTCCACCCAAAAATTCGATGTCGAGATTTCACCGGAAATATATGTTTTGAGGCCCCCTGAATAAAAAAAAACCATTTTTACAAAAACGCCCGTGTGTCTGTCTCTCTGTATCTGTGTCCGTTTGTGTGTGTCAGTCTGTGGACAGCATAACTCAAAAACGAAAAGTCGGTTAAAAAGCAAAGTTGGTGTTTAAAGTTAATATCTTTCAAGGATGGGACACAAAGATTTCGAAGAAAATTCTTTCACCCTAAACTACCCTTTGCATGGAAAATTGTGATTTTCTTCAAAATGGCTACAACAATTTTGATTAAAATGTATATTTTGAATTTTCTGGCTATAGCCCCTGTAGTCCTATTTACCCTGGATGACTTTTGCATAACTGGTAAACCGTAAGTGATAGACCAAATCATACTGTACAAAAAATGTAGATCTTGCTAAAATACACAATTTATGTCCAAATAATTTTTTGTAGAGTGAACCATTTCGGAGATATTCCTTGTTATGTGTGCGAGTTATGGAGAACTTATGCTTCTATCAAATGAAATATGGTTATTCATTTTTTATGTTAACCGTGCAAAGAGAACGAGATTTGAAAGCTTTAAACGATTTGACTATCGCACAAAGTCTACTGTATTCTAACATTCCCCTTGTACCTACAAGGAAATAAGCAATAAGATAATTTGTACAAATGTTTATCTCAACTAACACGAAGAAGATATAGGAATAAGAGTTTGTAAGAAAGGTTAGAACAAGAGTAGAGAAAGTCATGTGAGTGCAACACATCAGAGTTTTCTAAACGTGTGTTTTTGGAGAGGATAGTGTAGTTATTAGAACGTTGGGGTGGAACGGCAGTGCCACGTACCGATAGTGTGAAAGTGCAAGTAAGGTGCTACTGCTGCTGCTGCTGCAGGTGAACTGAATGGCTACCGCGGTGATGCAAGCGCTGCCATTCATCAACAGTAGGTACTAGGTATCCGGTTTGGCTGTTTCATTTCCCTCTGGGCAAGGTTGAGATAGAACATTCCTCGGCGCTTGTCTCACACCTCAGTCATCTGGACCACAACTGACTCAACCTGACGTCACCACGCTGCATCCGATCTTGTATTGTCACAATTCGATCAGGATACGTGGACAATTTTATGACGTCACTTGGGTGACACACACCAAAATATGAAGATAACTTTGTTAAAATGTTTGAAATAGATATTTAAAGCCGAAAAATCTTAGGGTTTGGTGCAGGTTCATTTCATTAGTTAAAAAGTACAGGATGTGTTACATTCACACGATTTCTCTACCCATTCTTCAAACTATTCTTGGAAGACCTTATTCTTGCAACTACTTGTTAACTGAAATAAACATTTGCAGAAATTGTGCTTATGCATGTTGCTTTAAAATTACAAGAAAATTAGGGAAATATAATAGAACGTAAGAGAAAATAATTTTTTAAGAGCTGGCCATTGTGTGATGGCTCTGAAATTCTATATGCATGACCAGAATGGAGAAAACAAATAACGACTTCACGTTTGAGAAAAGTAGAGGTAATGATGGCTGACATTGAATCCAATAACAGGAACAAGTTAAAACCTGGAACTCTTGAGAGAGCTCATAACAGTGAACATTTATCTACAAAACAAAGGCAATGCTGGGCTTAATATCCAATAACTGTTGAAGTCCGACAGTGATCACTAGGTTTCGAACCTTTATACAGCTATCGCGAACAGAGGCGGTCGCAAGTTACCTGTCACATGGGCAAAGTGTGACGTCATTCCACGAGTACAGTGAATCACTGCCTACTGTGCAGTGTTTCTCGAATGTGTTCACTAGTTACACACACACACACAGACACACGCACGCACGCACACACACAGCATAGCAGCGTTGCCGGTGTGCCGGAATTTCGTCCCGCAGGAGTTCTTTAAGATTCCAGTAAATCTACTGATATGGAGCCGTCGTTTTTAAACACTTAAAAACCATCCGTCTGAACGGGATTTGAACCCGCGACCTTGGGATCAGCATCTAACCAAATGAGCAACCAGTCCGACTACGAAAGGGTATCCCGAGATTTTCCTGTGTAAAACTCCTACATCTATCACTGAAAAATGATTTGTACAGTGAAAATGTTCTTTCGACGTCGCATGACGTCACAGGCGCATGAGAAAAGCACTACAGTTCTTCGGTGAATTCCTCTTCAGTGTCTGTTTCATGGCCAAAAAGCTTTTAGAAATTTGATACCGTGTTTTGTAACAGGACTGAGTTTGTCAAACGTGATTTCTGCAACCCCGTGTTTCTAACGACAATGTTACTGAAATTTCGGCAATCTGAGAAAGTGAATGTTCCAAGCAATTATTTCGGGCTTCAAGCTACTTTAAAACTTGAGGTATTTTGGACAAATAACATTCTTGCACAACACGCTGCTACTTGGAACTCAGGGAATCACCATATTGCGATATCTCAGGTAATAAGTACCTGATGAGATGACTAACCAATCGCACAAAGGTATTTTTTTTCCCTTGCACTATTATTTCACATCTGGCTATACCCCAGCACTTCTTTCTTACGCATATATCCGAGAAAATACTGATAAATCACGAATAACTGTGAAATATGCACTTTAAATTAAATGAGTAAGCAAAAATGTTCTCCTGCGAAATAAGCACAAATAAACCTAGTTAAAACTGCTAATCTAGGTGTGACTTACAAATTATTTATAACCTTTCTTCTTATCCTTAAAAGTGTGGAAAAAGTTAAGCATTTTGCTTGGAAGTCCGGGCTTTAGTGAGTAAAGTACTATATGTTTAAGAAACCTATACCAGGTGAGTCAGCTGCCCCTTATTCTCGAGTTTTAAGCAATCCGCATTTTATACCCCAACATGAAAACATCGACCCCATTACCAGGTTCTACCCGCGTATTTGACATGGATGTTAAACACTCGATGAATTAGTACTAATATAGATGTTATCACATCGCTTTTTAATATATTCGTAATTAGCTGACGTTTGCACTTCTGCAAATGTTCACTGGAACCAGCGAGTATTACATCTTAAACGGAATGTTTGCCTCACACGTTACTAGGTAGCTTAGTTGGAACGGGCGCAAGACTCCGAAGTAATCTGTCTGTGTGAAGGTGGTTCGAATCTCCTGTATGTTACCGTGCAATCCTCACAATTTACAAACTATTATTCTGAAAACTGTTATTATATTCATTTTTATTGTTTTATTTATGTTTTATGACATTGTTAGATGTTTCTTTATTGGTGAACTACAATTATGTAGTTGTTTAAACACACCTATAGGTAGGTGCAATTGAAATAAGGATCATTCGTACACATTTGAACACAGAAAGCAGGGAAATTACATTGTCAGAGTTTAACATGGAAGTTAAACTGAATTTTGCACACACTGAATTACTGTGCTGTTAAAATGCAGACAACCAAAAACGATTTAAATTATAATGTCCTAAACCCTCAGATGCTTCAGAATTAGATTGTGAATTCGGTTCCCAAGTTTTGATGAACATAAAAAAAAGATTTACAATGCTGAGACTCGAACCTGTGTCATTGGAGGTTAGCGGAGAATGCACGTCACAATCCTATTCAGCTATTTGGAGATTTGACTGTAAGTACGTACCGCGTCCAATAGTAGGACTTGTATGACTGGCGCTATGCCATTGCCACCTCGCGAGTTTGCGTGCTTGATTTAGCCTTTTAAGACAGTTTTAATCACTTACTGGGCGTTTTAATACTATTACTTAAATGGCAAAAGCTGCTATGCATACTAAGTGAGATGCACGAGGCGTAGTTCACGCAAAAATGTAAATAAACTGTTGTGTAATAATATGTCCGTTTTGACTGTACGAGTCCATGATGGATGAGGCGTGTCTAAATTTTTCCTAATTTTTGGCAGCCAATCCCTGCTCTAAGTACAAGAATCCACCATTTTCTTTTTAGCTGACGTTGTTAGTGTACTCATATGATAGGTCCATTTTTTCCGAGCCTTCCTGTGAGCCTTCGTTCGGAATTGATTTTGTATATTCTCACATAACTGGTACACGCAAAGAAATATACAAAAGTGGACGATTCCGCCAAAATACATAGTTCGTGAAATATTCTTTGAGCGTTATCTACTTTCAAGATATTCGCTGTTTGTTTGGATTTTCAAATAACGTATACCAACTACCCTTAACAAAGTCCAACAGCATGTAGATCTCACAATACAAGCTAGAAGACTCGCCTAGACAAGTGCGTATCGTGAGAACAAACATGCCAACCTTTCAACAGAAAACCTTTTCCAGAGTTTGGTGGTAAAGTAATGCATTTATCTGAGGCCGCAAGAGATACCTACACAAATATTGTTTTGTTCCTCCACTAAAAGCCTTTTTCCCCTTCATGTTGAGCTTCCTGCCGCATATTTCCGTACCATCACGTTCCATCAGGAATGTTTCAAATTTTAATCTAATTCTTGCGGTTATTTTTAACATATACCTACAGGGAACACGGCATTGCTTTTCATTCCTGAATTTTTCCCCTGTATACCATGGCAACCTCTTAATTTTCATATTCCCAACTATTGAATCAAGCCTTTGATCTTCCCCGCGCTCCCCCACACGTTTCCTTTGATGTCTCTTGAAGGTTTTCCCCAACAAGGTAGTTAGAATAATGATACTGATGGAAGATTCTATTCAGATACTTCGAGTGTTTGTAATTACACATAGATGTGGCACATTCACTTTAGGAGGGGGCTAGGAATCGCATTAATGACTTCCGATGTATCACTTTACTTCATCACCATAAATGTGTCTTCTTCAACAACATCGAAAATGGATCATTACGAAGGCTTGAGAAGAAATTATAATGGAATCGAGTATTTAATGCATTCGTTTCAAGGGATTACGTCATTGCTTTCAGGCAACCGTAGAGCACATTGTAGTAAAGGAGCAATATTCTGCAGGATTTCTCTCACCACAACCGAGCAAGAGGGAGTGTATGGGGTTTAACGGCCCGTCGACAACGAGGTCATTTGGGCCCAACCGAGCAAGTGGCTCAGGTGGAATACACGGAATGTCTCCAAAATAGCTCACTCCACAAAAAAAGGATAGTGGACAGAAACCGTGTATTTTAATAAGATATACAGTTTTTGTCTACTGACATTTTTTCTTCATTTCTTACCATTTACGAGTAGTGCAAAGGTCATCCAGAATAATGAGGACTTGCGAGAGCATTCCCAGAAAATTGAAGATAAGAAATTTCATTTGTCATGAAAATATCTTAAACATACAGCATTTTATTCAAAATCGCTAATCATGTTTAATAAAAACAAAATTTTTGAAAAATATTCCATGGAAGATGCTGAACTTGAATACCTAATGTGGTATTTACATTACTCAGTTTTTAGTTATGCTCTTTTCGCTCTCTCTCTCCCCCCCTCTCTCTCTCACACACACACACACACACACGCACACACACACGCACACACACACGCACGCACACACACGCACGCACACACACGCACGCACACACACACGCACACACGCACACACACACGCACACACGCACGCACACACACGCACACACACGCACACACACGCACACACACGCACACACACGCACACACACACACGCACACACACACGCACACACGCACACACACACGCACACACGCACGCACACACACGCACACACACGCACACACACACGCACACACACGCGCACACACACACGCACACACACACGCACACACACACACGCACACACGCACACACACGCACACACACACACGCACATACGCACACACACGCACACACACGCACACACGCACACACACACGCACACACACGAGCTCTATTACCACTGACATCTATTTCTAACTACATAAGCAACTTCTTTAGCTCTAATTGCAATTTCAGCAAATTCCTCCGTTTGGTTAGAACTGAATGAACTTTGTTTAACAAATATAATCCCAAGGAAATGAATCTCACAAATCGTAATGTTTAGACGTTTTTCCAAATGAACCTGTATTCAATAAATAACAAATTATCTCATGTGCCACGGGAGCTATTTATCATTATATCCCTGAACAAATTAAAACTGGGGCCAGAGGTCCCGTCGTCCTCAGGTCATAATCATTAATATACTGTTATTATAGCATTTTTATTATTAACCATAACATGCTAATGTGTGTTCCGTCGTTTTGCATCGAGTTGCACGAATCTTAGATATGCATTCATTTGTATTTATCTGAATGTTAGTACATATGAATGCTTCTCTACTCTATGCAACATTTGCGTTACTTGAAAACATATTTAGACACTGTATTATAAGCGGTTAAACTGCAATGAAACGCTGTTGGTATACCTGAAGACCGAGTAAAAACTATCCTTTGTTCGTACAACACAACTAAATGCTGTTGGTACGTGAGTTAGCTTAGAAAATAGAGTGAAATAATGCTCATTCACGATGAAAATTATGTGTAGCGTTAAATTAAGGTGATAAGCAACCATCCACAACGAAAAATAGTCGCCTTTACATATATACATAACAAGTTCGATCGTCAATCTTTTCTTACATCACAACTAAATGCTGTTGGTAGACCTGCTAGCTTACAAAAAAGGTTAATGTCGTGAAGTAATGGCATATTGCATGGAAAATAAGCGTAACAGTTTAGCGTGTTAAGTTAATGTGAGCATTCACAACGAAAATAAGCTTCGTAGTAACGAAACTCGTGACAATTTAGGTATGTACATTCGGCGTTTTGTTTGAGTAGTAAACAAAGTCTGTTGCATGCACATACATAGATACCTTTACTTTACACTACTAATTACGATTTATCTTCATATATATTCTACACATGGTTCATCTAAAGTCGTTTTTCTATTTACTTCAGATTAATCGTGGCCGAAATAAAACATATCTATTGTGGAAATATACAGAAGGTTAGGTGACGCAATTTTATTAATACTGATGAAAGCTTGTACTGTATGTTTATGTGATGCATGAATTAATTGCATTACATGCCATAGCTTTTATCTTTACTGTTAATTTTCAAATATATATTGTTATTTTAATAGAAATCCAACACTAAACCATATTTTGGCATTACCTTCTCATTGATTTCCGTATCCGGTTTCGAGTTTGACGTGATTAGGTTAGGACTGTCTGTTTTGCAAGTCTAAATCTGTTTAAAAAGTTATGGTCACTCTACATGTGAAGCAGCTAGGTCTATTTAGGAAAGTGTTAGGTCCCTGAGGTGTTGCAACTTCATTGTAATAACAATTTCTCAAATGCATCTGCAATAGGTACAGCTAAAACCGGCATATAAACACATAGCATTCAACTGTCGTTAAACGGAAGGCGCGTTCCTTTTGTTCAACTGAAGCTTTACGTTTATAAAACGAAACAAAACCCCAAACTATAGTTTAGTTTAAACCCAACCGGCTCTTAGCAGTTTCCACGTTCCATTGTCTGTCTGTCCATCTTTTCTCTCGCCATGTTTTGCTACTAGGGAATTCAAACGCTGGCAACTACAGAGAACTTTGACCTCCCTTTTGTTTACTTGCCCCGAGTGCTAGACTCGAGGGTCGAAGCCTCGCTACTCTGCGTCTGCAGATGTGTGTGTTGCTTCCTGCCCGTTATAAGTTTGTAGCATGTAAAGGATCTTGTATTTCCCTTAGGAGTTTGTGAAAATGCAAGGTAATGTTATTATAAGGAAAGAAACCACCACCCTCCTGTAGCTCGGTTCGGTTTCGCTCCCTTCCTTACAACTGGATCATGTTTCTGACGAACCCAAAATGGGCCGGATTAACACATCTTTACAGTGAATAGCGTGAGGTTGGCACTATTGATTTCCACATCCGGACCTTCGAGAGGTCCTTCAGGTGTGGAGTAACACTGGACAGCTGACAAAGTAGAAAATGTTACATTCAGCTCAAGTGGGTACAGGCTGCCTGAGTTCAAGTGTCTGTAATATGGGCATAGTGCAACGAAATCTATTCAAGCAGATGTACCATGTCGTACTGAACTGCTATAACCTGTACACGCGAAGTTAATGCTAGACAATAGATTCCCTATCATTCAAACTCCCGCAATTTTTGATATTATTACCTATCTGTGCTATAGCAATATTACAAAAAGACAAAATGTGTGTGTGTGTCGGTTAAATACCAAAATTGGTACTTAAGCTCAGCATTTTCCAAGGATGCGATACGAAGATTAATAAGTAATGCCACGAGTGATTGTCAATATATCTACAGAATTTCAGTATCATGAGTTGCACTTATTAAGACTAGACCTGGGCGATCGAACTTCCTCGGCTTTTCTTTCCTTTTTTTTTTTTTTTTTTTTTTTTTTTTTTTTTTTTTTTTTTTTTAATCGTGTTTTTTTTTTTGGGGGGGGAGAAGATATTTAGATAAACTTGAAAAGCAAAATGTTACCTAAATATAAATTTTCATCCTAATTGTTGGAACCATTTCCGTGACGAGGCCTTTAATATCCTGGCTTGTTTGTTGAAATTGGCCCATTAACAGAGAAATTATGGCCAAAATAGGTTTTAGAGTAGTTGTGACTGTTACGCGTAAAATCGCGTTTTCTTCAGGAATGACACTTATATAGATAAACTTAATAACAAAACCCTGTCTGAATACAAAATTTGAATGAAATCGTTAGAGCCGTTTCCAAGTTGCGCGGAATATATTTATGTATATACAAGAATTGCTCGTTTAAATATATAAGATTTCGCGAATTGAAGGATGATATAGTCTATGAAATGTTATTTAAGTGCCGTCAGCGTCCATTGGCACGGCCTACAAGATTCTCATATTGGTGCTCCAATTTTTTATGATGTTGCCAATACCAGTAGTTGGAGTATCTGCGGTTAATTTATAATTTCTTTCAATACAAAATTTGTCAAACTGATTCCAAAGATATTTCCTGTTGTATTCAGTGTTCTGAGGCTCCCCTCTTCTAATTATTTCATCTATTTCAGCATTACCTACTTCGCCGAAGCGAGAGTCAGCCATTTTTGACATTTGAATAGCGGCTGTCTTGCGTCAAATTACGTCATTTGTTACGCATCTATAGCACAGTACAGCTAGATTCTCTGATCATGACATAAGAAAAGCATGGAAGGTAATAATGAAATGTCACCATTTTTTCTCGAAGGAAGGCTGTCATTGGTTGAAATTTGAAATTGTTAATGCACATGATTGGTTCATTTCACCCAAGACACCTATGAGAATATACACATCAGTAAAAAAGCTGCGTTCCTTTATAAGACTAATAAAAGATAAGAACCCTTTGCAAAATAATCCGGGTATTTATAAAATTACCTGTGACTATATGTAGGTCAAGCAGGCATATCAATATTATATATGAGATACGTGAAACTATCTGAACCAGAAAAATCTGCCATTGCAGAACATGCAGAAAAAACCGGCCAATACTGACTTCGACAATGGAATATTGAGGTAAAGCATAGACATATTTAAAGAAAAGAACAAAAGAGCAGTCTGAACCGTGACACAGGCAAATCACTCAACATGATATGGAAGAGCCTATTAGCGGGTCGATCTCCTATTGGAGGAGAAGGAACCAATAGGATTACGAGTTGGACGGGACTAGGCCAGTCAGAGTACGCAGTGATTAACTGGATGGATTTTTTGCAGTCGCCCATTGGAGAAGTTGAACATAGTTTTGCGCCGAAACGACGGCATAATTTTTAATTTGTTAAAATAGCCAACAAGACGCGACCCATAGTGGAAACAAACGCCGCGAAAGTCTGCGTAATGATGTATCAAGTATTGGTGCAATTGACACAGTGAGAGATTGCTGGAATGAAGCACACATATTTAAGGCTGAAGGATCATTAGCCAGACCCAGACCATACATTACATACATACACCTGCTGCCTGAGGCCTTAACAAGCCTCTACTTATCCCTCCGTCTTCCCTCTCTTTCACTCCCTTTTCATAAACAACAATTTCCTTGTATATCCACCAAATCGCTAAGGAGGATGGAGCATCTTAACATTTTCTTAGGCTAGTGACCCTTCAGACAAGGATGCTCACCTCGTGGCCCGCGGGCCGCCTCACCTCGCGTTCACATGGCTCTCTCTACTCACTATCCTCTACTTATAGGTATATAGCCCACCTCTTGGTGCGTGGTAACGTGACAGGAGGTTCCGAGTTCGAATCTCTTTTTGGTGAGTGAATCATTTACGAGACATACCTTGTTATTTGTTCGAATTTTCAAATACTTATACGTTTCTCAAATGGGAAATCGTTATTCGTCTTTTTTATGTCCTGGCCATGCAAAGAGAACGGAATTTCAAAGCCGTTACACAGCGACCAGCTTTAAAACATTTCTACTGTACTCCCATATTCCCCTTGCACCTACAAGAAAATAAGCAATAAGTTAATTTCTGCAAATGTTTATCTCAACTAACACGAAGAAGATATAGGAATGAGAATGTGTAAGAACAGTACAAGAGTAGAGAAAGTCCTGTGAGTGCAACACATCAGATTTGTTATGTTATAGCACATACGTTAGAGACAAAAATGTGCCACAAAAGATGCTTATCTCTTTAAACACATACAGCTTATTGAAACACATTTTGTGGCATCAGGCATTTCCGAGATATTCGTTGTTATCGGTTTGAATTTTTCAGTAGGACTATTTCTCGCGATGGTATGCAAAGAGCGGCCATTTTTAAACACCTGATTACTTCTATTCTTTTTGTACGTATAATGAAGTGTGCAATGAAACAATTTTTGCAAACAGTTTGTAGAAGGTAGGAAAACAAACGAAATGGAGAATGTAACAGTTATTTTGCATTTTAGCTCGAAACTCCTTTGATCGCGTGGTTGTGTAGAACAGTTGGCAGTTTATTTCCGAGTGAATGCAAAAGATTAGATACTGTAATTTCCTGCGGTAAGTAATGTGTGAAAGGAGAGGCAGGCGCAGGCATCTGTTTGACCAGGCTGTTCCTCTAAGAAGCAAAGATCCGGCATCGCTACCGGAAACGGAAAAGGAAGCACAATCCAATATCCTGCGATACTAGCGAACACACTGCTAATATCATATGCAGCTCTCCAAACCACGATCAGGCTCTTGCGGAACAAACATCAGCTCAAGAACTTTATACTCTGGGTAAATAGTTCATAGTAATGTCTTTAAATACGTTTTTAAAACTCAAGAGAGACGTGTGTACGCGCGTGCGTGTGTGTGTGTGTGCGTCATTGATAGAATTGAATCACTATGGTTGTTTCCCATCCTGTTAATGTGTGTTTGCTTTTTTTTTTTTGCTTTTTTTTTCCCCCAGTATTTCCGTCGCTCATTAATAATTTTTGTTATACCTTGAATTTGACAATTTGCTCTGTATTGTGTTTTTTATCTAATGAAGTTTTTCCTTGAATTGTTCTCAATATTTTCAATTCGCATGTACTTAAGATTTGTTTCGTTTTGACTATATCTGATGCATAAGTTAATATTCGTCCAACTGTTGTTTTATAAATGCAGCCTTTAGTCTCTACTGCCATATATTTATTTCACCAAATTGTCTTTTACACATCCTGATATCTGCGCCGCATTATCGGCCTGTGTTTTTACTTCTCGATTTAAATTTTTGGTGTTCGTTATTTGAACACCCAAATAATTAAATTCTGAAACCTAAATATGAAACACTCAAGTTTCGTATTTAACTGACTTTTAACTGACACACGCATACACACACGCGGAGCTTTTGCAAAATTCTGGATTGAATGAACTTCAAAACGTGTATATGTTTGTTCACAACCACCCGACAACTGGAACCATAACGATTCCGGGAACGGCAAGCAAGACAGCACTCAGTATTTTGGTTCATAACGGCCCAGCAACGATAACGAAAAAATACCACAAAATGGAGGTCCATCTTGTGCATTAGGAATTCATTTGTTTCTAACTGACCTATGATATTTTTCTAGCTTGCGACTACAGAGAGCTCTAGTGGCTTCTTATGACACGACCGCCTTGAACAATTTCTACAGCGAAAAGTATGATACCACAATGTCAATCTAACATACCGCGCTCGGTAACGGGAACGAGAAAGTTAAAACTTGACGAAGCCTTCTTTCCGTTCCCGAGGCCTGGGAAAGCTAGCTGTTGGTTGTGAACACTCCCATTTGAATACATGCACCTATTTCTGGTTATCATTATCCTTGTCAGCAGTTATTTCCAGTGAAATCTCGGTATCAATTTTTGGATGGAATGCAATACCTTCTTTATGTTCGTAGCTATGCTCAAGTGGTTAGCATGCTAAACTTGAAATCCAGAGGTCCAGGTTTCGATTCCCGACTGAAAGATGAGGGTTTTTAACCAGGATTACTCCCCAGGCTTCCTAAAGTCTGGAGGTATGATTAACAGTGGGAATGAAAGTAATACCAACCCAAAGATTTAAACCACTGTAAAACGAGTTAACATAATTGCTGTTAAACAGTTGTTCCAAAGGTAAACATCTATTGCACTCACGTGAGTTTGAAATCATGTTAGTTAAGATAAACTTTTGTACAAATTATCTTATTGCTTATTTCCTTATAGAAGCAAGGGGAATATTGGAATACAGGCTTTCAGTGATACACAAATTTTAAACCTTTGAAATTCCGTTCTCTTTGTACGGTCAAACAGATAAAAAAAATGAATAACGACCTTCCATTTGAGAAACGTTTAAGCACTGCAAAACTCAGACAAATAACCATAAATGTTTCCCAAATGATTCACTCTACAATAATATGCATAGACATAACTTGTGTGTTTTAACGAGATATACATTTTTGTATAGTAAGATTTTGTCTATGTCTTACGGTTTACGAGTTATGCAAAAGTCATCAAGAGTAAACAGGGCTACATAGGCTATAGCCAGAAAAGTAAAAATATAGATTTAATTTGGCATAAAAATATCTTAAACACATGGCATTTTAATCAAAATTGTTAGTAATTTTTGAGAAAATCAAAATTTTCGAAACTTTCAACGTAAATGGTAGTTAAGGGTGGAGGAATTTTCTTCGTAACTTTCGTGTCGTCTCCTTGGAAGGTGCTGAGCTTATGTATCAAGTTTGGTGATGACTTTTCGTTGTAGAGTTACGCTGTTCACAAAAATACTTTTCTATTTTTTTTTTTAAATTTAAGGGGGTCCCAAAACATGTATTTACACTGAAATGTCTATTTTTTGGGTTGAATGCGGTACTTCCCCTACTGACTATACGTGGTAGAGAAAGTAACAAGCCGCTGATATTTTCTTGGATGTTAAAGGCGGCTTAGAAATGGAACATTAAAAGCATACCAGAAAACCTCACTGCTGTTAAACTTCAAGATAAACATAGTAACATATAGTGGCTTAAGTACGGACCATAAAACAACGGTAAACCTTGTTACGATGTACTGCCATGCTCTACAATATCTCAGGAACATCAAAGGAAGTTAAGTAAACACAGCGCAATAACTCAACAATGAGACACATTAGCAATACAAGTTAACCAAGAGACGTTAAATTCTGTTTACACTGTTCTCCCCTTACTCAAGACCCCAACTGTCTCGCCTAAGCGAACATTAAATGGCTGAAATTGATTAAAAACTACATTTTCGGTTTTTGTGCAGCATAATAATTTAGAATTTCCTTTTTAATGTGACATATTTTATCACACTAGCCACTAACATCTGCCATTTTGTACTGTGTATTTGCACACTTTGCAATAGAGTGGTAAACTAGCCTATAATTTAGGGGAAGTTTTGCTCTACAAGTTGGTAACACTGTTAAGCAAATATGGCAGCATCTGTGCGCTCAAGTCATGTTTCTCTTCCTCACGCCGTTTCATTTATGGACGCTCCTTATCTGCATGTTTCTCAGCGTCCCATTCTGTACTGGGAGTTAACGTCCACTGAACTTTGCTCAGAGGCCTCTTTGCCAGGTTTCAGGTTTAAGTGCTTCAAATCTACAACACAGGACGAATGGTTTTCTTCTCTTCCGAAGGACCAGAGGTTAATGTGTCACTCCTAGACTAAGGACGCTTTTTTCTTTGCAAATAGATTCGTGTTTGTTTTCCCCTTGTTGCTTTGAACAGCTTTTTCTGTGAGTGACATTTTCTGATATAAATGACGCAAATATTTAAGATAGCCAACTTCAAAATTTTTGTTAAAAAAATAAGTTCTAGTGTTGTGGATGTAAATTTATGATATGTAAAGTGTTAGATCATTATTTTTTTATGCTTGATGATGCCATAATGTGGCGCTTATACGCCACTGTAATGGATATCACTATATCCACATCTCCATAACGATATTGCTAACCACCAATCAAAAGATCTGCAAGTAGCAATCAATATTCGCCGTCTGCGCACATTTCACAAAACGAAACTAATATTAGTGTTAATATTGTAAACAACATTCTAATAAATTCAACTTGTCTTCTCCTTTTTTAAAGGTTATAGCATATATACTCTTTGTATCATTGTGTCAAGCCCAACATAACAATAAAAGTTGAAGACGGCACTATCGATTCTCATATGTACAATCGAATAACAAATATGTGATTAAAATGTCGAACACCAGCGACAATAATACGCAACGTAGGATATTAAAACATTTTATAAATGTTTTAAAATTCACTCGCTTTTTATTAAAAAGTGATATGAAACTTGAGTATAATGATAATTAAGATGCTCGTATGAGAATATACTCCCATCTTAATGACTGCCACTATGCTTATTACTAAATAATGGCTGATCAAAATATTAAATAATTAAGAAAATATAAATATCTTCCTTAACCCTTTCATGCCTGAATTATTTTGCTACTTATGCCGTTCTTCCTCTAATTCGAAACCGGTTTAGATCAGATGGTCTGGGACACCTTCAGCCTGCTGGCTTGAAGAGCCATGATCGTTAAGGCAACACGTAGTGTACTGGCCACGCACTCAAAGCCTGAGATCGTCAGTTCGAGTCTCGGCAACCGCAGTCAAATGTGCCTGTGGTAAAGGACGGGGAGGGCCCACGTAAAATAATCGGTGTGATGGCACGCGCGGATGATGACGGGGTATCATTTGACTGCAGTTGCATGGATTTTGCTTCTTTTCTTATAAAAAAACACTACGATATAATTAAAAAAAAAAATTACAATTCAAAACTTCTCAAATACGTATTTTTACTTGGTGACAGACAGTATAAGAATATAGCAGAAAAAAAGTTAAAACTAGTACAAATAGGAAAAAAAGGCCTATGTATCTTATAATACACACAGGCATGAAAGGGTTAATAAACAAAGCTGTTAGATAAAACTATATCAGTTGCCCTAGAGTATCCTAGATACTGTAAACATTCAATCTGATGCGGTACAGGTCTCGTTATACAGATTTAGCTGTCACCTCCACGTGTTCTCTGCCTGCCAGTAGCGCCCAGCATGCCTAAATATGCTCACCTCCATTCCTCAGTACCTCTACAGCTCATGCAGCCAGTATTCCTCCTCTTTGCAAATGCAGATCTGTTTGTTACCTAGCAAATCAACAGAAACGACAAACATCCATTTCTGTTTACGACGAGACACACGCCCAAAACTTCTCGGATCAATGCAGTGCTACATCCGGCCAAATGACAAGGGCTATTCACTTCCCTCCCCCGGCAGGGAGTGATTATTGTATCGGGGGGAGGGGGGTCCATGTGAAGCGAGCTGCGGGGCCGCTGGTCCATGATCACCACTTAACAAAGAACGAGCTGTAACTCGTTCAAACTCCCACGTCTTCCATCACAACTACCTGCCCATTCATTCATTTTAAAACTCCACGCAATTTCAAATTTTTAATTTCTCTACCACTTAAGCAGAGGAAGCATTGTACGTACTCCACACAAAAATTCAATGAGGATATTTCAGAGGAAATACATAAAAACCACCCAGAATTCGTATTTATTATTAGTAATTTATTAAATATAAGTGCTGGGCTAATGTTACACACGTATTTGTCTGGTATTGCCCTAGCCATTCACCAACAATGCACAAAACTCATAGCATTACAAAAGCAACTTTCTAACCTATAAAATTACCATCCTTCCACTGTTCTATTTACTGATCACTTGCATTTACATCCTACGTTCCATAAAACTTGAGACACTTCTCAGTTCTGACAGGTTCTTAAATGTTTGTCATTGTCAATGACTTATTCCTATTTAACTATTTCTTACCAAGTATCAGGTGGTTAGCATGCTAACCTTCAAATCCAGAGGTCCCACGTTCCATTTCCGACTAAGTGTGTGTGGATTTAATGTAACAGCCCAACCACTGTAAAGCGAGTGAACCCAAGCGGAAGACCGGGGGATTTCCTCATGCTGGGAGACCTAGTCCGGGGTGCACTTAGCCTCGTTACGTCCCTGAGGGGAATTGAGAGTTACGTGATTGATAAGTAGTGGCTCCTGGTTGCTGAGACCACATACCCGGCCGGGAGGAACCAGGGTGTTGAGCACGTCCCACCCGCCGGTACTGCACCCCGCTCATGACGCCCGTGGGGTAGAGGTCGAGGAGCAACAGTCGAGCGGTAGGCGTTGCTATTGCGGGGTTATTTAACGCGAGTGAACATTCCTGTTGAACAACTGTTCCAAAAGTATGTCGATATGACCTTTTATGGTGTGTTATATGCGTATTTAAAAATGAAAGAGCAGATATCAGTTTTGTATTACGGAAAAACTTCCAAAGCTAGAAACACATTGCGCATGTCACTGAATAGAGGAAGGTTCAAAGTTTATACAGGCGCCATACACTCAACATAAGAGAAACATAGACACAGTACTCTATTTCATTCCATATACATACTGTTCCCTGTATACTAAATTGACAGCTGCAACAATTCGATTTCCCAGATCTTGCAGAGTAGTTGCCATAGGTGAGACAAGCACTTCGTCTTTTATGTCGAAAATAAAAAACGCCAACAAAGAATCATTTTCTTTCACGTTGCACTTGAACAATGGGCTGAGCTGTTGCAAATTCCAACACACAAAATACCTTTTCATGCGATGTGGTCCCCATGTTGGTATAAACAAACAACAGCGCAGCAGCGACCAAAGTTTGAACCTTCCTCTATCCAGTGACATGCGCAATGTGTTTCATCTTCGGTAGCTTTTCCATAATACAAAATTGAAATCTGCTCCTTTATTTTTAAGCACGCTGTATAACATTGGACTTTTTCAAGACTGCACCGGTTCATAAGGTTAAGCATGTGCAACAGTGGCTTAAGCACAATGTTCCCGAGTTTTTAGCGCACCAGATTGGCCATTGGGGAGTCCTGATATTAATCTACTGTATTACCAACTATTGGACATCATCAGAGTAAAGCTTGCTCGACATGAGGCTCTAAACGAGATTTGGAGTGAACAGTACAGAATTTGGACATAAATATACTACGTGCTGCTATAAGATAACTTGGCCACGCCATTTGAAAATCTCCAAAGGGGTACATTTTGAGTAAGTATCTGTTCTTTGTATTCACTATATTATGCCGCTGTCCCATGGCCAATGAGCGTGTGTAACGTAACAATATGGCGGACTGCGCAGGCAACATGTAGTCAGCTGTACGGCTCGTGGCACTTTTAATGTGATGGGTATTTTAATAAAACGTTTAATTTTTCCTGGGAGATTCATTAACGATTTTCGTGACCATCAACATATATTACTGAGGTGGTTATTACATATGTAGCTATATTTCATACATAATAAGAAATCTAGTTAACATAGTCTCCTGTCCGTCCATACTAAGATTAAAACCATTACAATTGTTCCTTATCTCTTTCCCGTTTGTCTCATATTTGTGTCCTGGTGTGTAATTTTGCCTTCGACACGATGTAAAAGGTTGAGAAATAAATCTTCGCCAATTCGTAGAAAATTGCGATAGTGTTCCTGTTCCTCTAACCTCAATTTGTTTCGCAGTAGACCCAATATACCTCGGCCCGTGTCCTGTTCTCTTGACCGTGTCCATCAACGTCTTGTACTTCTAATACATCTTCTCTTCCTGCTGAGACAGACTCGTGGAAATACATCACAAACCTATACTTAATATAGCAATCGCTAAATTAATATTTGCGTCCACCATGTTTATTTCTCATGCTTGCTACGTGCTGTCATTTGTTTTGGACCAAAATGAATCATAGTGTGACAGTCACTGTTTCTTTTGTGTGTAATTCCATTGGATATAAAAAGTTTGTTCAAAAAAGTTGGACCGTGGGACACCGGCTCCATAGTTAAATGTTTTGGATAGTGCAATTCTCTGTTGTGCTACCCACATAAGTGACAGTACTTATGATATCACTACGTAGTATTTGTGTAGGTAACTGCTACCGAAGATGTGCATGTCAGACTGCGCCAAGTGTTAAATGCCTCCCAGCAGTTGAAACAAGATCAGTAGCGTGTGAAATACCACACCCATGTAGGAACAGAGGTCGCACAGCCCCCTAGAGAGAAAAATATCATACCTACATGCGAGACTGACTGACATTCTCGCAAAATGTCACTCTAATTACAAGCCTGCCAGAAAAATGCTTCTTCTTCTCCTCCTCGCTGTATTCCCTAGAGCACTGCCTTTCGAGTCCAGGTCGAGTCAAAGTTTCATGACTCGCTGTTGTTAGTCATTAGGTACTCAGGCCTGCGATGAGACAACATTCTCCCCCTTCTTTCTAAACTAAGTGCTGTGTCGTATAAGTAACACAACATATGCTTTTTACTGTCACTACCAGTTCCCTAGGGTAGGTAATACAGTATTGTATTTGATCCGGTAATTCGACAGTTTGTACTGTGTCTGTCTGAACAGCATGATTCAGTAGATTTACTGGCATGTAAACAACTCTTTTGGGGCGAAATTCCGGCACACCGGCGGCGCTGATATCCTCGCAATTGACAGCGTCGTTACCAAAGCAGAAATATGTATTTACTCTTCGAATTTTCTGGGAATGTACCTCTTCATTCTGCATAACTTTTGCATAACTGGTAAACCGAAAGAGGTATATAAAATCTTAACATACAAAAATGTAGATCATGTTAAAGCACACAATTTATATCAAGTACTCTTTTCCGTGGAGTGCACCATTTCCGAGGTATCCTTTGTTATTTCTTTTAATTTGCCAATACTTATACTTTACTGAAATTAAAGATCATTCTTCATTTGTATTTAGTTCATATTGTAAAAAAGCTATAAAATCAGGTCCGGTTACTTTATTGCCTTCTAAAATGTTACCACGAATACAGAATTTTCTTTGACTGATGTTGACACAGTATACTATAATGTTTTGGGCTATCACAAATCACAACTGCTTATTTCTATAACCCTGCTCATTCCTTTTAGTGTCTTTTTTCGCTTTTACAGCTTCTCATACACTAACTACGACGTTCTCGACGCTCATAGATCTTCTTACGACGCACACACGACCACACATGCAAGCTGGCTCACACTCACTGACAAGCTCACCTATTTATGACCGTAGATCTAACTCTAAAACTACACTAACTCATGTTCGTTATCTCGCCTCCTTTTATAAAGGATCTGACGTCATGCGGACCTTTCGAGAAGCTCTTCACACACACGCACCGGGATGTCTCAGCTAGAAGTATCGAGAAGGCGCTAGATAATTCCCTTTTGTTCCTGTCGCTTCCATTGTTACAGTCACGTGAGGCAGCCTGACCTAACAGTTTATTTGCTCTCACCGGCCCGGCATGTGGCGTAAAGGAGCATTGCTGGACGCCGAGCCCAATATTACCTAATATCACAATATTAATCGAGATACAATTTTCCACAAAAATGATAAGACGTTTTATAGTAGGTGAGAGGAGACCAAATTGATAGTGGAGTGTTTAAAAAAGCATCGCTGTATGATGGCTTGCAAATGTGAAAGTGTGATTTTCACTCAACGTTCCTATCACTTTGCAACCAGACCCGATACTCTGGAAGCGACACATGCTACCTCGACCGTCGCATCACCTGCCCTCTCGTATCAATTCCAAATTAAACCTGGCACGTTCTAGATTACGCAATTGCACCCTGTTTCCAACCGTAAACCATCTACAGCATACTTCTTTTTACCAGTAGCTAGCAGGAAGAACAGGTACCACTACATTCCACTTACAAATCTGATATTTGATTTTAAGGACAGCTTAACAACAATAACAATAACAACAACAACAATAATAATAATAACAATAACAATAACAATAAAGCTGAAGTCACCCATTCACAAAGTCTTTTCTACTCATTCTTGTACCTACTATTCTTAAAAATCTGATGTGTTGCACTCACATGACTTTCTCTACTCTTGTACTAACCATTCTTACAAACTCTTATTCCTATATCTTCTTCGTGTTAGTTGAGATAAACATTTGTACAAATTATGTTATTGTTTATTTCCTTGTAGATACAAGGGGAATATTAGAATACAGTAGACTTTGAGTGATAGTCAAATCTTCTACAGCTTTCAAATTCCGTTCTCTTTGCACAGCTAACATGTATAAGTTCTTCAAAACTCACACAAATAACAAGGAATATCTTCGAAGTGGTTCACTCTACAAAAAAATTTATTCACACATAAATTGTGCTTTAGCGACATCTGTATGTTTTGTGCAGTAAGATTTTGTCTATCTCTTAACGTTTACGAGTTATTCAGAAGTCATCCAGAGTAAATACGACTACATAGGCTATAGCCAGAAAATTCAAGATATACATTTCATTTGTCACACAAATGCCTTAAACATGACAATTTAATCAAAATCGTTAGAGCTATTTTCAAGAAAATCAAAATTTTTGAAATATTTTCCATGTGGTTTAGAGTGGAGGAATTTTCTTCAAAATCTTCGTCTCGCATCCTTGAAACACATTAAACTTAAATACCAAATTTGGTTTTTAAGCGACTTTTCGTCTTTGAGTTATGCTGTCCACAGATTGACAGGCACACAGACAGACGGAGACGGACATTTTTCTAAAAATGCTTTTTTTTTTATTAAGGGGGCCTCAAAACATATTTCCGGAAAAATCTCGACATCGAATTTTTGGGTGGAATACAATACTTCCCCTACTTACCAGTAGAGATAGTAAAAAAGGGTATTCTTCTATCTATTTCATATTAATCGAGATAAACATTCGCAGAAATTATATTATAGCTAATTTTCTTGTAGGTACAAGGGAATAAGCTGGGTTTTAAGTGATGGTCAAATGTTTTAAATCTGGCCGCTATTTGATGACTAGGGCTCGGACTTTTAGTGCTAAAAGTTAGAAATAATCATTTTCTTATGTGCTGAAGATGTCAAGAATATGCTCTAAAACAAATAAAACATTTATTTAAGATCTGAATGGTTGAGCTAATATAAATGTATGTGGCAGTTATGCACCAGACAGGAAGGGATCAATCACCAAGTACTGGTTTACAGTGTGCAACCACATCCTAAAAGATTGACGATCGCCACGAGGAACTGAAATTGCATTTTGAACGCTTGTTACCACTTAAATGTATTCCTTGTGAGCGTTGGTCTGCCACTATACGATAGCTTTACCACATGCCGGGCAGTACAGGATTCTACTATCACAATTGATAATACGCCTAATTTCCGCAGCATATTGCTGCACACTGCGATTTGCACTACTTTTCACTCTGGGCATGTTTAATTCACTGTGAATTCAACATTTACTTCCAACACAACACAACTAGAAGGTTGTACTAGCTTTGCGGATTCACCATACATTTAATGGCTACCTACAAGTATCAATGTATAGACTGTCGAACTGCGAAGCGATGACAAATGGCTAATCAAGCACATGGCAGTGGAGGAATTCCCCGTTCTTATCTTGCGGGTTCACATAACTTGAGAAAGCAGGATGTTTGTTTCCTTCTAACTGAAAGGATATTATAGCTGACTTATCAGTTCTTCCAATAACGAACAAGAAGTTGCGACATCTGTCCAAAGTAACAGAGCATTAAAGAAGTAGATGCTAACTTGTTAAAAATAATTTCACTGCTGACGTTATGCAAATATATGAAAATTATTTTAAAAAGTTATTACCTTCATGCGATTTATATTAAAATGTGTGAATATGCGAAAATATTTATTTACATAAAAGCATCAGAAAATGTGTTTATGTGCAATAAAACTTAAAATATTTGCTTCGGTGTGAATAAAGAAAAAAATATATAACTTTTTGGGAAGTAAGTTTTTGCACATCTCTCACGGGTTACCGCTTATCCATAGTCGTTCAGAAAGAAGGGGAGTTTCCCAGGAGGAATTCGCAGAAAATTGAAGATACACCTACATATATCTCATTTGTCATAAAATATCTTAAATATACTGTCGTGCTGGCATAGAAGACTATGCAACGCTCAACGCCGTATGACGGGGAAGTCCGGAACTACAGATAATTCTAACAGTATAGTCTCAGCAAACTGAAAGCATTCATTAGTTTTGTTCTTCTATGGCCGTTGTCAAGCAATTTTGTTAGCAAAATGAAACAGTTTTGTGTAAAGAGTTCATTAAGAATCGTATTATATTTGAGGCCAGAGTTATCACCGTTGTAAGGAAAAGCAAACAGAGAATAAGGTAACCAACTGTGATAGATATTTCTTACAATAATAGTTATTTAATGAAAATCATTACACAGTTTTGAAAAACTCAACATTTTGGAAACACTTTCCATGTAAAAGGTACTTTGGGGTAGAGAGATTTTCTTCAAAATCTTCGTGTCGCATCCTTGGAAGATGCTGAATGTAAATAGGTACCAAGTTTAGTATTCATTTTTCCTTTGCATTCAGAGACCTCAAGGTATGTACATATTCACAGTGACATCTTGGTGGAATGCAATATTTGCCTTTTGCAACTACGTACAGAAAACGTTTTTAACAAAATGCAAAGGTATGATTTACTGAGGCCTTCGTAGCTTTCCTTTCTTTTCTTTTTTTTTTTTTTTTTTTTTTCTTTATCCCATTGCAATGACAGCGGTATTTATGCTATTGGCTGGACATAATTATAATCAATGACATGAAAGTGAAGTATTGATTATTTCTGACGGCTCAGATCGTTACTCAACTGTTCCTTGTTTCACAGTATGTCGTATACATCAGAAGCTACGCTACTGATCTAAGTTCCACAAGTTTCAGGAACTACAAATTCACAGAAATGTAATTTGCTTTTAATGCCACCTTACAAATGTGATTTATTGCATATATGCATATTAGAAGAAATCCTTTCATTCGAAAGCAGAAACCGTATTATAATGTAATAGACAAACATGTTTAAAGTTATCTCGATTCGAATTTTAATTCCAGTATAAGTATAGGGAGAATTTTTAGGATAGTAAATGTTATACATATTTCAATATAATATTGCATTATGCTTACTGCAAAGCTTTACTCGTTTTTGTGATTCTAAGGACAAAGTTAAAGCTTTTCTTATAATATAGAATCGTTCAACTCAATAAATGCTGTTTATTTCAAGCAACATTTGCAATATTTTCCTTAATAGGCATTAAGGATTTGGAGACAAATCTAAAGAAAATTAAAACGTGACTTTCTTACGATGCCAGGCGTATCTTACCCTTCCCGCCACTACCTTTACTTCTCCTCATTCCAGTGCTACGCCTCTTGCACCGTATTGCAACTGTCGTTGGTCACTAGTGATGCTTCACCACTTGCTACTCGTAAGACGATAAGAAACTGAGAGATGGTCCCAAACAATGCATATTACTAAATTCGCTTTGTGTACGTGACTCCCCATTCACTTCTACACATAAAGGGAACTGTTTGTGTATGTTGGTAATTCAGGACTTGTGTTTCGGTGATATCTCGTCGCTGAATTGCTGTACATAAAGCGTCGCCGAGGATCCCCCCAGTAACCCATCATAGAAATGGGAGTCCATCACGTACGCCCAAGTAATGGGCCTGCAAGGACCTCCAATTACGTAGTACCTGAAACAGCACGCGATGTATCGACCTTGAAATGTTCTGGGAGAGGACAAACGCAGCCTGGGTTCGGGGTCAGCAAATTCCGAATCAATATTATGAACTCTTCCTCAGTCCCGGGCAGCCACGTGTATTAGTGTGCACATGGGCTTGTGGGACCCTAACTACTGCAGACAACTCGCTAGTGCAATACCCCTCGTTAAAATCACCACTACTCTTCATTAATGGAATTATATTCCACACAAAATGTCCATTCCGAGATTTCTTCACAAATACGTGATTTGAAGTTTGTTGGGCTGATTACAAAGCTACAACTTGTGATAAAAATAGTTCAAAGTTTCCATATATTAGGCCAATCAATGATAATTTAGTTATTCTCACCCATACAAATCCTGTGCAGCAAACGTTAAAAGGTAGAGTCAGAAATGCAACATTCAGTGTCATAGCTGGGATTTGAACCAAGGATCTTCCGCTCTAAGTGCTGCTATCAGGTCAACATTGTGTTAAGTATTACAGGTATAAACAGTAGGTCACTATTGGGGTAAATGTTCCCAATACGAGATTCCCTTGTGGTCTACCAGAAACAGATGACTTTAGACTCTGCCGGCATTTTGCCATGGTACCACAATAGTTAAGAGCAGCCGCAGACACAGCCGGTTATGACATTCAATTTTTCATTTCAGATTCTGTTCAATGGTGTTTGTCCACTTTACGTATAATCTAGACCGATTATGTGAAATAATTATTATATAATTTATATTATATATGCGAGATCGTGGAAAATTTGAGACCATACTTAAGGGAGTAGAGCTCAAGAGATATACAAATTAGTGATATTTGTTAATTAATTCCTCTGTATGGACCAACCATGCAAGGATGCTATACTGTCGTAATACAATACCTTTTTTTATGTCAGATAAACCGAATTTCAATTTCACAAAACTTATATACATGTCTAATTTAATTATTCAAAGCGGCAGCACCTTCCTGTGCTGGAACCAGGTTTGTTCCTAATGTACCGACTACTTTTGAAAATCTCTTGTTTTCATTTTAAAATTTAAACTTTAATTTACAGAAATAACCAGAATTAGGCATAAAAAATGTTATAAATTTGCTTTCAAATTAGCAAAGTAATTTTTCTAGATTATTTAGTCATAAATTGCTTTTTTTTTGAGAAAACTATCCTAAAGAGTAGAATAATTCTATCACTTCCTGATATTATGTATACAGTAACATTTAAATCCCTGGAAGCGGGTAGTCAGTATGAGAGTGGGTAAGAGAATGATATGAAATTCAGGCAAAATCGATGAATGGAAAGGTGATGGTGTAATTGGTGGAATAAGTGGCGGGGGAAACCGGAGAACCCGGAGAAAAGTCGCCCAGACGTCACTTAGTCCACCACTAGTACCACATGCAGGTCCCTGGAATTGAACTCGGGCTACCTAAGTGGTAGGCGAACGGTCTAACCGCTCGGTCACGGCGTTGCCTTGAATTAAACACTATATCACAAAAATCTGACCAGAAAATGTTAAATTCTATAAAAAGTAACCGATGATATATTCATTTAGATTAGTGTAGTTCGAGTTACTCCGTAGGCACTACCAACTGAGGAAAAGGAACCCGAGAATTACATGTATTTCGATGTTCTCTTGTTATAACAGAAAACCGGTTTATAATCTCAAATATATCTCACATTAACAAATAACTTCATTTGTGGAATAATACATTAATTATTAAAATAAGAGTTTTTAAAAATACAGTTGTTAAATCGAAATGGAATGCTATTTTGATTGTTAATCGACGCAATGCGTAATAAATTATTTTTCAGCGATTTATTGGATACAGTTGGCGACTCTGTCTAAACAAAAGAATGACCTAGTGACTATTCGTATATGATACTTTAACAGTCGCGTTAAAATATGCGCAATTCCCAAAAACTAAACTTACTTCAGTTCAGACAGACATATCTGATTTAATATTATGTGGTTGTACCACTGAACGTGTGCAAGATCTGGGCTCCAGATGAACTTGGAAGACTCAGTACTTGAGCAGATATTGACGAGTTTGTAGAAGGTAGTAAGGGGAGGAAAGAGCTCGGCGGAATGTCACTGGCTCCACGTGTTGTGAACAAACGGAAATGTCAGTGAACGCTGCTTGTCTGTAGCGTGTTAGCGTGTTCGACAGCGTGTTTGTTGTTCGTTACATCTCACGAGGAATGCGGCAGCAGGCACGAACCTTTAGAGTGCATTTTTGTGTTCCTTCAACTGACGACGACTTTCAGCTACCCCGAAATATACCTATACCTTCTCCAACTTCCCTGGAGCTCAAAATTGCATTGCATCAAGAAAAACGTTATGTACTGCAGTCATATGACATTCTCTCCTCACGCTCACGTCGCTATGTGATGGCTTTGAAATGCATGCTCTTTGCAGCACGAGAAACAAAACGAACATGACTTACCGCTTAAAAAAGGTACAGCCATGGAAAAAATGAGCGCATTTGGAGAGCAGAATATTTCGTAGTCCCGCGTGATGTTGCAGCGCGGTTTACACAAGTTGATATGCCCAACATGCAACTGAGTCTCTGTTCCATATGATATCGCATGTTGGACACACAAATTGGCAGTTTGCTACACCGCTGTTTCTTTATCAAGAACAAATACAAATGCGAGTGGTAATTTGTATGTGTGTGTTTTGCAAGCAGTTCTAAGATATGCACATTTTCCAGGTATCGGAAACTTGAGCTAATGGATTTCTTAAGTGGATTTCGCTGGAACGCTTAATTGCCTCAGTTACACTAACATTAATTTCCCCTTCACAACACAAATTTCCTTGTTCATATTACTTATTCCTTGGCAACATTGTAACTTGCACTTCTTACATTATGCATTTTCACTTTCCCTACTGCGTACTAACAGTAAGTAGCGGAAGTATTGTATTCGACTCAAAATGTTAACGTCGAGCTTTCATCAGAAATATTTTTGAGGCCCCTGAATAAAAGAATTACAGTTTTAAACAAAAAAAAAAAAAAAAAAAAAAAAAAAAAAAGGTCGGCTGAAAACCAAAGTTCGTATTTAAGTTTAATATCTTTCAGGGATACAACGTGAAAAGTTTGAAGAAAATTGTACCACCCTAAACTACCCTTTATACGCACATTTTTACTTTCTCTACTGGTAAGTAGGGGAAGTATTGTATTCCACCCAAAAAATTCGATGTCGAGATTTCACCGGAAACATGTTTTGAGACCCCTGAATCCAAAAAAAACATTTTTAGAAAAAGGTCCATGTGTGTGTGTGTGTGTGTGTGTGTGTGTGTGTGTGTGTGTCAGTGCACAGCATAACTCAAAAACGAAAAGTCGGTTAAAAACCAAAGTAGGTATTTAAGTTTAATGTCTTTCAAGGATGTGACACCAAGATTTTGAAGAAAATAGCCCCACCCTAAACTACCCTTTAAATGGAAAATTTTTCAAAAATTTTGATTTTCTTGAAAATGGCTCTAACGATTTTGATTAAAATGTCATATGTTTGAGATATTTTTATGACAAATGAAATGTATATCTTGAATTTTCTGGCTATAGCCCCTGTAGTCGTATTTACTCTGGACAACTTTTGCATAACTGGTAAACCATTAGGGATAGACCAAATCTTACTATACAAAAATGTAGAACTTGCTAAAATACACAATTTATGTCTCAATAAATTTTCTTGTAGGGTGAACCATTTCGGAAAAGTTAAAACTTTCGTGAAATGGAACATCGTTGTTCATTTTTTATATGTTAAGTGTGCAAAGAGAACGGAATCTCAAAGCTTTAAAAGATTTGACTATCGCTCAAAGCTTACTGTATTCTAATATTCCTCTTGTACTTACAAGGAAATAAGCAATAAGATAATTTGTACACGTTTTTATCTTAACTAACACAAAGAAGATATAGGAATAAGAGTTTGTACAAGAGTAGAGAAAGTCATATGAGTGCAACACATCAGATTTGTTAACATACAGAGGATATCTACTGCAATTATTTATGTACCTCCCCCTTCATTCCTTTATAAAATGATTGAACTAGACAGTATTAACCAGTCCATCGGAATATACTACTTCCAGAATGAAGCTTTGTGTTTGGATGGTTGCATATTCCGAGTAACACAGTCAAGTAGGTTGCCACACTAAATAATTGTCTCTCCGGAGCGAGCGCTATTTCTCAACGTGACTTTTAAAAGGGTCCCTAACAGAACTTTAAATTACTATGTAGAAAGGTTTGAACCGTGAATCAGCAGCAGCAGCAGCACTTGAAATCGATGACATAATGTAAAACGCCCGCTCTGACATTTAAGATATATGTTGATTCTCTCTCTGTATCTTCGTTAGAAATGCTAGAACATCTGTTCTGACGTATAGAGGAACTTTTTGCTCCAACATCCTAGTCGCTTTTACACAACCGTTCATCATTTTCGACGGCACTCATTCCTGCGATAAATTATTAGCCTTGCTTGTCTTCGACAGGCTGCTCCAATTTCTAATTCACAAAATTACACAGCTGTCTTATTCTCCTTAAGCTAATTTTTAACAAACTGTAAGAGTTATGTGGTTCGAGCACACCGTAACAGAAACGGATTTAAAAGATCTGATGTGTTGCACTCACATGACTTTCTCTACTCTTGTACTAACCATTCTCACAAACTCTTATTCCTATATCTTCTTCGTGTTAGTTGAGATAAAGATTTGTACAAATTATCTTATTGCTTATTTCCTTGTAGGTACAAGGGGAATAATGGAATACAGTAGGTGCTTTGAGCGATAGTCAAATATTTTAAAGCTTTCAAATTGCGTTCTCTTTGCACACTTAACAAAAAAGAAAAAAAAATTAACAAAAGTTCTAAGTTTTCCGAAACTCACACAAATAACAAGGAATATCTCCGAAATAGTTCACCTTACAAGAAAATTTATTGAGACATAAATTGTGAGTTTTAGCAAGATCTACATTTTTGTATAGTAAGATTTGGTCTATCTCTTACAGTTTGCCAGTTATACAAAAGTCATCCAGAGTAAACAGGACTAAGTGGAGTGTAGCCAAAAAGTTCAAAATATAAATTTCATTTGTCATAAAATATTTTAAAGTTACGGCATTTTAATCAAAATCGTTAGTCATTTTCGAAAAAATCATTTTAAAAAAATTGCCCATGTAAAAGGTAGTTTCAAGTGAGTGAGTGTGTTGGGTTTAAGGGCCCGTCGACAACTTGGTCATTAGGGCCCCAGGTAGTTTCAATATCTTCGTATCGTATCCTTTAAAGATATTAAACTTAAATACCAACTTCGGTTTTTAACCGACTTTTCGTTTTTGAGTTATGCTGTCCACACACACACACACACACACACACACACACACACACACACACACACACACACACACACACACACACACACACACACACACGCACGCACGCACGCAGCTTTTCTAGAAATACTTTTTTTGGATTCAGGGACCTCAAAACATATTTCCAGTGAAATCTCGACACCGATTTTTTGGGTGGAATACAATACTTCCCCTACTTGGTATACGCAGTAACAAACAAGAAAGTAACATATTGTGTAAATTGCATGTAAAGTTGAAAGAGGGTAATGAATCATTCATTCACACAAAGCTCACAGTGAATCACGCGAAGAGCACAGTCCGGTTTTCTCCACCACAGTAAGTTAAGTTACATTACGTGCAATATGAAACTTGATCCCCAAAAGAAACAGTTACTCTCCACATTCCTCGGCGAGATAAAGTATTTGCTTTACGTCCACATATTTTCTCCACATTTCCTACAAGATTTACTCTCTCAACTTTTTCCATTTCGGCGGAAGAAAGCAGGGAACACAATATGCTTGTTGTTTATTTGAACACAGCACTTCCAATGAAGGTGGCCACAACCGTGTTCATTTATTTCACTACTACTAGGAAGAAAAATAAGTTGTTTTTGTTGGGAGGGGAGGGGGGTTCCATTTATATCGACAGTATTTCACCTCTGCAATACATTGCTGTCGACAATGCTCGTATACATCACACGATCTTATTCATACTTCCATGCTCTGAGGAGAATACAAAATAATTCTGGCTATAGAAAAATTCCCACCCGCAACCGGGAATCGAACCCCTCGTGCAGCAGGTTGGTGCTCTACCGACTGAGCTACGAGGCCAGCCGAATTAAATTCTGCTTTCATTTGTACGTTCTCTATCACATACACCAGGGGGAGGAGGCGGGGAAGGGGGGGGGGGGGAGAAAAAACGCATGTTTAGAACGCCAAATTCGTCTTGAGTCCTATACGGCACAGCGCCTTGTTTGCACCATTCGGGATACAGTTGCATAACGGCACCAACAAGTTGTCACAAGTTCCAAGTCTTAATACAATTGAACCTGCTTTATACGTAATCCACTTCTAAGTAACTCGTATTTCTACGTAGGTTGTGTAGGTCCTGGCAAAATGTCATTTAGAAACCTGTTAATAGAACCTTAATCATACACAGTGCATTTATATGTAATTCCCTGTTATACGAGGATGGGTTACTAAGTAATGCCTCCTATTTTTTCCTTAAATAAGTTAGTTATGTGAAAAATTTGAATTTGGCGCAATTCCTCAAACCTTCTTCTCCAATCCTCTGCAGTAGTAACTTCCTAAGTCAACAGGTGGCAGCACTGCATCCTCTTGCAAAATGGCTGACATCGACATTCGTATTAGACTGTGTTCTGTGATTGAATTTTTGACTGCGGAAGGTGAAGCGCCAATTCGCATTCACAAAAGGCTAAACAATGTGTATGGTGATGCAACGGTGGATGTCAGCACTGTTAGACGATGGTTCGTCGCTGTAACGAAGCTGAAGGGCAAACACCATTGGCAGATGAAACGCGAAGTGACTGCAGTGACTCCATGCAACATTCAGCGAGTCGACGAGATCATTCGTGGTGATCGCCGGATAACAACAGGGGAATTGTGTCGTATTACCAACAAAAACTATGGCCGTTACACCACTGCAGAAATTGAGAAATTGGGATGGCAAGTCTTACCTCGCTCCCCATACAGCCCTGACCTGGCACCATCAGGCTTCCATCTGATTCACACTGGAATACATGCCCTATTTAAAAGGAGGACTAAAACTGTTTAAAAGGACAGAGATTATATTGAAAAGTGACAAATTAATCGTCAATGTTGTAGTTATAAAAATATCTTAACATATATCATTGTAATCAAAATCGTTAGAACCATTAAAAAAAAATCAACATTTTCAAAAAATTTCTCATGTAAAGAGTAGTTTAGGGTGGGGAAATTTTCTTCAAAATCTGAATGTCCTAAATACCAACATTCGTTTTTAACCGACTTTTCGGTTTTGAGTTATGCTGTCCACAGACTGACACACACAAACACACACACACACACACACACACACACACACACACACACACACACACACACACACACAAACACACACACATTTTTCTAAAAATGCTTTTTTTTTTGGATTCAGGGGTCTCAAAACATATTTCCAGTGAAATCTTGGCATCGAATTTTTGGGTGGAATACAATACTTCCCCTACTTACTATACGTAGTAGAGAAAGTAATAAGTTAAATGTTATATCCATTAATAAATACTACAGAGAAGGCAAAGTTGTGACAAAAGCGTCAAATGTTTATATCTGTAGTAACAGTATTTTTATAACTCGTTTATTCCCTTTTAGACGTCACGTCTAGAGTCAATACTGTTTTCCTAGCATTAAAATGAACCCCTTAAAACTGCATACGTGAAATCTCATGTTATCTAACAGGATCGCCCCCATAGCGCAGTGGTAGCGCGCCGGTCTCCGGCATGAGGTTCGATCCCCGGTACCGGCGAGGGGATGGTAAATTATATGGTGAGTAGCTATCTAGATAGAAAGGTAGCTTGACCCTAAAAGGTCAAGTAGTAATACGGTCTGGGGAGTCGGTGCGTTGACCCCCGTCACTCCCATCCTGCACTCCTCTGTGGTCTTGGTTGTGGCTGGAGGACGCAGCGGCCGGTTATCAAATAAGATATAAGGACAATTCGTACCATAGTTTCATCAAATGGTTCATTTTTGGGCTGAAGGGATGTTCCTTGTATTCAAACCCAGCCTCTTCCATTCTTTCCTCTTTTCACCTCTCCACTTGCGTTTCCGCAAACCAATCATATATCTAACGACAATTAATTCTTTCACACTAGTCGTGTGTAGAACTATTGGAAAGGAAGAATCAGACTGAAAAATCCAATGCCATAGCCAGGATTTGAACCATGAATATTCTAATCTCCATCCTGTTGCTCTAATCACTGAGCTACCATGGCAATGTGCCGGAACGAAATTAAATTCTCCAACTGACTCGCATTATTCGCGGTAAACTACAAGGAGATATCAACTTAATATGAGATAACACTCTAATGACGATTTACAACGTGGAAGTTCCGGTGTTCATAGTTTAACCAACTACTTTGTTCTAGACGGCTAGAAAGAACAATTAACTGTTGTTGATGGACCTTATAGTTGGTATTACAGGACGATGCCTTGAATCGGTGCTTGTGGGTTATTGCTAGATACTCTGTAGGAATTATTCGTAAAAACACAAGAGCATATCAAACAGACAAACACTGAAGACCAAAATTCCACAGACGTGGTGCATATACAGTGAACTAAAATTTGGCATTCAGTAAAAAAAATCTCACAGTTCTATTTCTAACACTTCGCAAATCTTGAGCTATGTACATTTCTCGAACAAAATGTATGAATATTTCATTCTTAATTTGTAGACATCCTGATGTGATAGGGAAAAAATGGAAGTATTTTGTTTAAATCGGCAGTGGTGAAATATTAAAATCACTTTTTAAATATAAAACAGTTCTCATGTTTTAATTTGTAGATCTGTGTAATAAATAGAGCGGGAAGGTGGGTGGCAGGTGATAGTTGGACACGAAGAATGAAGACGTGACCGGTACCGCGCAGCCGTCATATATGCACGCGCATCAGCGGAGGTGTGCAGCTGCGTACCTACGAGAGAGCAACAGCAGAATCAATGTGCACTAAACCTGTGGCTTTTTGCACACTTGTTCGCCCTCTAAAGTGCAAAGTTTGAATGTGATTAAATAATTTCTGATTGCTACATTTAACTTGTTTGGTCATATCAGAGGGTTTGACTTGAGAAACAAGTGATGGCGTTACTGCTTGTTCAACTGTGCTCCTTGAGCTCATTTTTACCACATTTAACATTAAACACACTCACATTCGCGTCCACATCATACTTCCATATTCTGTGGGAGATAAGGAATTGTTGTGGTTGAAGAAAAATTCGCAAACCCAACCAGCAATCGATCCCGGGACCTCTAGGTTGAGAAGTGAGAACTTGACAACTCGATCGCAGAGGCAGTCGATTAAATAACTGATCAGGCACAAGGTGCCAAATTGCAATGGAGTTAAACACCTTACCAGATCAAGGTTTGGATGACCTCACAAAGGTCAATAGTGCACGCGACAGTGGCGCCGTTATGAACAATCAACGAAACAAATGATTAAAGTTGTGACGTGCAGCAAAGTACGTACATTCCAGGAGAATTAGGAAGGAAATGTTGCCGTATTCAACAAGATCAATGAATGCACACATACTTTGCCATTGAGTGTTCGCGTGCTTATTGAACCCCCTCCCCTCTGCCAGTCACGCTAACCTGCTCATTGTACTACTCGCTTGGTCAATATCACTACAAGAAGTCCCCCGGGTATGCAAACGCCTGACTTCACTGCCAATATTCTGCTCACGCGAAACAAATACTTGGGTCAGCCCGTCGTGTATTTTTGTGATGCCCTTCACAAACAAATGTTTACTCCGACGATTTCTAATATTAATTCAAATTTCAAGACAAAACTAATCCTTGCGAATATCTTCCCAACACACACCCATGAAGTATGTTTTTGTGCACCTAAAGCTGTATTCCTTACTTCCCTAACCAGCCCTTTCCTTTTCTCCTCACAAAAGAAGGGTACTTGCCCTGACGGTGGCTGTGATGGCGCCCGCGCATCCGAGCACATGAGAAAGTTGGACACCGCTGGCTTAGGTGTTTCATTCCATCCTAAAATTACATACCTACTTTGATCCGAGTTTTAAGACATTCTGACGAGTCCAAAGCAAGCACATTTATGACTAAGAGGCGTTAAATTATCACACACGAATTATCACCTGTTCATTCTTTTGTTTTGTACAAATTATTACTACGTCATTCTTTTGTTTAGTCATTTTCGCCAACTGTATGCCATAAATCACTGTAAAATAATTTATTATCGATTAATAATCAAAATAACATTCCATTTCAATTTAACAACTGTTTTTAACAATTGTTCTTTTAATAATTAATGTATTTTTCTAGAAGAAAGATTATTGTGAGGTTTATTTGAGATTATAAACTAATCTTCTGTTATAGCATGAGAAGATTGGTTGTCCCGTAGCTTCTAACTGCTGTGCAAGAGGTCGCGGGTTTGATTCCCAGCTGGAGGGTGGGAATTTTTTTTCCACAAGGATTATTCCCCATCGTCCCTAGAGTCTGGAAGTATGAATGGGATCGCGTGTTAGAATTTCCGGTAGTAATGCTGCGATCATAGCATTAGCTTAGCGTTAATATTACATTCAAAGTGCGCGCTTATTGAGAAAAAGTATTTAAAGGTATAATAAACAAATATACATTGTGCAAGTGATGAAGTATTTTACATGATGTCATGAATCCCAATGATGTTTACACGTCATTCTATAACAATCCACTTAACTACAAATTTAATATATTAGTATTTATTGAAGTACGTTTTTAAAGGCTAATTAAACAATATACATTGTGTAAATTGTGTTAGAGAGCCAAAAACCATTGGAATATTATACAACAAATGACAGTAACCATTTAAAAAGCAAAGTAGGTAGATAAAAAAGCTGTTTTCCTGCATACTTCAGCATTTTCCAACCAAGTTAAGCACTTCCACTTCTGGATATGGTCCCCTTGAGTTTAATTAGCACATACTGATCATAACAAATCACTTGAACGAAGCGAGCGCGCGTTCTTAAGATACTTATGATTCACTGTTTATAATATAAGTACGTTGTTCAGATTAAACAAAATGAAGTAATTACTTAGGGGTGTTATGTTGTGCATTGTAGATACAGCCTGGAACCCACTCACCCACTCACCCTGTTTAGTATGTTTTTTTACACAGTAGTATAATCAAGTGACTACAACAAACATGGCCATCTTTCCGCTACAGAGAATGCGCAATGGCGACTTCTAATCCACTGGAGAAGCGAAATTCGCTGTATTAGCGATGTTTTGATTTTTGTTTCTTTCACAGTACATGTTAGTTTATTCACACAATTGTATACTTTTTGATACACGTTTTACGTTCTCTACTACAGGATGATCCTGGTTGCGAAGATTAAGCACACATCTGGACCGGATTTGAACCCGCGACCTTGGGATCAGTAACCAACTGAGCCACCCAGACCGACGCAACGTTGTGTTTCACTCCACGTGGAGTTAACTGTGATTAGTGATCTCATTGTTGCAATGTGAAACGTCAGTTTCATGCGTTAGGTCCCGGGGGGGGGGGGGGAGCAATTGAGGCGCTAATTGATGGAGAAGTAGCGGCCCTAGGTCGCGAAGGCCGCATAGCTGGCCGGGAGGGCTCGGGGCGCTGACCACGTCCCATCCTCCAGTACTGCACCCCACTAATGACGCCTGTACTGGGCAAATGTGGGGGACGCAGCGGCTAGGCGGCAAGTCGTGTCCCTTTCTGGGCTGTAGCGCTAGTTTTCTTTTTTTTTTTTAATCTAGGAAATCACTAAAAAATATGACAAACTATGTGCTTTAACGAAATATGGGCACTTCTTGTACAGTAATATTATGTCTATCTCTTACGGTTTACTAGTTGTGTAAAAGTTACTCAGAATGAAGAGGCTATCCCACGGCAATTCAAGATATACCCGCACTTCATTTGTCAACAAAATCTCTTCAACATTAATATTTTAACTAACGTCGTTAGAGAAATTTTAAGAATGTTCCATGCAAAGGCTAGTTTGCATGTGGGGAGTTTTTTTTTTTTTATTTTAAATATTCACGTCCAATTGTTAGAAAATGCTGCACTTAAACACCAAGTTTGGTTTTTAACCGAATTTCCATTTTTCAGTTATGATGTTCACAAAGAGATACATGCGCGCGCACGTGCGCACATACCCACACCCACAGACCTTTTTGTAAAAGTGCTTTGTTGGCTCCAGGAAGTGAGACGTGAAATTTCAATATCGAATTTTTGTGTGGAATACATAACCTAGTTAAATTGTAATTACGTATATGACGCTTTATTAATCAACACTTCCACAGAATAAGAGCATTAAGATGTTGAAATAAAAATATATACTGACACGTTAGTTTGATATTATAAAGCAAAACTGTACGTAACATTCAAGTTACCTCTTCCGCCATAAATATTTGCTACGATATTATTTCAAGCCAAGCAGCATTAGGTTAATTATAAAGTGCATGCGCAAACGGTATTCAACTATTTGTCATAAATCCGTGTTTGTTGGCAAGACAAGCAAAGGAGAAGACAACAAAGAAGCAAAGAGCACAAAACACTAATGCCACGTAAAAAAGTTGACACATATTTTAGAAAATGTTTGTCCACATCTAATCCAAACTGATAAAAATTCACAGAAGGTGAATATATTGTTAGTAATGCCAAATATTAAACGTAAAAGCCATTTTTGTCAGAATAAAAAAATAACGAGAAATTTTGCATGTAAATTAATTGTAAGCTGCAGTTGTTTTCCTGTCTTGCTCAAATACGAGTTTTTGAATTTTGAGTTATGCCGTTCACGAGTGTGACCAGACGTTTATAATTTGGGGTTGGAGAGGGGAGGTTTGTTTGTTTATTTATTTGTTTGTTTCTTTATTTATTTGTTTGTTTGTTTATTTATCTGTCCATCTGTCTATCTGTCTATCTATCTGTCTATCTGTCCATCTGTCTATCTGTCCATCTGTCTGTCTATCTGTCTATCTGCCTATCTGTCCGTCTGTCTATATGTCTAACTGTCTGTCTATCTGTCTATATGTCTATCTGTCTATCTATCCATCTATCTGTCTATCTGTCCATATGTCTGTCTATATGTCTATCTGTCCATCTGTCCATCTATCTGTCTATCTGTCCATCTGTCTGTCCATCTGTCTGTCCATCTGTCTGTCTATCTGTCTATCTGTCCATCTGTCTATCTGTCCATCTGTCTATCTGTCCATCTGTCCATCTGTCCATCTATCTGTCTATCTGTCCATCTGTCTGTCCATCTGTCTGTCCATCTGTCTGTCTATCTGTCTATCTGTCCATCTGTCTATCTGTCCATCTGTCCATCTGTCTATCTGTCCATCTGTCTATCTATCTATCTGTCCATCTGTCCATCTGTCTATCTATCTGTCTATCTGTCCATCTGTCTATCTGTCTGTCTATTTATTTATTTATTGCCATTCAATATGGTGTAATACACGATTGAATTCAAAGGTAAACAAGTACATATAAGTTGCAAAGACAAAATAACAAAACATTAATAATAATAATAATAATAATAATAATAATAATAATAATAATAATAATAATAATAATAATAATAATAATAATAATAATAATAATAATAATAATAATAATAATAATAATAATAATAATAATAATAATAATAATAATAATAATAATAATAATAATAATAATAATAATAATAATAATAATAATAATAATAATAATAATAATAATAATATACAAAGAACTGATTAACCAAGTAGTAGAGACTATGCACAATGAACTATTAACAGATTACAAAAGAAGTACCTAACATTGACTTTTGATTACTGAACTTTTAACCTGTTTAAAAATTCCTCTAGTGAATAGAACACATTATTAACTAAATAAGTTTGTAAAGCAGATTTGAATTTAGTGTAGTTTTCACATCTTTTAATTTCTGTTGGCAGTCTATTCTGGCCCGGTGGAACAATCCCAATATTCTTTATGGAATACAAGTATGAGTTCGAGAAAAAATAAAAACCACAATCTACGTCTGTATTTAATGCTAAAAGTACACGAGTATGCACATGGCTTGCCCAGAGAAGTGCCCCACCCTTACTGCACCGGGGTAGAGGCTGCATGCGGAGTGTGACGTCACGGCACATCGAACCGTGGGGCAGGGCATCGATTATCTCGAGAAGAGAGTAGGTAGGTGCGTACAGCAAGGGTAGGCAGACAGACACACCCACAATTTGGCCAAAATATCACCAAAAACTCTTTTTTATGGACATATTACAGCACCATGTGCGTTCCACGGCCACTTCGGGCGTCGCTGACAGCGTAATGCATTTGTTTTACTTTTTATGTTCGTTCGTCATGGAGGAAAAAACCATATCTCTCCAAGCTCCCGTTCTGTTTATTACTGACAGCGTTTCCATGTAAAAACTACCATATCTGCGTCATTAGTGGCTTCTAAAAAAACTGCACTGAAGATTATGGTAATATGCACATTTAATAATAATATGCTACACCAACTTGTTTGTTTTCTGTTGCCCTAATGTTTATTTTTAACTAGCTGAAATTCCCGGCGTTGCCTGTTAGTTAGACGATTTTATCCTTACAATTTTTAGACTCACATTGGATACTATAAAGAAACCAAAATAAATAAATAAATAAAACCACCGGAAGAGCACTAAGCAAAAGCACTGTTGAACAACCTCAAATACCACAGGAAGAAAAGTGAGTAGAGAAAGCTGTGTGAAGGTAAGACGTTGCATTTCTATTTCAGTCATATAGAAAATTGTATGAACTCTTTTTAAAAAAGGGAGTACAGAAACAAATGAGATTGTGTGTCGTAAAAGAAACGTAACATTTAAACCTATGCAAAATTGTATGAATTGTTTGTAAAACAGCGAGTAGAGAAAGAAGTATGGTCGTGTTTCATAAAGGAAATGTGTGTAGAGAAAATCGTGTGAATGTAATGTGTTATATTCAATCATAGAAAATTGTACGAATTGTACGTTGAAGACCGAATACAAAATTAAATTTCATCGTGTTTAGTAAAAGAAAAACGAGTAGAGAAAAACTGTATGAATGTAATATGTGGCATTTCTACTTCAGTCATAGAAAATTGTATGTTAAAGGCCGAATTATCTCATTGCTTGTTTCGTTGTAGATACAAGGGGAATATGGAAATACAGTAGGTTTTGACCGATAGTCAAATATTTTAAAGCTTTCAAATTCCGTTCTATTTGCACCGTTAACATATAATACAAATTAATCGCGATGTTCCATTTGACAGAAGTATAAATTCTCCAAAACTTACACAAATAAAAAGGAATACCTCTGAAATGGTTCATCAGAAGAAAAATTTGAATCCATCAGAGTTGTCACTAAATGCCATCTAAACCTGTCAGAAAAGTCACTAGTGGCTATTTTTTAAATTCTATCACTATATGACTTCGAAAGATTCCAGATCTAGCGACAAGCTGTCATAGTTGGCAACACTGTAACATACATTTCGTAGTAAACAAACCGAATGCGTGAGCAGATTGGCCCCCTCTCAAATCCCAGAACTCGGTCGCCTTCTTCTCGGGTCAAACACTCTAGTCGCACACTTTATCTAGTGCTACGAACGGTCCGAGTCAAGAAGGCATGTACTGTGTCAAAGTAACAACTGAGCATCGTTGTCACATTTCACTGCATCAGTTGCCTTTGTTACTGTTCACTTGCGCTTTCGTACCGGTTTACTTTTGTATTTAACCAACTCAAACTAAGCACTAAAGATCTGAAGCAGATCCAGTATCGACACCACAAACTGCTGTAAATAGCAAAAGGAGCCGCGTGTTTAGCCGTTGGTTAACCTGGAGAAAACAATTGCGTGCACTATTACCCACGGACTTCTATGATATAAATTAAAGATGACTGCGTGAAATGCATGAAACGTTGGTTTCCATCTTCGACAACAACGCCATCTCAAAGCTCAAGATGAAGTGCGGGGGTAGTATTCGTTAATGAAGCTGCTAATTTCCAGCAATTTCAATCAGTTTAGCTGAAACTGTTGTTATTACGGGTATACCTGGTACAAGGGTCAAGAAGGAGATGATATGAAATGGCGGTGAAATAGATGAAATGAAAGGTGATGGTGCAGTTGGTGGAATGTGCAGCGGGGGAAACCCGAGAACCCGCAGAAAACCCTCCCAGGAACCGCTTTGTGCACCACAAATCTCACATGCGGTTTTCTGGGATTGAACCCGAGCCGCCTTGGTGAGAGGCGAGCGCTTTAACTATGCGGCCACGGCGCCACCAAAATAGTTTTCAGAAAATTAAAATCTAGTATGTAAACTCCCCCACGCACTGAAAATTTGAAAAATTTGAACTCTTAAATTTTGCATATTTCTCTTCGAATTGTAGTACTTTACTATTAAAGATTAAATATTATGTAACATAAGTTTATCTGAAAATAATACATATTTTTAATTTTCTAAAAAATCAATCGTGTATTAAATTATTAAACCATCAAAACAAAAACCATATATAAAACATCTGATGTGTTGCACTCACATGACTTTTTCTACTCTTGTACTAACCATTCTTACAAACTCTTATTCCTGTATCTTCAAGTTAGTTGAGATAAACATTTACAGAAATTATCTTATCGCTTATTTCCTTTTAGGTACAAGGGGAATATTAGAATACAGTAGACTTTGTGCGATAGTTCAAAGAACTTACAAGCCAGTGACTAGGGTCAGACACCTGTCGGGGAGAACAGGAACCTATGTACCAGACAGAGTGAAGTGGTCAGTATGGGAGTGAGCAAGAGGATGATATGAAATAATAAAATAAATGCATATAAAAAATGACATTCTAATGAGTTGCCTCTACTCTTGCACAAACTCTTGTTACAAACACACTTTCCAGTTCATGTTAATATTCCACTCATAAGTGAGTTGGTTAAAATTAACCAATCCTGTGCACAACAATTTCAAATTAAAACCAATGACAGCCTTCCTTCGCAAAAAAATTATCGCATTTCATTATCACCTCCTGTTAATTTCATTGCCACCTCCCCTGCTTTTCCTATGTCTCGTAATCCAGCTGCACTATGCTAACAGCTGATGTAATTTGACGCAGCCGTTATTCAAATGTCAAATATGGCTGACTCTCACTTCGGTGCTGGAATAGATGAAATAATTCGAAGAAGGAAACCTTAGAACACACAATACAACAGGAAATATGTTTGGAATCAGTTTGACAAATTTTATATTGAACGAAAGTATAAATTAACAGCCGATACTTCCACTTGTGGCGTTGCCAACATCTTAAAACCTGGAGCATCAATATGATAACTTAGTAGGCCGTACCAATGGACGCCGATGTATGTATTCAAGCTACATATTCCTTTTAAGAGGTTACTAATCACAATGCAGCATTTAAATCACAATTCATGATAGTTAAATTCTCTAGATTAACTGAAAATCACTCGTAGCATTACTTATGATAAACATTTGCAGGAATTATCTTATTGCAAACTTCCTAGCAGGTGCGCAGGGCATTTGGGAATACAGTAGACTTTAAGTAACAGGCAAATGTTTTAAAGCTGGCGATGGCTTTCAAAGATATAAACTAAAGAGATAAACTAAACGAATAATTTATTTCTATTCGAGAAAACTGCAAGCATTGAAAAAATTAAACAAATAACAATGAATATTTATCCCGGAAATGGTTCACTTCACAAAAAAATATATTTGGCATAATTTGTGTTTAACAAAATGTAAATTTCTTACGCAGTAAGATTTGGCCTATCTCTTACATTTCACCAGTTAGCAAAAGCCCTTGAGATGGAGAACCTCTGAGGACATTTCCGGAAAATTCTAGACGTGCACTTCATTTGTTAGGAAAATATCGTAAACATATGGCATTTTAATCAAAATCGGTAAAGCCTTTTTGAGAAAATCAAACTTTTCGAAAAAAGTTCCATGAAAAGGGTAGTCTGGACTAGGGGATTTTCCTTAAAATCTTGTGTCGCATCCCTGGAAGATGCTCAATTTAAACAAGTTTGGAGTTGAACCGACTATTCGTTTTTGAGCTATGCTCTTCACAGACGGAGACTCACACGTGCGCGCGGACCTTTTTTCTAAAAATGTCTTTCTTTTTTATTCAGGAGACCTCAAAACATACATTTCCGGTGAAATCTCGACATCGAATTTTTGGGTGGAATACAACACTTACTCTACTTATAGTGAAAGCAAAAATGCTTTTTGGTTTCAGGGGACTTCAAAATGTGTATTTCTACAGAAATCTCGGTATCGAATTTTTGGGTGGAATGCAATGTCTTCTTTCCTACTTGCGTATCTACGTAGCAGAGAAAGTAAAAAGAAAATAACCAGGTGGTTCAAATGGTTTGATAGATGGCAGGAATGTCACTTTTTCTTCTTCCATTGTCAACTGCAGATGGCACAACAGGCTTTATTTTCCATTCTTGTGAGTAAATTAAAAAAATATAGCTCTAGAAACTCAAAATTCAATTCTTTGCATATTTTAGCTACTCAAAGAATTTTATTAATAAGTGTAATAATCTATCCATAGCAATAATAACGCCTTACTTTCACAATAATTCTGATTTTTGGCATGTGTTTCATTCTTGAAGTCTCCAGTGATTCATCAAATCAGTCGAAAAAAAATTTTAAGGTGTACTTAGCATGTTTTTGGTCAAAAGCTTTCATTTTTACTTTCTCTACTGGTAAGTAGGGAAGTATTGCATTCCACCCAAAAATTCGATGTCAAGATTTCACCGAAAATGTATGTTTTGAGGCTCCCTGAATAGAAAAGCAGTTTTAGAAAAAGGTCCGTGTGTGTGGACATCATAACTCAAAAACGAAAAGTCGGTTAAAAACCAAACTTGGTATATAAGTTTATTGTCATTCAAGGATGCGACACGATGATTTTGAAGAAAATAACCCCACCCTACACTACCCTTTACATGGAAAATTTTTCGTTAATTGATTTTTCATAAAATGGTTCTAACGATTTTGATTAAAATGTCATATGTTTGAGATATTTCTAAGACAAATGAAATGTATATCCTGAATTTTCTGGCTATAGCCCCTGTAGTCGTCTTTACTCTGGACGACTTTTGCATAACTGGTAAACCGTTAGAGATAGACAAAATCGTACTATGTTTACAATTACTGGTTTTAGTTTCCTGAGTTTTTTTTTTTTTTTTTTTTTCTATTTATTGTGTACAAAATAGTATAGATTCCCTTTTATTAGTGTGTTAGTGTTTCTATTATATAATATAGAATATATATAAAGATGACAACATGAAAAGGAGTGTAGTTCTAAGAAGTTGAAAATCGGTGAAGAAAATAATTATACAGATTGGACAAGTACTAATATGATTACAGATTTAGAAATATTATGTTCTATTCTTCAACATTACTTATCTTGCAATAGTTGTGGTGGTGAGTTAAGCGGAGTGTTATGCGTTTTTCGTTTTAAATTGGCATTTTCTCAAAACTACATATTTTGCAATAAATGATCCACTCTTTCAAGAATTATAAATAACAGAAGCATGAAATTATTACTATTTGTTTACAACAACATAGATTTCAAACAGGCCCACACTGACTGTTGTGTGTCCATTAACTCCATCAATTTTTTTGCTCTTAAAAAAATGCAATCAAGCTTGCTTTAAAAAAAAAAAAAAAAAAAAAAAAACTTTTTTTACAATTTGTATATTTGTAATGTAAGTGAGTCAAATTATTTAGAAATATATATATTCTATATGCTGTAAAAATGTCAAGTTGATATCATAAGTAGTTTCTGAGATAGTGGGTCAGGTACATTGGCAATATAGGGCGGCTAATCTGAATATTTGAAATCCTAAACTAATATGGTCGCTGTCACGAAGGCGATTGCGCAGAAGACAAATATTCAATGACGTCACAGTCACGTGTTTTCCAGCCACTCAGGCGTACTCTGTTTCAGAGTGCGTGTGAGAGTATTTGCCTACAGTTTAACAGTGAAATTAAATAATTCCTTGCAATAAGTCCACTCCATGTGTGATGGTAAGTTGGTTAAGAGCTCCGTTATTCGCAGTGAAGCCAGAGAAGTGGTGCACAATGTGTACAAATACTTCCTGAGAATGATGGAAAACAGTTGCTACACAACACTTCCCCTATTACCCCTACATGCGTGTTATATGCCATTTACCGCCATCGTTCCTTACGGCTACTCTATATGTGTCTTACGTGCAGTGTAACGTAGGAGTACGCAGACGCGGAGGGAGGAGTGGCAATTCGACGTCAGAGATCCTTTGTACCTGTGCTCCCGGAAGGTAGGAGTGAGATGAGAAGAGACAGAGGGCGGCCAGACCACAGGAGCGCAGGCAACTGTAAACACAAAATGTTTTACAAAATCTCTCTTGGAACTTGGCTCCCGTAGACTAGTGGATAGCGTGTTGACAATTGGTGCAAAAGATCTGACTTCAAATCCAGGCAGATACTAAACTTAAGTTGATAGAAATATCTGTATGTGTTATAGGTGATAATTCGTATAATAGAATACTGTATGAACGATGAGAGAAATGGAGAAAGAGAATAACCAGGGGAGCAGTAAAGCGCATGGCGATTTCTTCTGGTTAGTGTGCTGTAACAAACTACAAGCGTAGTTTCTTTTACGTTAATTTATTTGTCTTAAAATTGAACCACAATTCAAAACTCGTGACCATATAAGTCACAGTTGTGTTCTATTGTAACCTTGGCACAAATGCTGCACAACTGTACAGAGATTTGTCTGATAGTTCTACTCACTCACTCTTACTATGATAAACTCACTAAAACTGTCAATACTCACTACTCTGTCAGTGCCGACTCGCTTATATAGCCGAGAATTAGGTCAGTTCAAGGAGTGTTGCCAGGCTGAGGACAGCCAGAGGTGTGTCATACGTGTATTTGCCCTTGTTAGCGCTTAACCACTGTATTGACGGGATGAGGAGTCTGCGGGGTGGCGGGTAATGACAGGAGGTTGCAAGATTTGCTCTTCACCGGCTGCAAGTCGTGCACCGCTGGTGTAATACTGAGGGCAGTTGATTTTAAATTTTGAAATCCGAGCATCTCTTGGTAGTGTATATGGGAGGTTAAATTTTGCTGCTGACGGAGTACTTCCTATGCTACCGGACGTGCCTGCGGTGACGCATCTGGGGTTATAATCCCAAGAGACCTAACCAGGGCGCTCCGACGGAGTAGCAAAGAATCATGGAACTCGGCGCCTAACTTCATCCTCCACATACGGAAGAGCTGAGGTCTGCTTGCAGCGACATTTTTTTTCTAGAAATCTATTTTCGCGAAGCTTCTCATAAAAGCACGCCACTCGAAGTTTCTGGAACTGTCTGGAAAAGGTCTTTGTTCTTAGCCACATTGCCCCGCGTTGCCTGGTAACGCAGTGGTGTGAGGTACCTGACCTGAGCCTCCTTTGAGCTGCAGATGCCACCACAATACGCTAAGTGAACCACGGTCCGTTTTTACCCTCTCTACTGGTAAGTAGGGAAAGTATTGTATTCCACCCAAAAATTCGATGTCGAAGTTTCACCGGAAATACATGTTTTCAGGCCCCCTGAATCCAAAAAAAAAAAAAAAAAAGCATTATTAGAAAAAGGTCCGTGTGTGTGTCTGTGTGTCAGTCTGTCAGTCTGTGGACAGCATAACACAAAAACGAAAAGTCGGTTAAAAACCAAAGTTGGTATTTAAGTTTAATGTATTTCAAGGATGCGACACGAAGATTTTGAAGAAAATAGCCCCACCCTAAACTACCTTTTACATGGAACATTTTTCGCAAATTTTGATTTTCTTGAAAATGGCTCTAACGATTTTGATTAAAATGTCATATGTTTGATATATTTTGATGACAAATGAAATGTATATCTTGAATTTTCTGGCTATAGCCCATGTAGTCGTATTTACTCTGGACGACTTTTGCATAACTGGTAAACCGTTAGAGATAGACCAAATCATACTATACAAAAAATGTAGAACTTGCTAAAATACACAATTTATGTCTCAATAAATTTTCTTGTAGGATGAATCATTTCGGAGATATACCTTGTTATGTGTGTGAGTTTCGAAAAAATTAGAACTTTCGTGAAATGGATCATCGTTGTTCATTTTTTTATATGTTAAGTGTGGAAAGAGAACGGAATCTCAAAGCTTTAAAACATTTGACTATCGCACAAAGCCGTATGCTAATATTCCCCTTGTACCTACAAGGAAATAAGCAATAAGATAATTTGTACAAATGTTTATCTCAACTAACATGAAGAAGATATGGCAATAAGAGTTTGTAAGAATGGTTAGTACAAGAGTAGAGAAAGTCATGTGAGTGCAACACATCAGATTTTTCGTCTATACTATCACTAAGTTTTGCTAAGGTTTACAAGTTTTATACAAAAATTAATTCTGAATCAAGAAGAAAATAAAAGTTGTTGCAAGAAAAGTTTGTATTATATGTGACATGCACAATTCTTAAAAATGCGGTATTTTAATAAACATTGTTAAATTTTTAGAAAATAAAAAATGACAACAATGTTTCCCTGCACAGAGCAATCTGGTGTGGGGGGGGGGGGGATTTTCTTTCAATTCTTCCTCTAGCATACTTGGAACATGCTGAACTTCAATACCAAGTTTGCTATTTAATGGAGCTTTCGTTTTTAAGATTCACAGATACGTAGATATTTTTCTAAAAATGTTTTCTTTATTTCAGGCATGTCAAAACGTGTATTTCCACTCAAATCTCGGTAAGTGTCAGAGGAGATAAACATTGTATCCGACAAATAGATCCCTGGCGTTGTTTATTGGTGCAGGTATATTAAAGTGACGATCAGGGAGCGTAATTTGCGACCCCTCCCCATGTATATGTGCTTATAATGAACATTAGCGTACCTACCGGACTGCTTTCCATTAGGAGCAAGGTAAGCTCGCTATAAATCCTCAACCTTAAATGAATTTAAATGAAGCACTTCACTATGGAAACTGATGGCCATTTCGTCATAATGTATCGTTTTACCTTCACAAGCTTCAAAGGTTAACACGTTAAGTAGGTCGTCCGCTCTTGCTGGGTTTTCACCTTCCGTAGAGGAAGTATTAGATTCTCCCACTAAGTTGGATATATGTTCTATGTTTAGAAATATTAAGTTTAATGTGATCAAAAATAAAAATGACTTCTAAAAATATATACAATTTGTGTCATTGCAAATACATTTTATGGCATGTATATTTGCTTAGCTCCACATATCAAATTATCCATTAAATACGACGGAAAAAATAAGATGGCTGTAGCGCCGAAGCTTATGGAGAAAACTGAACAAGAAGAGGTAGAAATTTTTTTTAGAGAACATGGTCACACTTATACTACTTTTGCACAAAAGATTTTAAATTTAACCTAAATATTATACACTTATTAAATGAAGAAATATTTGTTCAAATTTCATTTAAATCAGGCTAATTTTGGCAACAAAAGCTGGAATTGAATTAATCACGTAACTTGAGTGTGGCAAAAGCAAAATCACTTCCTCAGAGTTTGCAGCATCAAGATTGGCCTTCAGGAAGTGCAGATCTGAATCCGCTGTGTTACCAACTGTGTGACGTCATGGACAGTAAAGCTTGCTCGACACGAGGAAATTCAGTGGATATAATGAACCTACCCAGCAGGGGAAACAGGTAGGTCAGGTGGGCCGACCACTGGGATCGAACCCGCGCCACCCGATTCATCCCGGTCGGTTAGCTTTCAGCGATAGCCAAATATTTTAAAGCTACTCGCTATGTGATTGCTTTGAAATTCCGTTCTCTTCGTTTGGGCAAGAGATAAAACAACCTACGTGTTCCTGTTTTGGAAACGTAGAAGTATTGTAAAATTCAAACAAATGACAACGAATATCTCGAAAATTTAAAGCTTTCACGGCGCACGTTATTACAGCTTCTCGGGTGATCAGCCGTGTGAGGTTTATAAACATTGAGCTTTCGGCCATTGTAAACGCTATGGCCTTCGTCAGAATGGGGGGGGGGGGGGGGGGGGGGGGGAATCTGACGAAGGCCATAGAGTTTACAATGGCGAAAGCTCAATGTTTATAAACCTCACACGGCTGATCACCCGAGAAGCTGTAATAAATCTTGAAAATTGTTTACCCACAAAAAAGAAAGATAAGGAAAAGTGAATTTGACAAATTATGTTTTAATGAGTTTTTACATTTTCGTGCAGTAAAATTTTGTCTATCTCTTACGGTTTGCCAGTTATACAAGTCATTCAGAATAAAACGGACTTCAAAGGCTATTCAAAAAATATTCAAGATCTACATTTCATTCGTCATTAAAATATTTTAAACGTATGGTGTTTTAATAAAAATCGTTAGATGTTCAAAAGTGCTCCGTGTAAATGGTGCAAGGATTTTCTTGAGCTTTGTGTCGCATACTTGGAAGACGCTGAGCTTAAGTATCAAGTTTGGTATTTAACTGACTTTTCGTTTTTATTATGTTGTTCACTCACGCGCGCGCACACACACGCGCACACACACACGCACGCACACACACACGCGCACACACACACACGCGCACACACACACCGACCTTCTAAAAAGTTTTTTTCGGAGGATCTCAAAACAAGTATTTCCAGTGTAAACTCGGTATGGAATTCTTGGGTGGATACTATACTTCCTCTAGTTACTGTACGTGGTAGAGAAGGTAAAAAGGCCATAATCATGACAAAGAAAACTAACTTGTCATATAAAATATGACTGGAAGAACGATGTAACCATGCCCGTGTTGTCTCCAATTAAACATTTTATCATATTTAAGATAGTAAAAGAATGGGTGTTTTGTATAAATAATAACAATAATGACACGTGTGAAATGGCAGAGAAACACGGCGAGTACGTCGCTTGAAATCTGTTCTATCGTGCTGTTTTTCACTATCATCTCAGATATTCTCACCGCCTTGTAAACGTTTTGCTTTCACTATGAACCCAAAAATAACCTCTCACATAATTCCCACACACTAAAACTCAGATGTTTCATGATTGGTAGACTAATTTCCTGAAAAGATTTGCCGGCACACTCATAATTGCTATTCTAAATAACTCTGAAGTACAACATCCTAATTTACACAACGTGCTTCAAATTCTGTTTTGCTCAGAAAAATGCAAAGGTGAAAATTCTCAACTCGTAAGTTAACAGTAATTGCAAACGTTAATACTTAAGCTTATGTAGTTATAAACATAACCTCAATTTCGTGTGAGTGTTGCAGTTATACGCGTCTGCACAAAACAGGTATACGTTTTTAAAAAAGATTTGTCAATGTTTTGCTTTCAGAATTTATTTATATTTATTTAGTGATTTAAAAAAGGAATGAATCCACGTGTTCCAAGAACACATTTTCTACATTGAATTATGAGCAGTTTTTAATAAAACATGTTTCTACCGAGAGGATTTTTGTAGGTAGCGGATTTATCTTGGATAAGACTAGTGGCTTCCGGGTCTGTATCTTTACTTGCACGCCTACATTAACGATTAGCGCTTATCTTAAAGCTGCTTTGTAGGGGAATAACGTTATGTGAAGCTGTGCTATGTTAAACAGCAAAGGGACTTCTCGTGTGCTTTACGCAGTCGCGCTTTAAATTATATCTCTCATACTGATCACCCGCTTCCAGGTCTTCACTCGTTCGATCCATAAGTTTGTCTGCTCCCCGACAGACATCTGACCCTAGGCACTGGCTTGCAGTTCTCTATACAGGTAGGGTAATCAGAACAAGAAGAACAAATGTCACTCTGGGTCGGGTTTGAACTCGCGACCGCGGCATCAGTAGGTCAGCGTATAACCAACTAGTCCACCCTGAGCGAATTGGGCGGGGGAGCATAAATGATCAAATTCTGGAAAATTATTTACCTACAAGTACGCCGGCCGCAAAATGTTTCGTTCAGAAGGCGTTCCTGCACATGGATGTGAAATGAATCAAATATCTACTGTCTTAGGTTTTTGGTAGATTTGCCTTCAACGTAATGCAAAGATTTTTATGAAACTACTAAAATTACACCAGAATGTTAACAGTCGTATATTGGATGTGATAGCAGCATTGAAATAAAATGTCAGTTTCCACATAAGCATACATCATAGGTCATTCATTAATCAATTATACTACACTAGCAATGTTATAGATTACAGCTTGTAGAAACAAACGCTTTCCTGCACAGTGCATTTATCGTATATTCAATCTATCTGGCAAGCCTGTTGTTAAGGTATGTTCGTACAAAGAAAATAGGTTAAAAGATCATTCTGATTCCCTTTAGATATGTATTCTCTGCATACACCTTACCATAAAGTCTCTCTGGACCAGAATTCATGTATTTTAGCTAATGCAATAAGAATATAAATCAATTTCTAACCTGCGGATTATTCTGAACATTCTTGCATAACAGCTGGCTATCACGAACAATCGCGAAACAGAAATCGTGAATGACGCGGAAGTCGCAACAAATGAGCATCTGTGTTTACTTAAAATTCGCAGGTGTTATCGATGCCTTTTGCTGCTTTATCAGCGTTTTCCCACCGATGTTTAACACGTAATGGCGGATGAAAGCTCTTCGTTACGTTACCGAAGTGCATTGGCATGCATGTTGAAATAACTGTGATGCAGTCTTTACGTAACCTTAATGCAATGTTCCCGAGTTCGATATCCACCCACGCGCTCACGACGCAGCAACGCTATAGCACAGCACTCATACAACTTTCACTACACAGTGATTCTGTGAACCGTGTGTTCATTTGAAATGTCATTTTTCTGACAACTTAAGGTTAATCATAGTGGAAATTGCTTAACACATATGGTACAGACTTTGAAACGTAATTATGATTTTAAATATTGTTTGAAATCTGAAATAAACTTAGACATGTGCCTTATGTTTCGTGTATTGTAAATACAAACCCTTTATGCAACGACTGACGCATGAACTATGGTATCATCGAAAGACTGTTTAAAGTGCGTTTCTTTATTTTCTTAGTCTTCCACTGCTACGTTTACATGCAATTTACTATGGGAAAAAAAAATAAATAACGAAACTTGTTTGAAAAGTCAATTCACTTTTAATTTATACTATATTACGTGTTTGCTTTTTGAAATAAAGGGACTGCGCTGAAAGTTTAGACAACAGTCAACTGTTTAAAAAAAAAGACTGCAATGACTACCCAATTTCGTCTGGAAGAATTAAACAAGTACTTTGGAATGGTATACTGCCTGAAATGGGGGGAGGGAGGAGTCACTTGGGGTAATTGTTTGTGTTTAGTAAGATTTTTCATTTACATAAAATGTAGTATAAAGATAAGTGCTTATTGAACACTTTACTCAACGTTTCAAGCAAAAGGCGGCCACCCGGGTTCGATCCCAGGAATCCGCATGTAGCGGCTTCTGGGCGGGTTTTCTCCAGCTTTTCCGGTTTCCCCCGCCACTCATTCCACCAATTGCTCCATAATCACCTTTCCATTTACCCATTTTCGCCTGCATTTCACATAACCCTCTTCCTCACTTTCTTCATACCTGGAGCTTGGCTGGCCACTCGCTTCCAAGTCTTCACTCTGTCCGGTCCACAGGTTTCTCTGCTCCCCGACAGGTGTCTGACCCTAGACACTGGCTCGCAAGTCCTTGGGGGTGTAAGTTCTACATAAGGGGAGGATCATCAGGTAAAGAACAAGTGATTTTCCCGCATGCAGTCATTTTTTTATTTATTTTTTTTTAAAAAAGAAAAGGTTCTTAGAGCCATTATTGAAAGAATAAAAATGTCGGGAATTTTTCTAGATCAAAATACCTGAAAATCTATTAGCTCCGAGGCTACTTGATTTATTTCCTACTTATTCCAGTTTTCAATTTTGAGTTATGCTGTTCAAAGAAAGATGTTGGGATTTATATATTTGCGCAAGGGTGTGCGCAAGGGAGGGGCATAGAGGGGGATTTGCCCCTCCCTCGAGTATTTTTAATAACCACTGTTCTTAATTTAAGAGCTGCGAGCAGAGATTTCAAGTAAAACATGTATGTTATATAAACAAATTAGATATTGTAAAATATGCAAGCAGTTACCAATTAATTTAAGCAATTGTTTACAAACTTTAAAATGAAACTTGGTAACCAATCTACAACGCCACCACCTTCTGCACAAGCAAGCCAAAGCCTGCAGGTAAATGCTGTAATCTGAAGCCGGAATGCACAATAACTTCTTTCTTTATGTTGAAGAACTTAAATAAATTGGTTTACATTAAGACTAAAATCTACAGATTCCTATTTAGCGATGTACATAAAAGTACAGGCATGTCTGGTTTGTTTCAACTTTGTCGTCTCTATTTTTCCTTCTAAATTAGCCAATTTTTGTGATTGCCTGCTTCCAAAATTATGCTGCTCCTCCCTCAAAAATGAGCGCTCTTGTATTGAGTGTCCTTATTCGTTACTTAATAAACAAGGGATCTCGAAACATTAATTTTTGTTGAAGTATCTACATCGGATGTAATGTATCCCATTCATTACAAAGAACACATAGCACAAAGAAAAAAATCTGGAGAACCCAAGATTGCTATAAAAATCCAACTAACAGTCATAAAATGTATTTTAGAGGTCACACGTGTTGCCGAATTTTAACCGTAAAAACAGCATAATCACGGTTTGCTAACGAAATAATAATTGCTTCAATGGGGCCAATTAAACCAAGAGGTCGACAACTGGAGGTTGCCGGCTTTTAAACATCTGCTCGCGAATTCGTGTGGCGGAGGCCAGCTGGAGGGGGTGGAGACCCCCCGGAGAACAACGATCCCCAGGCCAGCAAGCCAGCCAGCACACGCCAAGCAGGGAAGAAATGGAAAAAAGCATATACCGTTCCAGCTACAGATAGGGTTACATGCTATAGCACACTTTAGTGCAGCTGCTCTAGACTAGACCTTTAACTGGCCCATTCAACCTTGTTCCTGTACACAACAAAAACACCAACGCGCTCCACAAATTATATACAAGAAAATGGAAAGTGCTCCTTGAACTTTAATTTCTGACTTAGAACGTCAAATAAACCTACATGAGCTTACAATTACTTAAAAATACGCCTCAAGCCCCTAAAGCTGTTAGTTGCTTTCATCACGATCAATTTTGGGCGTAACACCTGCTGCAGTAGTCAAGCGCCTCTATTTCTATCAAACAAACCTCTATTTCTGTCAAAAACAAATTCAGAAACGCCGTCAAAACATTCGGCAAATTCACGCGTAAATTGTCACATGAAAAATATTGCTTTGAAATGACAATTTGAAAAGTGAAATCATTGTTGCAAGAGTTTTGTTTCATAAACGTGTTACCAATTTGTTTTCCTTAACCATATTAGAATTACAAATATTAGCAGATTTTTACTCACCTTGTCCTATCATGTTTACAGCATTAACTTCTATTAACACTTAACACGTGACACAGCCACATTCATACACATTTTCTTTTCTTTTTACACATACACTCACTGCAACACTAGGATAAAAGCCATTTTAACCACGAAAACATTACAAACACTTCGCCCGCAATCATTACTAATTTTTTTTTCCGGGATACACACGGAGTAACAAAAGAAAACTTGTTTCGTACCGCAACACTATTTCACAGCAGACGGCCGGCAACTGTCATTGTCAATACACGGCGTGGTTTGCCCTAGCACGCCACGCGATCGCTAGCTGGATCTCAGCTCGACTGACCTGCCTGCCCCTTGCGGCCCGAGTGCGAATCATGCTCGAACGAGATGTGCACAAAACTGCGCAGACGGCAAGAAAACTAAAAAGCTTAGGGGGTGGAAGCACCCACCGAGTGAATTCCGTCGAGTGGCCTGAAAATTCCTGCATTTATTCCACTTCATAATCTTAGTTAAAAGGTGGTTGTCGAAAATACATCTTTGGTCTTTGTTGGAAGGCCCAAACTATCTCACATGGACTGCAACAAGTGCAAACGTTCGTTGAGCTATCATAATCTATTAAACCTGGAGTAATTTGATGGGGAAATGTGCCCATTAATCTGGCAATGGGCAGGGCTAAGCTTTGCTCAAAATACACAGAAAAATAATACCTCATAAGAAATGTTACTGTGCAAATTTTCTTTAGCATTTGATCGAGTTTTTACAATATTCGCTTACGATTAATATTTCTGCTTGTGCAAATTTTCAACAATTACTTAAGATAAATTTGTAGAATTTGAATTTATCAGGACTCTCAGTTATAAATAATACTTTAAGCCCATTTCTCCGATTGCGAAATAGCTTTAAAGAAAGAGGTGTAGTTTGTGCAGTAAAAAGAGTTACATTTGGCAACTTGGCGAGAATTGCTTTAATACCAAATAAATATTCAGGTATTTTTCTTTCTTTTCTTACATGATGCTGCTTTCATATCTAGGTATCACCTATAAAATCATTGATATATGTGATTAAGATAGATGCCTTAGTTGCATAAACGCCTTCCTGTTCCACGTGGTTTGTTATTGTTGACTTACTCGGAAGGTGGGCCATGAACTGCTGTTCAATGGAAACGTCCTACCTATCCGCTGTTACTGTGATGTAGGAGAAATGATCTTAGTGGCACAGTTGCCTTTTCACACCACTCATCTTTATTCTTATGCCTCATATAAGTTACATGTGTAAAAATGTGCGATTCTTCTCTGCCCCCTCCCACCATGGGCTCGTTGCTAATGAGATTAAACAACAACAAACTTCAATGTTGCCAGATTTAAACTATTTTAGGTACCTGCGCATGTTTAGTAAATAACGTAACGTTGACAGAGGTACCAGATCTTTTGTGGATATCAAATAATGCTTAAGGTTTTCATAATTTTATATAAAGCTAGATAAATGTTTTTTCTGCACAATGGACAGATACGTATAGTAAAGTAGAGGAAGTATTCTATTCCACCCAAAAATTCTATGTCAAGATTTCACCGGAAGTATGTTTTGGGCCCCCTGAATCCAAAAAAGAGCATTTTTAGAAAAAGGTCCGTGTACGTATGTGTGTCAGTCTGTGGACAGCATAACTCAAAAACGAAAAGTCGATTAAAAACCAAAATCGGTATTTAAGTTTAATGTCTTTCAAAGATGCGAACGAAGATTTTGAAGAAAATTCCTCCACCTTAAGCTACCCTTTACATGGAAAATTTTTGATTTTCATTGAAAATTGCTCTAACGATTTTGATTAAAATGCCATATGTTTGAGATATTTTGATGACAAATGAAATGTATATCTTGAATTTTCTGGCTATAGCCTGGTAGTTCTGTTTACTCTGAGTTTTGCATAATTCATAAACCGTAAGAGATAGACAAAAATCCTACTGCACAACAAAATATGTAGATCTCGCTAAAACACACAAGTTATGTCTGCATAAATTTTTGGTGGAGTGAACCATTTCGGAGATATTCCTTGTTATGTGTGTGAGTTTTGGAGAACTTGTACTTCCGTCAAATGTGAGCTATGCATTCAATATTTTATCGCTGTTTTCTCCCTATTGATATTTTCAGGATTTTTCTTTCTGTAAAATGTTCCTTATGGGGCAGTTTTTGTATTGTGCTAATTAAATTTACTACACATGTTCACAGAAACATAGCAATTTAAAATCGCCCAAAGATTTATTTTCAGATTTGTCAAATATACGCTTATATATTTTTAATTTTCAAACACAAAAATTACAGCTTTTGAGACAGACACAGGGCAACCCAAGGCAGTTATAAAGTAGATATATTTTGAACCTAGAGTTAAAATACTGGCCAAGATTTACAATGTTTTGTTGCAGGGGACTTTTTTAATGGCATAACAAAAATATACAAATTTGGTCATAATTTCTAAACTATTAGATCAAAATGGGTGAAATTTAGGCTGTAACATGTTTGCATTAGTTACACCTATGGTATAAATTTTAGAAAGTTAGCATTATTAGTTCAGTATTTCATATTTTCAATCCTTAAACGCTTAGATTGAATCTTTCTGAAAATAGGCTGGCAATAATCATGCACAGGAATTCTTAAGCAGTTGACTTGAAGTTATCTGCATTCAAACCTTTGCACTAAAGAATACAAAACAAGAAATGCCAAGGGTAAGTGAAGCAGGTAACATGATCAGAATGCTGTCTGCAAGCGCCAAAAGAATTTACGAGGAATGGAGGAGGGGGGGGGGGGAGTTCAACCTTATTTCCTTCCGTCTTCACTTTCGGTCTGGTACTAGCGATACTAAGGTAGCGAGTAAGACTTCTGTCACTCTTTCCCTTTCCACCATTCGCTCTCACACCGGGAACTGCAAGCTCTGCAGCACGCAATCTGATGATGACATCATGCAATTTACAATTAGGAAATTGAGCAGCGATAATCACAGGCGTGCACTGAAGGATTGCAATTGGGTGCGGCGCAAAACCCACCCACCCTCCCGATCGAAACATATGTACGTTCCCGCTTTTGATTAAGGCAACAAACCTGTAAATTTGGATAAACATCTGGAAAATTCAAGTTTGGTATTTGTTTGCTTTTTACTATATACTCCGTAGTTTCATTTGGCACCCTTGATTTAATAATATTGGCAACATTTATCACTGTGTGGGCCTTAAAACACTCTTAATCAACTTTAAAAACGTTTCCTACATTTATTAGCTTATAAAGCACAGACAGTTGCGAATCAGCTGTGGCAATTGTCAAACAATTGCAACTAGATGAAACAACCACATTCTGATAGTCTATTATTATAAAAGCTTTATGATAAAGATTTTTAAATTGCCTCCATTTTTCAACGTTTTCATGTATGATATTTACAAAATGGTTTTATATGCATTTAGTGTGTATATCAATGTTTCTCATACTGTAATACTTGAAATGTCAGCCACATTTTAAACTGAGAGCAAAATAAATTTGAGATAAATTGTATGCTTTAACGAGATTTACCTTTTTTTGTGTATCAAGATTATGTTTATCCCTTACGGTTTACTAATTAGGCAAAGTCCTCCAAAATGAACAGGGCTTCTGAGGACAGCCCCAGAAAATTCAATATATACATTTCATTAGTCATAAAATATCTTAAGTACATAGTATTTTAATCAAAATCGCTAGTCATTTTTGTAAAATAAAAATTCTCCAAAAAATGTCACATGTAAAAGGTAGTTTGGGGTGGAGGATTTTCTTGAAAATATTTGTGTTGATCCTTTAAAGATGCTGGAGTTAAATAACAAGTTTGGGATTTAAGCACGTTCTGTTTCACACGCACGCACGCACGCACACACACACACACACACACACACACACACACACACACACACAATGTGCTTTTTCTTAAAAATACTTTTGTTTGGATTCATGGAGTTTCAAAATGAGTACTTCCAATGAAATCTCGATACCTATCCAATTTTTGGGTGCAATGCAATAATTTCTGTACCCAAGGTAAGTTAGGGCAGCGAGAGGAACTTCGCGGTTGTATCTTTGTCCTACAAGGGGGAATCCCGGGAGAGAGGAAGTGAGTGGTGACAGGGTGGAGGAACAGAGGTTACCAGGATTACCAGAGAGCAGCGCCGAGACACCTGTCGACACTTGGCAAGCCTGAAAGTTCCCAGCATGGGCCAGGAAGGTCGGCCACGAGAATCGAGCCCACGACCCTCCGACTGGATCGCAGTCGTTACCACCTGAACCATCCCGCTCGGTAAGTATAGACAAAGAACGACGCGTGAAGTTTACGAAAAGTTGACTTCGGTTTGTACCTTAATATAAGTTAAAAAATGCCTTACTGAAGGATAATAAAGGGAAAACACTACTCCAGTAATCATCTCAGAGTCGAAAGTGGGTCATTAGGACCCGAGTTGTAATAGTGAACTGCTCGAGCATGTCTGCCATTATGAACTTGAGTAACTCTTTGTGGTTTAGTTTAGAGCAAACCAACACAAGTGAGTCAGCCTCTTTTAGGAATTTCCGTCCTTTGTTAAAAAGGATAAGCCAAGCATTACTACATTAGTTTGTACGTTAATGATTTGAAGTATCTAATGTTAAGTCGCTGTGTTTCTTTTGTTTCTCGTGGTCACGGAAAGAGTGTGGAATTGCAAAGGCAAGGCACTAACGTAACATAACCAAAAATCCAATAAAATTGTTCTCGGGTTTATTGGCCGTGGTCCTGACGTTTCGCCCGTTATTCCGACGAGCATTAACTTAACTTATATTCCTCTATGCTTAATAACAAGGATTAATCTTAATAGAATATTTCACGAACTTTTTTTCTTTACCTGATTACCCTCCCCTTATGTAGGATTTCCACGTTTCACCAACCTTTTGAGACTATAGTGGTAGTTAAGATGCGAGTATTTCATTGAAACGAGCGGAGTGGATTTCATAATCTCCATACGAGCGTCTTAATTACCATTACAGTCAAGTTTCATATGACTATGTTAGAGCATGTGTCTAGCTTTAAAATATTTATAAATTGTTTTTAATACTCTACGCTCACCTTCGCAATGAAACAGCTGACAGGGTTGTGGTATGTGTGAAAGTGTTGCTTTTATTTTGGTCTTGACCTTGAACGTTTGATTTCAATGTAGTGTAGAAGATCACAAGGCTTCATACTTTGTGACAATTCTTCCAAGTACACCACTAAAACATCTGAAAATGAGGTTATGTATTTTGATTATTCCCAATCCATGAATAAAATTGTGCATAGAATTTTTCGCACATGTTTCTTGATTTTTGTAGCAATACATTATCAGTCACATCGCGTGCCTTTGTAGACATTTCCGGCGGTGTAACTTGCATCTCACTGTCACTAGTGTCCGACATTTTTACTTTTTCTAAACTCGCGCTTGTAGTTCGATTGAGCGTACGAGAATAATCGATAGTTGCACTTTCTTCTGATTGGTGGAAATCTATATTTTAAAGAAGAGGTGCAGCTACCAGACGCATAATTTCTACATTTAAGCATGATCGAGTATAAAATACACAAAAGCAGGATCTTCTTCGTGTTAGTTGAGATAAACATTTGCAGAAATTATCTTATTGTTAATTTTCTTGTCAGTGCAAGAGGAATATGGGAATATAGTACGTTTTGAACGATAGTCAAATCTTATAAAGCTTTCAAATTCCGTTCTCTTTGTACTGTTAACATATAAAAAATGAATAACGATGTTCCATTTGACAGAAGTATAAGTTCTCCAAAATTTACACAAATAACAAGGAATACATATCTCCGAAATGGTTCATTCTACAAAAAAATTTATCCAGACATTGTGTTTTAGCAAGATCTACATTTTTGTATACTAAGATTTGGTCTATCTCTTACGGTTTATGAATTATGCAAAAGTCATCCAGAGTAAACAGAACTACGGGGCTATAGCCAGAAAATTCAAGATAAATATTTCATTTGTCATAAAAATATCTAAACATATGGCATTTTAATTAAAATCGTTAGATCCATTTTCAAGAAAATAACAATTTTTAAAAAACTTTCCACGTAAAGGACAGTTTAGGGTGGAGCAAGTTTCTTCAAAATTCTCCTGTCGCATCCTTGAAAGACATTTTCCACTTCACTGTACCCTTAATGCCACTGATCAGGACCAGGAGCTGGAACTGTCTTGTGAGACGGTTGTCTCTATTATAGAATACCTGAAGACGGAGACACCGAGGGCCTACCGCACACAAGGAGCTGGATAGTCGTCTGAGTAACCTTGCCCAGGAGGCAGCAGAGGACCTCTTGGGAGGGAGAAGCAGATCTTTAAACTGCTTGGGGAATTCCAGGATATCATTAGCGTATCACAAGATAACTGACCGAAGCAATAAATTGATGCATCGCGTCCGATATCCAACCGAATAGTGGGCATGAAAGCCAGAGGCAGTCAGGGTTATCTTCAGTAGTGCTTTTAAGGAAAGATGGAGATCTGAGCTTCCGAAAGCTGAACCTCACCAAGAAAGACTGCCTCGCACTGCTTCGGTCTGACGAACCCTAGATATAGCTGTTGGAGCCCAGTGGTTGTCCATTCTGGACTTGAAGTCAGGGACACACAAGTAGCACTTCACCCCGACAACAAGGAGAAGATAGAATTTTTGTATTGGAGACACGGATTGTGGCAGTTCATGGTAAGGCCTTTCGTACTCTACAACGCTCCAGACTTATGGAGTTTGTGGCGAGGGGTCTCGCATACGATACTTGTCTCGACCTCATTTCTACAGGCAAGACATTCGAGGGCCATCTGAACCACTTGTGGAAAGTGTTCCAAAATTGCTCCACCATAAACTATCCTTTACACGGAAAATGTTTATCTCCTTAAAAATGGTTCTAACGATTTTAATTAAAATGCCATATGTTTGAGATATTTTTATGGCAAATGAAATGTATATCTTGAATTTTCTGGCTATAGCCCCTGTAGTCCTATTTACTCTGGACGACTTTTGCATAACTGGTAAACCGTTAGAGACAGACCAAATTATACTACACAAAAAAATGTAGATCTTGCTAAAATACACAATTTATGTCTCAATAAATTTTCTTGTAGAATGAACCATTTCGGAGATATTCCTCGTTATGTGTGTGAGTTTCGGAAAACAGAACTTTCGTGAAATGGATCATCGTTATTATTCATTTTTTTATATGTTAAGTGTGCAAAGAGAACGGAATCTCGAAGCTATAAAAGGTTTGACTATCGCACAAAGCGTACTGTATTCCAATATTCCCCTTGTACCTACAAGGAAATAAGCAATAAGATAATTTGTACAAATGTTTATCTCAACTAACACGAAGAAGATATAGGAATAAGAGTTTGTAAGAATGGTTAGTACAAGAGTAGAGAAAGTCATGTGAGTGCAACACATCAGATTTTTTATATTAGGTGTGCAAAGAAAATGGAATTTGAAGGCTTTAAAAGATTTAACTATCGCCCACAGTCTATTGTATTCCCATATTCCTGTTGCACGTGCAAGAAAACGAGCAATAAGATAATTTCTGCAAATATTTATCTCAACATGAAGATAGAAGAATAAGAGTTTGTAATAATGGTTAGTACAAAAGTGGAGAAAGTCATGTGAGCGCAACACATCAGATTTTTCCTGAAGAACTTTTTCTGTTTAATGTCCATCTCGCTGTAACACCGAAGACTAGGATCATGCCACTATATTGTCACTTGAATTAGTCAGACTTGCACTGAATTTAACTCCTGTTGTTATTTAATGATTATAGCACAGTTTTCCATCTCTAGTGCTCTGCGAGTTGCAATGTCAAGAATGCCTGTGTGCAGTGCTTATGGTTGCAAATAATTCCGCAGTAAATAGAAATGTTGCTTATTATTAATTCCGTGATAGAGATAAGAATCTACATGTGTACAGCAAAGGATTTTAATGAGTCAGATATTATAAAAAATACAAATAATGAAAAATGCAAAAGCTCTAGATTGAAAGATGTGGTGCCTTCGAAATCTTTAGGACTAAAAGATAAAAACTCCCTAAAGAAGAAATTCAAATTTCCTTAAAAGAAAGTAAGTGCTACAGCTGGTCAAGTTATATTATTTCCAAGACCTTACATGTGGAACTGAAGACTGATACTGAAATACAGCACAAGTTAGGAAACTGAAATATTTAGTGCTATAAACGACGGTAATCTGAAGCAAAGTTTGACAAATCTTCATCTGTTGATAATGAAAATGATAAACTGAATGAATATTTGAGGGGATCCAGTGAAGATGGAGAAAAAGATCAAGCAAAAGATAAAGGTATATCTAGAAAATATTTTGTGTTTGTATGTGTAAATGTTCTCCTTGTGCAACTCTTGTCACACGTACGATGAATCTATCACTGAAATGAAATCTTAACACACAAGAAACATGAATGCAAATTGTAACTCATATGAACGAGCACACCTATGACTGGTTTTTAGGGGGCAAAAGTGGAAGTCTGAGAAGTAATGTGGGCATAGATTCAGGCATGTATTTTTGCAGAATTTTTGTTTCCTTCCGAATCTTATTTCATAACCCTGAGGCACAACAGCCCTTTCAGGGCCTAGGCCCATTGCCTGGCCACTGTCCACCACAAGCGTCACGAGTGGGTGTAGTACTGGAGGCAGGCCATGGTGAGTGGCCCAGCTCCTCCTGGCCATTGTGTGGTCATTGCAACCATGGGCCACTACTTTTCAATCAATTAGCTCCTCAGTTGATCCCTCAAGGACCTAACAAGGCTGAGTGCACCCCAGATCAGGTCTCCCAGTGGAAGAAAACCCCCTTGCTGGTACTGGGAATCAAACCTGGGTCTCCTGTTTTGTAAGCAGCAGCACTACCACTGCACTAAGGAGACAACTGAATCCTATTTCGCAAACTTGTTAAAAACTCTGTTTTTCCCTTCTGAGTAGCGGCCCATGGTCAAAAGGCTGGGTAAAAGAAACAAAGTAATTTTGCAATTGCCATGAAGATACAAAATTATGTTTATGTGGGGATGTGCAGTACGGCACCTCAGAATTTTCTGCTAGATAGTGACATTCTATAATAAATTAAGCAAAAAATAAAACATTAGACTTCATAATTATACAGAAAGGAACTGTAAGCGGTGAGATTGAGCAAGTTTTCTGCAAAAGTACACTGACCACTTTGAATTTCACCTCACTGACAACACGAAAAAGAAATTTCTGCACATGCCATGTATTTGATGTGTGACATCATGTTAAATTGAAAATGTTTAATATGATTTTGAAATATTGGCCCTTCATGAAGGGAAGTATTCTATTTATAATCATTTGTGAGCATCTGCTAATTGTGAAAGAGACAGAGTACTCCTAAAGGAAAAGCTCACGTGCATTCTAAGCCACACTACCAATGTCCATAATTGTATAGGGTTTAAGACATTTCAATTCAAATGCCCCTTTTGATGAAGAAAGTCCCAAACATAAACTGGCTATGTAAGAATCCCATAGAATATAATGACTTGTGCAATATCATAATGAATGCAAGACTTTTTAAGTGACATTACACATAATTTTCATCATATAGGAAGCTTTGGATCTGATCACAACGAGCGCCTGAAGTATGTCCCAAAATGAATACATTTTTACTTCCGTGCATATATGTATATCAGATCAATGATAGCTAATCAGTGGAGACAACACCTTGTAATACAAATAATGGGTAAAGTAAATAAACACAAGTTTCAATATGAGTATGTGTACCAGCAGATAATGGTTGTAGTGACATACCTTGTAATATTGGCTCACTCTATAAATAAAACCTGAAGGGCAGGAAATAGAGGGTTGGAACTATCTCGGTTTGTATTACCTTTGTGAGAAAACTGAAATAAAAGAATAAAATATATAATGAAACAGTTCAAAGAGGAGTAATTTTAAAGCATGAATATTCCAGGTGCTACACATTCCTGTTGAAATTTAGCACTAGGACTAAAATGCTCCAACAGGAGATACCTCCTTAAGAATTGTTGGCTAGCCATGGCTAACAAAAAACAGGCTGCAGTGTGAATCGGAGTTGCATAGTAATGCTGGTCTGATGCATGGCTAACATTATATACCATCATGACGAAACTGTAACTTTTGTGTGAACTCAATGAGCAATTGTTTGTGGTTGTTTAGGTGATTGTGGTTTAACTTCAATGGGCCATGATCAGACTAGGAGAATTACGACACTGCAGCTTGTGCCACAGCCTATCTTTTTCATTAGCCCTGTGGCTAACCATATGATATCACAGTGGAAAATAACCTGCAGATCCTGAACGATAAGCTTTAAATTGTTCTGGTTTTCACCATTATTATGCACAACCCAAGATTTTGTAGAATATTAAATAAAATAGACATGTGAATTTTTAGTTCAGTCCTCCTTTAAGTGATGTTTAGTGCTGCAAATTTTGACTCGCTTAGTCACACATACAGAGCTTTCGTGTGGACGTATGGCCATATTACACGGAACTGCTTGCCCTACACTGCACAGTTTCTAACAAGTTCTGTTCCTTCCTCTCTGTGTGCTAGCTAATCAGCTGATATAGTCTTGTCTGAACTGCATGTTTCAGTATTATAGTGTGTTATTGCTGTTACACTGCCAAAAAGTCTATATACTTCAGCAGAATATACATACATCCAGAATCTTTACATATGATTTCTCTATGACAAATCCTTGTAGAGAAATGAGAAGGCAATTTATAGACAGACTCCTTGTTGTTTGTGCACCTTACAAAGAAACTGTTCACAATTTTGTGAATGCATTTAGGGAAACAGCATCTATTTTTGATAAGAAACCAAAAGTAGATCACTGTGTTGTTGCAGAATACTTGATGACATTGGAGAAACGTTAACACAAAGTTCAGAGAAATCTCTGAAAAAGCTTGTACAGGAATCAGGAATTTTCCAAACCTTGGCTCAGAATGCCATTAAACTTATAAATTTAAAACCTTATAAGATAACTGTAGTTCAGGAACAGCAACCATATAATAGTGTGAGTGGAGTTAACCCTTCACGGGCGGAAAGCAAAGAAATTTACAGTGCACTCTCTAGTCAGCAGGCAACTGCCAAATTAGTTTGTTGTAATCCAAAGCGGTTACTTCATCTAATGTGTCAGATGGACTACAGAATGAACCTCAATGTTGTATCCTACCATTTCCCAGGTGCCTGCACAGAGAATTCCCGCCTAAAACTATTTCCACCTTATTATCGTGATTAATTCCAAGTTGCGAGGTAGGTACCTGAAGGGAAGTTCAGATTTTAAGAATTTTCTTTTATCCAGAATCATAAATATGTTTTAGCTAATGCTGGATTTCTGACAATGAAGTCATTAATCCTCTTGCTGTCCAATATTTTTCACTGATGGATGGGGCACTAGAAGTGGCCGGGCATATTTGAAGGTGGTCTCGATCCATTTCCTCTTGCAGATCACATAGAGGACAGAGTGGTGAAGAATATATCCCAATTCTGTTTAAATGTTTTGCCAGACAATCATGTCCTGTAATCAACCTGAAGGTTGCAACTGCCGTTTTTTGAGGATACTCAGGAATTACTGTTTGAATGTTTGGTAGTTTTCATCTTTTACTTTTTGATTATTCATAGTAATATTTTGCAATAATTTTTTTGAACTCAGAGTTGACTAATCTTTTAGCTGCATAAAATGGTAGACTAACTATAGATTTCTGTACACTGCTGTTACCCTTTTTTGCAAGAAAATCAGCTTTCTCATTACCACTCAGTCCACAGTGAGCTGGTATCCATTGAAAGACTAGGTGTTTTTGAAGTGCTGTTAGAGGGTTAAGGATTTGCCAACATTCTATAATTTTTTGGTTTTTTGGTGACAACTTGGAAGTGATGGCTATAATTGCCACCCTGGAATCTGAGAGAATAACTGCTTGATGAAAATGTGAAACTCTATTCAAAAGATTTTGTAGGGTCATTCGAATTGCTTCAATTTCTCCATAAAACTTTGTAGTTCTATAACTTAAAGATTTGTAATAGGAAAAGAGGTGACACTTGAATCATAAATATGGCCTGCTCCCAAAGGGTTAATTTCTGCAATTGGGTGCTGGATAATGTTATAGATTGTTCTGCTGACCAGAGTTTAATTTTTTTTTTTTTTTTTTGTTCCAGACAAGTATGGTTCTACTTATCTACGTGACTGAAGAATTAACCCATTGGGCCTGGAGCACAAAACGGTTCCATTGTCCAACTTCATGTAGTATTTTTCCTGTTACTATACAGATAGCATCCAATGTTCATTTGCCACCTTTTGCATTGATTCTCTGTGCATTTTCTGTTGCTTACATTAGTGTTTCAAACAGATAAATATATGAAAGCAACTTTTGAACTCCTTTGTGCTGCAAATGTGTTCACTATCAAACACCAAGCAAGGATGACTCCATTGTAATGTATGACAGATGATGAAAATGTAAACATAATTACAAAGTTAATGAGAGCGACTATGAGGGTTTTAACTTTGATTCTAACAAATACAGTTCCGATACTGATGATGATAAAGTTGTTAGCAGAAAGAGGAAGAAGAAAATGCACAGAAAGGTGCATCAGCTGGAAACAAAATGACTGGTCATGAAGTGTGTTAAGGCCTCCATATAAATTTGAACTACTAAAGTACTTAAAATGTAATATGTATGTGTATAGCATACATGTAAACAATTTTAGTATGATGGTTCATAACAGAGTTTGTTAATTATAATTCAAAGAAAATAATTGTTTTTGTTTAACATTCCTGAAAAAATATCCCAGGCAGAAGGGCTGTATTACGGTTAAAAAATCTGATGTGTTGCACTCACATGACTTTCTCTACTCTTGTACTAACCATTCTTACAAACTCTTATTCCTACATCTTCTTCGTGTTAGTTAAGATAATCATTTGTACAAATTATCTTATTGCTTATTTCCTTGTAGGTGCAAGGGGAATGTTAGAATACAGTAGGTTTTGTGCGATAGTCAAATGTTTTAAAGCTTTGAGATTCTGTTGTCTTTGCACACTTAACATATAAAAAAACGAACGATGATCCATTTCACAATAGTTATGTTTCCTGAAACTCACACACATAACAAGGAATATCTCCGAAATGGTTCACCTTACAAGAAAATTTATTGAGACATAATTTGTATATTTTAGCAAGATCTACATTTTTTGTAGAATATGATTTGGTCTATCTCTAACGGTTTACCAGTTATGCAAAAATTGTCCAGAGTAAATACGGCTACAGGGGCTATAGCCAGAAAATTCAAGATATGCATTTCATTTGTCATAAAAATATCTCAAACATATGACATTTTAATCAAAATCGTTAGAGCCATTTTCAAGAAAATCAAAATTTTCGAAAAATGTTCCATGTAAAGAGTATTTTAGTGTGGGGCTATTTTCTCAAAATCTTTGTGTCGCATCCTCGAAAGACATTAAACTTAAATACCAACTTTGGTTTTTAACTGACTTTTCTTTTTTGAGTTATGCTGTTCACGGACACACACACACACGGATCTTTTTCTAAAAATGCTTTTTTTTTTTTTTATTCAGGGGGTCTCAAAACATATATTTCCAGTGAAATCTCGACATCGAATTTTTGGGTGGAATACAACACTTCCCCTACTTACCAGTAAAGAAAGTAAAAATGTCAGAACTAATGAGTTTATGAATGTTAATACAAATTTTCTTAACAGGTGTGAGAGATGTGTGACAGCACAAGGGCATTATTTCCAACATTTTCTATAATAAGTTATGTGCAGTGGCAGTTCCTGGGTGATCGCATACTCACAATTTTCCTGTATGTGAATGTGTATATACCTCTATAGACATGCATATGAGAGAGTCAAATGCTGAACTTTCTTCTGTATGAACTTGCTTGTTCAATTTTTCCACACTTTCTTTACCAAATGTAAAGCTGTAAAGATGCATAAACCCGATTTTGCGACTGGCAAAGGAGGCTTTATGGTGAGGGGTCATGGGGAGCAGGCCAAAGCTTGCATTTAGGAGTATGGTGAGTTAAGGCAACATGATCGACAAGGCCAACAGATGCACTTGTTACCACATAGGATACTACGTTCTCATACAAGTCTTCTCAGTTTTTCTTGCTATGAGCATTTCCTCCCTCTTGTTTAGCATAAGTTGCAATCAACCTGCTAGGCGGTTAGCCAACTTGACATTTCTAAATATAATGTAGCCATTTTTTATTTTAAAATGACATGTTATGTTAATGTTGCAAACATAATTTCATCTATTTTTATTAAACCATTATAAACCCATATAATTACTCTTCATGTCCTAATTTACTAAGGCCAATACTTCACTTTGGAATAGTTATTTTGTTAAATGTTTATTATTGTTTGTTATGTTTGTGTTTCTGGCAGTAAATTGCATGCAGTTGTGTCTGCTCATAGCGGCAAATTTGAATCTATGAAATAGATGGCGAAACTGAAGGCGATAAATCATTTGGGTTTATTCTTAGAAGAGTTGTTTTTTTCCGTTCTTATTGTTTGCGAGTGAGAGAAATGGCATCTGGATAAATAATGGTTGTTGTGATATTGCTCATTTAAAATAAAAACATAGCAAAACATGAGAGCTCAATTGTCCATGTGAATTGTGAACTAGAATTGTGTGGTGTGTGTCAAAGAGTAAAGGTGGAGAGGATGTAATATAATGCACACCACACCCACTGTGACGCGTCACGAGCCGCCACTGGTTACATGGCTATTGTAGTTACAATTTGCATAAGAAATCTATATCCATTCAAAGTGTCACTGAATATCTGACATTGCCAGAAAACAGCATGATTCCTGGTGCCAACAAAATTTCACTTGGACCAACCATGTATCCGACGAAGGCTCTGTATTATGATTTTGTTAAACTTCCTTTAGTTCCTTTCCTAAAACTCACTTATTATAATATTGCTGAAAAAAAGAAAATACACAAAAAATCCATTCACAATTATTCAGGGTCTGCATTAATCAGTAATGGGTTGGATTCACTATCTTCATGCAGTGATTGGATAAAATAAATAAAATGGAACTTTTTCTTGTTTCTACCATTATTTAATGATTGTGTTAGAGCATCTTTATAAAATAGTGAATGCTTGTTGTTATTATTGCTGCCTAAACATAATTCTTTTAAAAATAAATGCACAAATTGAGAATTTCCATATAGATTATTTATTACTTAAAACAATCATTAAGGATGGGATGCACACAAATTAAAATGTTTGACTTACTTCACAATTAGAGAAATAATAAAATCCAGGGAGACAGCAGCACTGGGCTCAAAAAATATTGATACAATATGAGGAGGACATTGCACAAACTCTTGGAAAACTTGGATCTATTATGGCTCTCTTATTTTGGCACGGTTTGTAGCATTTCAGTTGAGGATGGAGGAAACTCTGATGGATGTTTGGAAACTCAACCTAAAAAAGCTTTTGTTTTCTAAAAGGCAATGTCCTCTCTGCAACAGTAAAACCATATAAATAAAAAATAAATACAAAAACCACTTGCTAAATACTAGCACAGTTACATATTTGATCATAATCTCATGGACAACAAAAGCATGTTCGTTAGCAGGCAGATAGACATCATTCTAATTTGGCTCTGTGCATTCTTGAGGATTAGGACAAAATAAAAGCGTGTTGCTTCTATTCACAGTAATAATAATAAAAACAACACTTACAGAATATTTGTTCTTTTAACATAATCATTAGTGCACATTATTCTATGGCAGAAGTATGGTTTGCTAATCAGTCACAAGGATGTTTTGCTATCACTTCTTGTTGAGAATCACAAGATCATAACCTCTTGTATACGTACATCATTTAAATGCAAAATGTAATGCTTCTCTTCTTACATAATTTAACACTTAGTGTTCATATAATATATTATATACATAACTAATTCTCTCTAACATAAGATCTGAAATTTAAATTGCACTAAGAGACATCTCCATATCCTTGTAGTTGACATGAGCATTGTCTTTGGCTATAAAAGTCTCGTTCCCAATGTTTTCCCACAACATGCGCGCTATGGAAAACCAGCCTGCAGAGGGAGACGGGACTTTGACCATCGTTCAGCTCATTTCAAGTACAAGGAACAAGTCTGTGTCCCTTTGTAAACTTTCTTTGGTAAAATACTGCACACTGACAATAAGGTATAAAATAATTCAACATATTTGTGAAAAACTGTTAGATAAAATACTTGCTTACCCAAGAAAGTTGCTGAGCATATTTTCCATTTTTCTGTGTATGCTCTGTGACAGCAAATACTGTATATTTTTCAAAATACTTTTAGAAAGTGCTTAAGTACATGTGCATTATTAAACTAAATTAATTGGACAGCAATAGACACTTAGTTGGTCATATATGAGTTTCAAATATCACTGTCATATTTGTGTCATTGTCCCTGCATCAAATTTAGAACAAAACTAAACAACACACATTTTCAAAGCTAAACATCCCCTAAACTCGTTTGCTTCTAAATAAAACATTAATAAACACAACACGTTTTGTGCAAGTTAAACTTGAGTTCCTTTTAAAAAATTACAATGTCTGAACAACTACTAATATCAATTAACATAAAATAAATTTTCTGTTAAAAAAGAATAAAACTAAATGCTGTTACAAAACTCAAATACAAAATAAATATGACATTTAGTGTAATGATAAAAAGAATAAAAAAAATTCAAATGCACACATGAGATTTTCAGGATATCATGCAACTACATCTACAGAGATTACGTTTTGTTCTATGGTCAATATGACCATGACTTGAAGCTTTCCTGGCGGCGATATGAGAATAACTTATCTCAGGCTACTACCCAGGTGAATTCTGAAATGACTTCCAGAATTCACCTGGCTGATAGCCCGAGAGAAGTTATTCTTGGCCCATATGACATTGGAGCAGAACGTATTCTCTCAGTTAGTCTTGATTAGCTTACCTTCACAAAATTCCTCTCAGTAATTAACAACTCCTCCTCAACCACAAAAATATTGAATACACATAAGCGGTTTGGGCAAGCTCTAATTCCTAAGTGTTCTAGATTCTTACAACATACATTTCTTAAGAGATTGAACCATTTGAATAAAACTAAAGGAAAAACCTAACCGTACTTCAGATTTCATTGTGCGATGACAACAAATATTCATGACTAGTTTCTGATTCACTTTTTTTTTCAACAAACAACACTTAAAATGTTTATTTTTTTTTCTTTTAATCCCACATTGACATACAGAAGTTAATGGAGCGAGCGAGGACGGCTAAAAGGTTTTGGTTTACCTTGCAAGGTGCAGTACTAAGCAGGTCAACGAAGCAAATTGAAAACATTTGACCACAAGTGGTGGCAAACAAAACCCACAAAAAGCGTAAAACTGACACTTCTAACATGGAGGAGCACTCGCTGCAGCAGAATTCCATTCAGCTGCGGACGGTGGGAGGCGAGGCGCAGGCTGCAGGAGGATCCACCATGATTGTGGGTCCATATTGCCGGTCCATATTCACTAGTCACCTTTCAGAAGCTGCATCAATAACAATGTCCCAATGTTCTCCAGCACTGACAAGGAAAGGCCATTTTCTACTCTAAACATAGAACTACCAATAGTTACTTACTAAGATTGCTTACTATGTCATTATCTTGTTAAAAAAAATCTGGGTCTAATTTTCCTTTTTAGAAGAATCTTCCATGAATAGCTGTAAATTACTTAATTCAACAGCACCAACATTCTGGTTTCTTTGGAAATGGTACAGCATAGCATTCTGACCACCAATTTCAAAGACACCATAGAACTTCCACTTTTGTCTTTGCTTCCTCTCTTATTTTTCTTCTTTCTTAACATGATCACAGGATAAATCTGTCCATTTATGAATGCAGTGATTTACTTACTCACTTCTACAATTATTTAGTAACATTTTAGTGCAGCAAGCAAGCTTCGTCTCTTACATGTAAAAGCCATGCCTAAACCTACAAATTTCTTCTCGCTTTTTTTTTTTTTTTTTTTTGCTAATACCATCCTAAACATTTTTCCATTTTGCTCATTATGCTCCATGCCTTCCAATGTGCTATGTGGCAACAGTCGACAATCAGCGTATAGTTAAAGTATAGGCCAGAAAACACTGTCTGCTTGCTCACTGTTTACATGAACATTGTGTGGTTTAGTGCAGTGTTGTTTTGTGTCCTCAAGCCAGATAATCTGTTTTAAGAAAATTTCATTTCACTTTCAACAGACGTTACGGTTTTCTGAGTTACTGTTAAGAATCGCAGATGCATTGTACACATCTGCTCCTAGTGACTAGACAGTAACAGTGAGAGTTAAGGCTTATCAAGTTGGAGATCTTGTAATGTCTTCAGTTCTCTGCAACTTTGGTATGACACTCTTGTGTTAGGGGCAGCTCTTGTACAAGAGAAGTGTGCATGAGTTAGAAATTCTCTCGTCTACTTTACAATTACATAGCGCAGTAGTCACAATCTAGTTAAAAATTCAATTACACTTTAAAATTTTAAGGTTCATACATACTTAGTACAAACATCTAAAACTTGTGTTTGTTTCCACATTTACAATGCTTTATGTATAATCATATTTCTCCCTCTATATATATTTTATATATAATTTGTGAAACATTTAAGGTTTTACCTTAACTATAGTACTCTGAAAACACAGCTAAATAGTATGGCGGTCATTGTTTCAACAACTGCGACAACAATGTAAACAACAACAATGACAACAACAAACACCCGTAAATATCTCCAGACTCTAACACGACACACACACACACTCAAACATACATACGTGCACGCGCATACTTTTACAACAAAACGGAGGACATACTGTATGGTACTTTACGCACATTTTTTTTTCTAGTCGCCTCATGCCATGAGCGACAGTAGGCCTTGGCAAAACAGTTTTGCCACATATTCGGAAGCTTAGAACCGTGCATGATACGTAATAACAACTTCTTTAATTTCATTCTAAAACACATTCACACAATTGTACACATCAATATTAGCTCTCCAAGTGTGCTTAAGAAATTCATTTCTGGTGAGCACCATAATTATCTATTACGTACTATATAATATGGCCATACATCTGCATCGTATACATGGTGACTTCCCATTTTGCATCCTTTTATTACATGTATGGACAATACTGTATTTCACAACAGAGTTTGAGAGGCCACCGTGTATTCCGTATCTAATCCCCCTTTAAGTACACAATTTCTTTAGTTTTTTTATGTGTTGGGCCCATAATAGTCCTTTGAAATCTATCACAAGATGTTAGTGCATCAACAGAAATGTCATTATTCAAAAAAAAGTGTTAGTGAAGCAGATAGTACAGAAACAACTCTGTAATACTGCAGATAAATATTTATGCTCTATTTTGTTATGTGTATATAAAAATGCATACATTGACTGCACTAGATCTGACATACACTGCTTTTAGACGTAACACTCAAGGGCTAGACAGATTTTTTTGGACTTTTTGTTTCTTTTACAGAGGAATTTGTTTTAACAACACTCTATTCCTAACGTTAGAGCTAACATACTATGTTAGGCGCCTTATATTTACAGGCATTAGGCAGCCATCTTGTCATGGTTGTGGCATCTTGCAGCCGTCTTGCTGCAGCAGCGGTGGGGCTTGTTACCATGACAAATTTTAAAACTTTAGGCTGTACTCATTTGGTGTGGCAGCGAAAGCACGCCATAGTGGCCATGGGAACACACCACTGCTACTAGAATGTGCAAACAATCATCTTTCATAATGAGCTAGTGATAGTAATACACTTAATTTAGGACCAGCCTATTTGCAGGATCTTTTATGCTGAGACTTTCTCTGTTTGGTACCGTCCTGGGTTGAAGTCTGGATTAACAAATGAAAATCCTTTGAATTCCTCCTGATTAATAACTTTCACTACATCTGCATTCACAGGGGTTAAAACAGGCTCCTCTTTTGTAAACTCTGCATCAAAATTCAAGGCATCCTTTTTGCTCTTCTGTAAACAGAAAGAAAATGAGAATTGTATAATTTTAATAACAATTTTAAACAATACACAAAGTGCATTATTAAATTAGTTGGTTATTCTATAGTAGAATAACCCAAGTTATTCTACTATTGTGTGTCCATCTGCTTAAGGACTCCAGGAAATGAAAGTGAGGTACTCCGTGTTAATCCTATTCAATAATTTATAAACATCCTAATTTGTGGTCATTTCTGGTCAATAAATGCCACCTCTGTAGTGTGGTGGTAGCGTGTCTGCCTTATGTCCAAGAGGTCACGAGTTCGAATCTCGCTTAGGGTGAGTTATCCGGATAAGGTTTTTTCCCAGGTTTTCCCTTATCCTGAGAAGACGAACGTCGGGTAACTTAACCTTGGGCTCATTTGAGCATCATTTCGCCCATTTCATTCATTCACCGTCTGATATGACACAACATTGGAGGACTAACAAAAAAAAAAAAAAAAAAAAAAAAAAAAAAAAAAAAAAAAAAAAAAAAAAAGAGAGAGAGAGAGAAGGGCTTTTAAACCATGTTAGAACACCAGTAGAACTCAAAATATGGGACAAAATTCATATAAAATAAAATGCACACAGAGAAATGGATTCTCAAATTCTGCCAGTTGATGATGATGTGAAGTTCTCTACTAGACAACCAGATGGTAATATAACCAACAGTAATACCGGGGACACACAAGCGTAATCTTTACGTACGCTTTTATGCATGTAATATTTGTGCACGTCTAAGAGATCGAAACAAACACAGCAGAGACACTCGGATTATTCATCCTTTCAGTTCTCGAAGATGGAAGCTGAAGAAGTTATTGCTATATATATATATATATATATATATATATATATATATATAGACCTATATTAGGTCTCGGCTATCTTGCATTAAAGAGAAGGAAAAAAGGAAGATGGTGGTGGGTACACCCAATTACAGTGAGAGGCATTTGCATGGCAATTTTTACACATATCCTAGACTCCGTGGAGATAGTCACAAATTTTAAAATTATTTTCAAATGTCAGCTTCTTCATGTGATGAGCTTCTTTCAAATATAAAGGGTTATTTGTCCTTGTATACATCACAGGTAATATCCCATAACACTGGAGAAATTTCAACCTTACTTATTAGCTGCTCTGTATCCATCTTTGCAATTGCAGAGGCTCTCGAAGAAGCAGAACACAAACTAAATGCACTAAATGTGAAGTGCTTCACTTCTTATCTTGTTATGCTAGTGAGTTCAGCATGCACGCAGTTTCTAGATTACATGCGTTCTAGCATTTCAATTCTGTTGTTGTTGTTTTCTAGTGCCTTGCATCTGGCAATGAAGCCATTAGCATTCGTGCTTTCCAATACTTTTGAACTGTAGTTACTTCTGGTCTTAATGCTTCACAGGTCTTCAAGTGGTCTTCGTTCATTTCTGCTGGATCGTTACACAGGACACATATTGGTGGAAGTATATGTGTAGTGTACTGATCCATTTCAAAGTATATTTCCTGTTCTTCTGATATATTGGCTTCTTGTACTGTGAAGACATCTATATCTTGGTCTTTTAATATTTTCATTAGCTCTTGTTTTTTAGACTGGGACATGTCTCCTGCATTCCATTGTAGAATTCTTAAAGTATTGGAATTGTTGTGATGAAATTTGCCTAAAGATGTCCCCACCCGGAGATCCGATTGGGGGACAGTTTTAACTCCGGAATGTTTATCTTTAGGACTCATATTCATGTATGTGGCTTTCATGTAACTGTTTTCTTAACAGGCACCAGTTTTACAATGTGGCAGTTACATCACCCGACTTAAACCCCCATTTTGCAAGGGGGACCACACCTATCGTTGGTCAACAGGTCCATCGGACCTAGCCGGGAGGACTAAATAGGTGGTATTTAGATCCATCGACCTTCCCCTCATGTGCCTCTGAGGGACGTTGTTGTGCTGTGATAGGCCAGCACATATGTAAATGACATTTCCTCCATTTTAGATGAAACAGTTATACCGCTGTGATTCGGTCCCCAGAGCCTCATCTGTTAAAAGCAGGGTGCACCACGGGCAGGATGAGGATGGGAATTGGGTAGGAGAGGCTATAGGAGGCGCATCACTACCCCTTACTATCCCGCCTTTTAAATTCTGCTCCCTGCTAAAACACACGTTTATGCTCGCTTTGCTTTGATGACCTTGATTTCATGCTGAGCATGTGCGCAATTCCAGATGCCTAGTGAAGCTAAGCTGCGTGCATATTACGGGTGTAAAACACACAAAATAAACGCTCGTGTGTCCCCAGGGTAAAGTAGATGCCAATGAACATACTGTTTACCAATGGAAAGAGAGTCCCTGACAGGAATGTGTGTAACAGAGAACCCATGTTACACAAGGAATAAAAATATTAAAAAAACATGCACCCCATTGGCAGCACTTCACCATGAACAGTTTTGGCTTTGTTAGACACGTTAGATATCACTATTAGGTATTTCTGCAAACACAGGATTGCTCAAAGAATTGTATGTAAAATTAATTCACTATGTATACTAAAACCAAGAAGGTATTTTTCACAAAAGTAGAAGGCACCAGATGTTGGCCACATGTTTTTGAATGGGCTGTAATTGAGCTGTCCTGTGTATCATAAACAAGGGTAGGCAGGGTGTCAGACCCATGTCTAATTGGTAATTTCTGCCTTGTGCCTCGTTCTCCGGAAACTTTCTTTTGCTGTGGAAAATAGTGGCACAGCTGATGATAGAGTCAAACATTTTCGAAACATATTCTGAGTGAAGTAAGTAAATGGAACTAAAGTGTCGGAAATCTAATCACAATTTCCATTATGTTGAAAAGTTTCACTGTCTACACTCAGCCTAATAGCTTAACATATACTGTGAGTTCCCGGACCGATTGGACCACTCTGCAGCAGCACCGCTCCTGGCAATACCCTATGCCCTCTCCACCAGAGCTGCGCATAAAGGACCGACAAGTCACTGCTACGGAGCACAACTACTGTACTAACTTGCATTAGACTTACCTGAATCACAACAGATGTTGAAATTGATGACCTTCAACATGAACACATATGTCCAAAAACAATTCTGTTTTACTCGCAGAAGTTCATGTTGGCTGATTGCCTGTATTTCTCTCGTGATATTGTCCTTCAATTTTTGTAACTGAACGAGATGGCCACAATCCTTGACTAATTATTCTGCATCCATATGCACTTCGCAATTCATGCATAGAATTACCAGCAGTGTGTGCTATAGCGGAATCCTGCTGAAAAATCTTTCATTTCGTGTTGGTTAGGGAAAAAATATATAAAATAGAATTTTTTTAAACATGCGAATCAACTGTTGTGTCATAAATATGAGACTGATAATTCTACACTTGGCGAGGAACTTCATGAATAATAAGGTGATTTTTAGTAGCCCAATATAATTTGTTCCAAGTGGAAATTTGACCTTGACGATAAAACTAGCTTCATCAGTGAAGAATGTTAAAGGAAAAATGCAGCAATCAGCCAACATGAACTCCTGTGAGTAAACCAGAAATGTTTTTGCACATACGTGTTCATGTTGAAGGTCATCAATTTTAACATCTGTTATGATTAAGGAAGTAATGCAAGTTAGTGCTCCGTAGTCATGACTTGTCGGTCCTTTACGTGCAACTCTGGCAGAGAGCACGCAGGTCCTCGCCAGGTGCGGTGTTGCTGTGCAGCAGTCTGGTCGGTCTGGCAACTCACGCTTTCTCTGCATTTGTTGCTTCAACTAGTTGTTTTTTACAGAATAATTACTCATTGCATCAGTCAATTTCTCTTGGTTTTACTTATAACTTCTAAGGAGTAACTGCAGTATGCGGCAAAACAAATGAAACTGGAAGTCAATCATTTGCTGTGCAAGTTTCCAAAGAAATGAGGTATTTATTGTACCTAGTTGTGAGCCATCTATGGCTCGTGTTCCACAGATTATGCAAAGAAACCATAGTGCCTGCTGACTCATTACTTGCTTCCCGCTTCACTAATGATACAGGGCCACTTCAAGAGATGGCGTTAATGCTTTTGAAAGCTTGTTAAATGTTTAAAACACTAGAAAGAAATTCTGTTAAATCTCAGATACATATATTCAGCTGTAAAATGGATAAAGACAAACTTATCTTACATCTACTTGCAATCTGTGACACTTTAATTAAACCATTAAAAAAGTCTTTTCGGTTAATATTTTTCCCCACTTATGATGTCCAAGATATTTTGGTCCCTAGAAAACAAGTTGCTGGTGTTATTTATACAGAATCATTTTATAAAGCCCTAAAAATAAAATATGAAAATATTTTTGAGAAAACAGAAATACCCAAACAAACAAAACGAAGTATATGCAACGCTTTTCTTCATCAACCTGCCTATTTTGCCTAATCATTATGACTGCAATTAAACAATTAGGAGTACTATACCAGCTATCAGTAGCCAGAAACTTACAATCTTTGGTTTGAATGGTGGTTTTACACGTCGAGCCTCAAGAGCTTCCCAATCCATGTCTCTGAAGAATTGATGGTTTCTGATGGCAGCTTCACCGCCATGTGCCACAACACAGCCCAATCGCTTGGCAGAATTCTTTGTCATGAACTGAAAAACATAACCACACAAATGAAATAGTAGGATTTCCAACTACAGCATTGTTTCCATTTATGAAAAACAGAAGCATTATCTTACTACTGACAAGCTAAAGCAGGTATGTGTCGCTCCCAGCAGGGATACTGTAGCTATTCCTTTACCAGAGTAGTGGCCTAGTGTGATCATTCCTAGTTTTGGAAGTGTCTACTTATTGAAATGTAACATGTGCATTAAATGATAAAGCAAAATCAATTGTCCTTAATTTTTATTTATACAATAAAGGTTTGAGACTCAAATGTCTCTCATACTTACCAAATTGAAGAGATACAGGGTTATTCAAAATGATTGTAAGGGGTTTCAAAAAATAATACTCAGTGATTGAGAGGTAGAACTGGAACTTAAAAATTCAATGCCACAACTGGGATTTGAACCACAGACCTTCCGCTTGCCAGGCGGCTGCTCTAACCATTGAGCTATTGTGACAAACTGCCAGAATGGCATTAAATTCTCAAACCAGTTCGTATTTCTCCTGGTAAACCACAAAGGCAGTGGAAGGTCTGTGGTTCAAATCCCAGTTGTGGCACTGAATTTTTAAGTTCCAGTTCTACCTCTCAAACTTTGCCCACACACGGCTTGTGTGTTTAAAAACACCAACAGTAAGTTTTTTGGCATAAATAAATAATAATACTCAGTGAGTTGACGTAGGAATACAAATCCCTTTATATTGTGTACTGCAACTCAAAGTTTTTTTACATGCATTACTTTTTGTTCAATGTGTGCACTCTTTGTTACTTGATGCATGTCCACGATGGACGCCATAGTACATCTCTTCCCTAAATGTCAGTAGTGATGCAGGAAGGTGGCTTGGCTTGGATGCACTGCTTTAGTTCCAGAATATTCACCAGTACAGGTGGGGAAAAAGATGATCTTTTAACATAATCCCACTCAAAGAAATAGTACAGTGTCAGGTCTGGTGAACATGGTGGCTATGGCAAGAGCATCTGTCCCTTTCATATTTCAAAATTCATTTACACAATCTTTATTATTCAAAATGAATATCTTTTCCCAAACCATTATATCTACCACTCTGTTTTAATTATTTAACCTGTGTATTTTGTGAAATAAATTGAACTAAAATACTGCCAACTGATTCTGTCAACAAATTTACTTTGCTTTCAATCGTTACAATAGAAAAAAATCTGTCACCTAGCATTTGAAATGATGATGACCATAAACTGTTCAACTGACAAAGGGGGTAAACTTAAATTTGTTATATTTATGGCAATAATGGTAGTATACCAGTGGCAGTAGTGTTGGTGTGTTACATACATAAAATGTAGCAGAAATAGAGGCAGCAGTATGCATTTTACTGTCTTTAAGAGCACCCTGAGTTTGTATTTCTCAGTAATACAGGCATATAACTACTGTTCGATGAAAGTCAGAAGCGATTTGTTTTCTATTTTTCAAATCTAGTTTTGTCTATACATCTGATTAGTGTAATGCAATTACTCTCAATATTTTTGCTAACACATGTCACTTCCGATGTTGCAGTTTTTACCTGAAAAGCTGTAATATTAGTATTATTTGAAGTTGAAGCCTGAGATTCAAATTGGAATACATCACTGTCTTTACTTTCCGTAACTTTTCGCTTTCTTGTTACAAATTTATCCACACTGACAAACAATAGAACAGCGAGTTGCAAGAAACTGAACTGAATACTGCAAGCTGCAATCGTCATTGCCGGAAATGTGACCCTGATACCAACCCAACTAATGAACCTGAGAATTGTTTATTGTTTAGCTTGCTTGTGATGATACTTTAGCTTATTCACACCATATACAGCTTGCATCAAAAGTTTTCCATGTCTTCTTGTATTTTCAAAAAGCAGCAATAATAAATACAGAAAAAAGAAAAAAAATATTTTCCTAGTGGGGAAGGAATTCTTTGACAAGCCAAGAAAATTATTTAATAAGAGGGGGAAGTCCCCTTATCCCCCTTTAATTTGAACTCTAACCACAAAAACATTTCTACTCAGGATGGGAGTAATTGACTCACAAAACTGGTCTAGAATTGGAAATAATTCACAATTACTAAAGTTAAGTGATTTAGTCTATAAATATTTATTAATATTTATCTATTCCTGATTTCACATTACCTTTCTTAATTAGTTACTCTTTTATTCCAGCATTATTTTCTACTTTGATAGGTGTCTTCCTATAGTGACTCTTGTATCACTTAAGATTTTTCTTTTACACAATTTATTCATGGTCATCTCCTTGGCACAGTGGTAGCACTGCTGCTTACCATGCTGGAGACCCAGGTTCAATTCCTAGTAACAGCATGAGCATTTTCTCCTGCTGGGAGACCTGGTCCAGGGTGCACTCAGCCTCGTTAGGTTCCTGACGGGCCAGTTGAGGAGCTACTTGATTGAAAAGTAGTGGTACCTGGTCAAGAAGACCACGAAACTGAGTGGGAGGGACTGGGGCACTGACCACATCCCTCCTCCAGTACTGCACACCACTTATGATGCCTGTGGTAGGCCAAGGTGGGGGATACAGCAGTAGGGCAGTAGGCCTTGGCCTGGATGGGGTGTTCTGCCACGGGGTTATGGTTTAATTTACTTATATTTAATGTAAAGTAGGCCTTTTCCCTATACTCAAAATGGTCCTAAATATCATTCTGGTGAAACTGTTTCTGAGAACTGCAGCAACTGAATCAGCTACATAAACTTGAACAAGGCCCAGTTTTGAATAAGCTGAGAGTTCTTTGTGCATTCTTTCAGCTTTAGTACAGGTTAATTTAGTATGGATTAACATTACATTTACAAACAGCTGCAAACGTGGGTGTTAAAAATGTTAATATTCATTAAAATCATAATTTTACATGTTTCAAAAGTCTAAAATGATATCACCAATCAGTGATTAGAGTAGTGAAAGCACAGCTTACCCCCTTAAGAATGGAAACAGCCTCCTTGCTAAGCCACACTGGATACAACACATCATCATGCAAGATAGATTCAAAGAGATCATCTTCGTTGTCAGCCTCAAATGGGGGTTGTCCTGCCATCATTTCATACATAAGAACTCCCAAGGCCCACCAATCCACGCTGGGACCATACTCTAGTTCCTGAAGAATCTGTGCAAGCAGAACATTCACCACACATTCAAACCTTTATACATGACATCTAAACACGACAATTTCTTACTCACTAGAGAATCGGAAGCTTTTTGAACAAGCGATCAATACAAAAATTGAAGGCTATACCTCATTTACTTTTGATAATTAGGACATGTTTTGGGAATCTTTGTTCCCATCCTCAGCTTTCAATTGATTGATCTAGCTGTATCATCTGGTATGCTAATGATGGTGGAGGTCTCTGGTGGTGGTGATATGAACTCGCTAAGCTGGTCCGTTGATGAGACCTCCACCATCAATAGCTTAGCAGATGATATGACAAATACACTACATCCACTACTTGAATGAAAGCTGAGGAGAGGAATGAAGGTTCCCAACACATGTCCCAATTTTCACAAGTGAGGTCTACTGTAAACATTACTGGTCTTCAATTGAATAGTTACCCCTAAAAGAGATCTAACTCAAACTAATATTGTTGGGAAAATGAAAAAAAGCTTTATTTTTATTTTGGGGCTGATATCTTTTGTAAAAGCTAAATTTTTGTATTTCTTTCATTCTTTTACAAACAATTAGGAACCAAACTGTATGCATAATAATACCTTGTTAAACAATATTACAACTTAAATCAAAATTGAATGGAAAAGAGTATTCCTAAAGGGTAACAGCACCTCATTTACACTGCTTGACGTCATGTAACTGGAAAATACACAGTGAGCACTGAGTCAGCTTGAAATGTGCACTTCAATCACCGAGTTTTTCATGAAAGATCTTCATTTTTACTCGGTTTCTCTAAGATTATGATAGAATCTGCGGAACTGTGTTGGCATGAACTTCCACAAACACAATAAATCCACTTTTACATTTCCTTTATGACACTGATTCTGGCAGTAGCATAGTTGAACCAAAAACTTATTAGAATTACCTCCTTAGCACAACCGAACACTATTTTGCTCGGAATATCTTTTTACTCCAGCTACTTTTCATAGTTCAATAGCAGTAATAGTAACTGCTTTTTAGAGAGCACCATATTTTTATGTTTTGGTGGTCACATCGCTCTCTCACAGCCCCCAGAATGTCTGGAAGACCACACCTGTCGTTGGTTTACGGGTCTCACTGACCTGACCGGGACAATTATCAAAATAAATTCACAGACCATATTCTCTGATTACCAATCAGAGGGCGTATTACATGCCATGACAGGTCGGCATGTTAGGGGTTAAGAGGTTATAGACTTTATAGTTCAAAGACTCGGGAGAACTTTCTTTCCAAAATTCAAGACTTCAAGAAGAATGTATACCTTCCTAATTCAAAGGAAAACTTCATAGTTTCCAGCACACTGTGGAGTCATGGGGAATGAAGCTGCAGATTCATTTGCAAAGAAAGGCACAACAATAAAACAAAAGTCTAAATTCAATTTCTCAGTACCTGGGTGACCGAGCTTCGCTCGGCGATTTTCGCCTCTGTTTTTGTGAATTTTTTTTTAATACGTTGCATTTATATTTCAATCATAGAAAATTATATGAATTGTATGTTGAAGGGTAAACAGGGGATATATGAATGTGCTACGTAAAAGAAAAGTGAGTAGAAAGCCATTTGAAAGTAATATATTGTGTAGTAAAACTGTTATAAAAACTTTCTTCAAGAAAAATACATATACGTGCCGAATTTTGCGGTGATATGATAGGATATGAATTGTTTAAAGAAAAGTGAGTAGAGAAAGATGTGAATGTGTTACCTAAAAGTAAGTAGAGAAACCACTGTGAATGTGATATGCGCATTTCTATTTCAAACATACAGAAAATTGTATGACATTTGTAGAAGAGTGAGCAGAGAAAGAAATGTGAATGTGTTACCTAAAATTGAGAGGGGAAAACAGGGTGAATGTAATAGTATTTCCATTTCAAACATACAGAACATGGTATGACTTATTTTAAAAGCGAGGATAAAAACTTTTTTTTGTGTAAAATCACGTTTTTTATGGAAAATTGTTTATAGAAGAGTGAGTAGAGAAAGAGATGTGAAAGATGTGAATGTGTTACCTAAAAGTGAGAAGAGAAAACAGTATGAATATAATATGTAGCATTTCTGTTTCAAACATACAGAAAATTGTATTACTTAATTTAAAAGTGGGGATAAAATGTTTTTTGGTGTAAAATCACGTTTTTTATGGAAAATTGTTTATAGAAGAGTGAGTAGAAAAAGAGATGTGAATGTGTTACCTAAAAGTAAGTACAGAAACCACTATGAATGTAATATGCAGCATGTCTACTTCAAACATACAGAAAGTTGTATGATTTCTTTGTGGAAGAGTGAGTAGAGAAACCACTGTGAATTGTGTTACTTAAAAGTGAGAAGAGAAAACAGTGTGAATGTAACAGTATTTCTATTTCAAACACACAGAACATGGTATGACTTATTATAAAAGCGGAGATAAAAATGTTCTTTGGTGTAAAATCAGGTTTTTTTTATGGAAAATTGTTTATAGAGGAGTGGGTAGAGAAAGAGATGTGAATGTGTTACCTAAAAGTGAGTAGAGAAAACACTGTGAAAGTAATATGCATGTATACAAAAATTTAAGCTAACCTTTAGAGCCGTTTCTGAAATACCGGGAATATCTATACAAGAATTGCTCTGTGGAAGTGGGAATAAAAAATGTTATTTTTTTATGTAAAATCGTGTTTTTTCGGGAATCACACCTATATAGCTGAACTTAAAAAGCAAAACTCTATCTGAATACAAAATTTGATGGAGATTGTTAGAGCCATTTCCAAGTGGCGCGGAATAAATATACTTATATACAAGAATTGCTCGTTTAAATATATAAGATATTCCTCAATAAAACGCTTGATTATTAAAAAATTTTCTCATTCATACCTACAAGAAATAGAAACAAATGCCAAAGATAAAAAATGGACCACACTACTTTCCAACCCAGATATAATCCCCCAGAGACCAAGGAAAACAGCGGTTGCAGCCTTCCGACTATTGACAAATCACGACTGCTTAGCAAGTCATCTTTACAGAATAGGTATCTCAGCCTCACTAATATGTGTCCTGTGTAATGATCCAGCAGAAATGAATGAAGACCACTTGAAGACCTGTGAAGCATTAACATCAGAAGAAACTACAGCTCAAAAGTATTGGAAAGCATGAATGCTAATGGCTTCATTGCCAGATGCAAGGCACTAGAAAACAACAACAACACATACATACTCCAACTAGTGTTCTAAAATTATTGGCATTAGACACAATCCTTACTAGATTCCCAGAACACAAATGGCTCCATATTTATACTGATGGATCATTAATATCACACTAAGATGGAGCAGGGGCTGGAGTTACGTGTCAGTTCTTTTCCTATTACAAATCTTTAAGTAACAGAACTACAAACTTTGATGGAGAAATTGAAGCAATTCGAATGGCCCTACAAAATCTTTTGTATAGAATTTCACATTCTCTCAGATTCCAGGGCAGCAATTATAGCAATCACTTCCAAGTTGTCACCAAAAAACCAAACAATTATAGAATGTTGGAATATCCTTACCCACCTAACAGCACTTTAAAAACACCTAGTCTTCCAAAGGATACCAGCTCACTGTGGACTGAGTGGTAATGAGAAAGCTGATTTTCTTGCAAAAAAGGGTACTGCAATGTGCAGAAATTTATAGTTAATCTACCATTTTATGCAGCTAAAAGATTAATCAACTCAAAATCAATTCAAAAAAATTACTGCAAAATATTTCTATGAAAAACCAAAAATAAAAGATGGGCAATACCAAACATTCAAACAGTAATTCCTGAGAATCCTCGACAAACGGCAGTTGCAATCTTCAGGTTGATTACAGGACATGATTCTCTGGCAAAACATTTAAACAGAATTGGGATATATTCTTCACCACTCTGTCCTCTATGTGATCTGCAAGAGGAAATGGATCGAGACCACCTTCAAATATGCCCGGCCACTTCTAGTGCCCCATCCATCAGTGAAAAATATTGGAGAGCAAGAGGATTAATGACTTCATTGTCAGAAATCCAGCATTAGGTAACAACATAATATACATTTAAAAAAGAAAAGAATGTGATGATTTTACATTCAATAATAAGTATATTCTACAATTTAGCTAAAACATATAGTAAAGTTAAACCAATCAATTTTAGAATCTTAAACATAAATGAAATAATCTTAATCTTATCTTAATCAGAATTGAAATAATGTTGCTGAATATGAGCTTAGGGGCCATGTAACACAGGGTGCCAATGTATGAGAAATGAAAGTAGCGAGCAATAGTAAAACATACGAATGATGTTGGAATTGTGTTAAGATGACAATGAGGTAACTTCCAGTAATGCGTGTACAAAGAAGGTGGAAAACTATTCTCAATCAAAATGACAAATTTGGGTACATAACTAGAAGGTGGGAGACTATTTTGCTTATGCACACACGCCTCAATTCCACCCAGAAGAACTCGCAAATGTAACACTGAGCACCACAATTACAGAATGGGGATTCCTTCATGTTGTGATGAAACAATCACAAAACCTGAAATAGCTATGTAATCATAAGCTCATGCAGTTGTGCAGCAGGCAGATAACCTTCATGTTGTGATGGAACAATCACATAACCTGAAATAGCTATGTAATCATAAGCTCATGCAGTTGTGCAGCAGGCAGCAGGCAGCAGGCAGATAACCTTCATGTTGTGATGAAACAATCACATAACCTGAAATAGCTATGTAATCATAAGCTCATGCAGTGGCAGATAACCTTCATGTTGTGATGAAACAATCACATAACCTGAAATAGCTATGTAATCATAAGCTCATGCAGTTGTGCAGCAGGCAGATAACCTTCATGTTGTGATGGAACAATCACATAACCTGAAATAGCTATGTAATCATAAGCTCATGCAGTTGTGCAGCAGGCAGATAACCTTCATGTTGTGATGAAACAATCACATAACCTGAAATAGCTATGTAATCATAAGCTCATGCAGTTGTGCAGCAGGCAGATAACCTTCATGTTGTGATGAAACAATCACATAACCTGAAATAGCTATGTAATCATAAGCTCATGCAGTTGTGCAGCAGGCAGATAACCTTCATGTTGTGATGAAACAATCACATAACCTGAAATAGCTATGTAATCATAAGCTCATGCAGTTGTGCAGCAGGCAGATAACCTTCATGTTGTGATGAAACAATCACATAACCTGAAATAGCTATGTAATCATAAGCTCATGCAGTTGTGCAGCAGGCAGATAACCTTCATGTTGTGATGAAACAATCACATAACCTGAAATAGCTATGTAACCATAAGCTCATGCAGTGGCAGATAACCTTCATGTTGTGATGAAACAATCACATAACCTGAAATAGCTATGTAATCATAAGCTCATGCAGTAGGCAGATAACCTTCATGTTGTGATGGAACAATCACATAACCTGAAATAGCTATGTAACCATAAGCTCATGCAGTGGCAGATAACCTTCATGTTGTGATGGAACAATCACATAACCTGAAATAGCTATGTAATCATAAGCTCATGCAGTTGTGCAGCTGGCAGATAACCTTCATGTTGTGATGAAACAATCACATAACCTGAAATAGCTATGTAATCATAAGCTCATGCAGTGGCAGATAACCTTCATGTTGTGATGAAACAATCACATAACCTGAAATAGCTATGTAATCATAAGCTCATGCAGTTGTGCAGCAGGCAGATAACCTTAAATGTCAATATATTTCATAAATGTACATTTATGAAAGAAATACAAAATTGCACTTTAGAGGCTTAAACTGTATAACATGAAATAACTGTGAAATCACAAACTCATAAAATTGTGCGTAACATACTGTGGATATTTGTAAAATATGAATATATTTCATAATTTACATTTATGAAACACATACAAAGTTTTGACATGTGGTAGGTGATTTCAATGTTATTTCAAATGTGAATTTCCATTAAAAATTGACAGCTAAAGGGAATGAAAAAAAGGAAATCTTCACTTAGTAATACTTTCTGCCCACCTCAATAGCGTGATGTTTAGTGTGTCTGCCTCACGTTCAAGAGGTCACGAGTTCGAATCTAGCTTAGGGTAAGTTATCCAGGTAAGGTTCTTTTTCCGAGGTTTTCACTTATCCTGAGAAGATGAATGTCGGGTAACTTAAAGCTCTATGGACCTCAGGATCATTTGAGCATCATTTCACCCATTTTCAGGCATTCGCTGTCCGATATGACATTACATTGGAGAACATTAATTAAAAAAATGAATACTTTCTGCTAATGCTATGTCTCCTTTATTTACATTATTCCTCTATTTAGTTCTCGCTTCTATTCCATTGTTTCAATTCCATTACCCATGTTCCTCTCTGATTCATAGTTGCTAACCTCTTTGTCCCGTAGTGTATCTCATGTCAAGTTGGCATGGTTTTGCAACATTACCCATTTCCCTAGTACAAAATGTCTTTCCCTACTCCTATATAGCTTCTTGGCATTTCTTAAAGGATTTATTTTTATTATCCTTGCATTCAGTTAGGTTTAGTTTCTCCTACAACCTTTATTTAGTTGCTTTTCAAAGCTGCTACTCATGCATTGCTTCATTACCTCTGCCACTGTTTCACAGATACAGCACTATTTGCTGGAACGACAACATTGAAAAATAAATAAATCAGATCTGAAAGGAAAATATATTATTTCACATCCACCAGATGGTGACAACCATTGAGTTGATGATTATTCCATTATAAACCCAACTTTCAAGGTTTTGTTGGTTAGAACTCTTTTTGGGGTAACCATTCAATTGCAACTTACTGTAATAGAAACCAATAAAACTGTCCCTCGTCCAGCCAGTGTAATCATTTTATGACCACATTTAATTTAAAATGTGTAAAATATTTTATGTAGTAAATGTACATCAACTACATAAAATAAAATAAATAAATGGAAATTCCATTTAACAAAAATTCTTGAGGACCTGGTAGTACTGCTGTTTTGTGTTGCATATGCTAAATTCTTTCAGGTACCACAATAAACACATACTGAAGCAAAAGACCACCCACTTTCTAAGCTACACACATATTTTTAGTCCATATTTTGTGTTCATAACATGAACGAGGAGTGTCTCAAAAGTAAGCTTCACTATTTTTTAAAAAAATAGCAAAACGTTTAAATATTTTAAAAAGCGTATAAAGGTAGATTCAGTAACTATTTTTACTTTCTCTACTGGTAAGTAGGGGAAGTACTGTATTCCACCCAAAAATTCCATGTCAAGATTTCACCGGAAATATATGTTTTGAGACCCCCTGAATCCAAAAAAAGCATTTTTAGAAAAAGGTCTGTGTGTGTCTCTGTGTCAGTCTGTCGACAACATAACTCAAAAACGAAAAGTTGGTTAAAAACCAAAGTAGGTATTTAAGTTTAATGTCTTTCAAAGATGCGACACGAAGATTTTGAAGAAAATAACCCCACCCTAAACTACCCTTTACATGGAAAATTTTTCGAAAATTTTGATTTTCTTGAAAATGGCTCTAACGATTTGCATTAAAATGTCATATGTTTGAGATGGTTTGATGACAAATGAAATGTATATCTTGAATTTTCTGGCTATAGCGCCTGTAGTCGTATTTACTCTGGACGACTTTTGCATAACTGGTAAACCGTTAAGACAGGCAGCCTCAACTCATGTAAATACGGGCAGCGGGCAAAGTCAGCATATCTGTGCGTGCAAGCGGGCATTGTGTTACAGTTGTTTATCTGAGTGCACCAGCAACGGACGTGTGTAACTAGTGTGCAGTGGCGGTTCATGAAGTACAGAAATGGCAACATCTCTAAGTGTGGCTACCTCATCTAATCCTCGCCCATCTTCCCCATATACTTTTTCCTCTGTTTGGGAACAACAGTATCTGTTCATAGACCTAGGGGATGCCGCGAAATGTTTAGTGTGTGGCAAGATTGTTCAAACAATTAAAAAGTATAACCTACAACGACATTACGCTGCTCATAGCAGTGAATACGACGGCTATAATGGAGTGGAACGTGACATGATGATACAGAAACTCAGACACTATGGCTACTGACAATGATACGGACCATAAAATAAGTGAATCGGCTGTACGTCTTAGCTATAATAGAATAATTATACAAACTATGGAATCTACATGTTTTCCATTATTTGTCACTCCTTTCGCCGTAGACGTCGAGAACGTTCCTACAGAGTTTCAATTAGAACTTATTTACCTGCAATATGATCGGGAAATGAAGGATTCCTTTGCTCATAAAAGATCGATTGTTATATAAACTTTCCTCAGTCCAGATTTCCACGACTACACAGACAAGCAGCTCACATATTAAGCATATTTGGCTCTACTTACCTCTGTGAACAATTCTTTTCACTAATGAAACACTGTAAACCGAGTCACAGAAGCCATTTATCTGACAGCAACTTGAAATGCAGTCTTCGTCTTTGTACTACAAAGACAATTACACCAAATATTTCACAGATAATAAGGGGGAAAAGGATACAAAAAAACTCGACGTCTGAATCAAAATTGAACTCACTTGGAAGTATTAAATATAATATAAGTGACAGATATAAGCTATGAAATGGTATGTTAAATTTGCTCTATTAAGCATCTAGGTAAATATATGTTTATTTCTCTTTGTATACTCAGTCAACACTCAATAAACGTTCAAAGCTTCCGATGTTGCAAATCTTAGTTATTCCGCCACTGACTGTTTTTCTATCTCCGTTGACCTTCATTTCTGCCCGCTTCCACACGCTCGGGCATCGGGCTATAAGATATGACGTCACAGTGCATCGAGTTGAGGCTGCCTGCGTTAAGAGATAGACCAAATGATACTCTACAAAAGATGTAGATCTTGCTAAAATACACAATTTATGTCTGAATAAATTTTCTTGTAGGGTGAACCATTTCGGAGATATTCCTTGTTGTGTGTGAGAGTTTCAGAAAACTTAGAACTTTCGTGAAATGGATCATCGTTCATTTTTTTATATGTTAAGTGTGCAAAGACAATAGAATCTCAAAGCTTTAAAACATTTGACTATCGCACAAAGCCTGCTGTATTCTAATATTCCCCTTGTACCTACAAGGAAATAAGCAATAAGATAAGTTGTACAAATTAAGATTAAAAGGAGAAGCATTATATATAGTGATGTCCTGATCATTGTGAAGGTTTTTAGTTGCTTTTATATATTCAGGTAGACAATCACTTACTTTTGTAGTTGTAGATAAACAGGAGCGCTTTCGTGGAGGTTACACCTTACAACAAATACAACCTCAGGAACTTACTCAACTCCCCACTTCAGAATACGCTTTCAAAAACCGCCAAATCAGGAATCTACAAGATCGATTGTGACGATTGTGAGAAGTTCTACATAGGTAAAACAAAAAGGAACCTGAATATTAGACTTAAAGAACACAGGAGACACATTCTCAACAAACAGTGTGAGAAATCTGCGGTGGCACACCATTTTTGGAACGAGAATCACAACATTGGAAACAACATCAAACTGCTAAAACCAGCCACTTCTGCATTAGATTTGGACCTTTGGGAGAAATATTTTATTCACTTAAACTCCAGTCATGTCTGCAATTTTGAAATTCCCTCTACACCAGATCTGATTGTGTTTGCAAGTTCTACCACCAGAGCGAAGGAGAGTGTACAAGACACCAAACTCGGATTTCAAACAACAGTTGCTACTGGCTGAGGATGTGGACGTAACCTCCACGAAAGCGCTCCTGTTTATCTACAACTACAAAAGTAAGTGATTGTCTACCTGAATATATAAAAGCAACTAAAAACCTTCACAAGTTGTACAAATGTTTATCTTAATACGAAGAAGATATAGGAATAAGGGTTTGTAAGAATGGTTAGCACAAGAGTAGAGAAAGTCATATGAGTGTAACAAATTAGATTTTTCTACATAATCTCCTTGAATCTCAATACATTTTTGGTACCGTAACAACAGTTCTTTTAATCCAATGTCAAACCACTCTCCCACCAAATTGGCTAACCATCTACCCACTTTTTATTTTAACTCGTCATTTACAAGGCGCCTTCCCCCGAGATGTTGCAGTTGCGGGAGATGGTAATCACTCGGTGCAAGCTCAAGTGAGTAATGTGGATGACTGAAAACATCCCATCGAAACTGCTCAGCACACCAACAGTAAGTTTGTGGGCATAAATAAATAATTCTTAAACTTAAAAATTCAATGCCACAGCTGGGATTTAAACCACAGACCCTCCGCTTACTTTTCTTAATTCTTATTTATTTATGCCAACAAACTTACTGCTGGTTTTTTTTTTAAACACACAAGCCATGTGTGGACAATGTTTGAGAGGTAGAATCAGAACTGAAAGATTCAATGCCATAGCCTGGAATTGAACCACAGACCCGAACTTCTTAATGTTTGCCTAATACTAGGTTGATTTACAACATCTCCGGTACCAGTAACCAGAACAGAAATGAGAACGGAAGCAAGGCAGCACTCAACATTTTGGTTCACAACAGCTTGGCAATGAGAATGGGAAGGTATATTATTGATCAGCTAATCAATAGAAAATGGAGGTCGATATTGAGCACTGGAAATTCATTTGTTACTTGATATTTTTTCTAGCTTGTGACTATACAGTGCTCTAGTGGCTGTTTCATGGCTTGGCCTTCTTGGATAATTTCTAGAACTTCTAATAGGCACAATATGAATCCTACTACCCTGACTACCCTGAGTCAAGAAACCGTTGATAATGAAGACGATGGTAAGTTAAGTGAAACTAAAAGTGTCTATAGGTCAACTCAAATACTTATACATACCATATGAGATTTTGTTTTCCCCATTTTGTTTTGAACACTTTTTCTATGAATGACGTTCTCTAGCATAAATGACCGCTTTCTCAAGATATTAAATCTTCGGATTATTAAACAGCCTCTAAGTGCTGTTGAAGCTCTATTTTGGTGTAAATAACATGGTTAGTTATTAAATAAAAAATGCTGATAAATTTTAATCAAAATAAGGTATAATTAAGAAAATAATCTTATCTTCATTAATAAGCCACCTTATTATAAGAAAGCAGATCAGTATAAAACTTTCAATTTAATATCTTAAATAGCTTTTGAGAAAGGGGTCAGGAAGTAGCAGATTTTATACCAATGGCATAGGGCTTTTAATATTCCCTTAAACAATGACATAGAGCCCTTTTCCACTCAGTGTGTATTAGTGGACCACACTTTGAAGCATAAAGAGCTCACAAAACAACTGTAAAACTTATAAAAATATTAAACTTTCTAAGAACTTTATTACTGTACCTCGGGGGCAATGTAGTCAGGTGTACCACAAAAGGTAGTGGTTTGGACACCATCAATAATACCTTCTTTACACATGCCAAAGTCAGCCAACTTGCAGTGGCCTTCGTTGTCCAATAGAATATTGTCTAATTTCAGATCTCTGAAACAAAAATGATAAACTGTTAAGAGAAATATTGCTAAGTTGTGTATGTGGAACTTCCAACATGAAAAGGGTCAGGAAAAGTTTGTATATACACCAGATGTATAGCTATTAACCTCTTCAGCGATGGCCATTTAAACGTCCGCGAGCCGAGAACTGCTAGCATTTAAATTGTTAAATGCGCTTCGTATATACACAGCTGTATTTTGTGTAAATATTAAGTTATTTTAATGAAACAAAAACTGGTATAAAACTCGTTATTTGCAGTATAAATGTACGTCATCAGCAAAGTTGAGTTGTATTTACAAAACGTTGAAATGGCACAATTTTGTTTCACTGTGGTAAAAAGTCAACTTTGCTCTGTCGAACGCATCTAATATTAGTTCTCAGAAAGATACAGTAAAGGAACACCCATTGTATGTGTGGCTAATGCGTCAGCATACTGTGAAATAAATCGCTACTGCATGCATGGCCTCTTGAGTCATCAGAATAGATCAACATTACAACTTTTGCTTACGCAAGTTTCGTAACTGAGTAGAGTCCGTGTCTTTCTTTGTTGAAATACATACGCATTCTTTCCTGCTTGTAGCTGAAGGGAGAAGTGGTACAAAAAGGTGTTTTTGCACCAACTGGATATAACCATATACAATTGTTTGGGGATTTGAACAGCTCTCTAAACCCACACAGGACAATGACCGACCTTGACTACCGACTATAAATAACTCGCAGCCTAATTGAACAATACCACGTTGGGGGTTGAAAATCCAAAACCCCTGCACCCCTCAGACTTCAAGGAAAACATTATCCTAAAAGGATACCACCAACAGCAAAGAAGTCCCGCCCATTTCGAAAGTGTTTCATGTGCCGCAAGAAGGGAATTCGCGAATGTGGAGATGTGCGTACCCTTGTGTGTTTATCCGTGTTTTGAGGTAAATCACTGCAGAACGAACATATTAAGGTAAGCCAATAAAGTATATAGACCTTACTAAAATGTTTCATAAAGGGAAAATTATAATAAGTTGAGTTGGATAAGGGATAAATAAGGGTTAAATGCTTAAACGCACAGGACGCCCATATCGCTCATCCGCCATTTTAACTTGACGTGATTTCACGTCGATATCCCTCAAGAGGTTAATAAAGAATAATAGCTTGGCCTAACAAACAAGCCAACATTACTTGTATTTAGAACTGATTAATACAGTAAAACTTCTTTTATACATTTCAAACTTATACGTTTTTTTTCAGTGGTCCCAACAAATTCCTACAGCATATTATGGCAAATTACTTCATTTATACGATTTTTATCCTTAAACGATCACAGCTTACGTCCCTGAGAGCAAAATGCAGCATTTATGCACTCAATGATGTTTCCATCTTTAAAATCTCAAGAAATATTTGAAGCAAAAACTTATGACTCACACTGTACTACCTGGCAAAGCATCCAGGCCTATTGACCTTGGTTGTCAGAGTGCTCCAATCACTTGTTATCTGTAAAATAGCGAAATACTAGTGACGATGTACAGTCAGTAATGCAACAATCCCTTGCACCTGCTGATATGAGGTGTTGCTTTCCTGAAGTGAACAGAATGAACATACACTGTGTCCCTGTGTATGTGCGATAAGCTCACATACACAACTCGGCAGTTTCACATTCTTTCTGATATGCCTCATGGCTTTGTCAGGTAGTACATTTCTTGGATAATATCCTGCAGTGCAGAAGTGAGTGCGACCTTGAAGCTATTTTCGAGCAAAGTTTGTGAAATACCAAATCAGACTTGCTTCAGTCATTTGAGCTCTTTGCTTCAGTTGCGATTAACCTCATCAGAGAAAAAGGGTGAAAGGAAAAGGAAGTGCAAAAAAAATTGGTAAGAAATTAGGGATTGCTCCATCTACCTTAAATACAATTGTAGCTAGGATAGTAGAAATTTAAGAAAGCAATTGTGTGTTAGATGTTTGTACAAACAAGTAGACTCACATTCAGGGTGGAAAATTTGAACATTTTGTGATGAGCCATAACGTTTCTGAGGAAATAATGGACGAATTGTACCATTCACCCTGTGGCAGCCGCAGGATTACTTCGTCAAGTGACTCAAACTTTCTTTGCATTTATTTTATTTGGTACAATTCTCCTGTGTTTGTATTGTTTCATATTGCTGATTATAGTTCAACAATCCTAGTATTATTTCTTGTTGCTCACTTCATAATTGTTACCCATATGCTATATGAATATTTCGATTTCTATTTGCTGAATTTCATTAATGTGTTTTTCATACTTATACATTTTTTTTCCTTTGGTCCCCAGGAAAACGTATAAACAAAGTTCTACTGCAATAGTAATAATAAACTAACTTATTATCTGGTCACCTCAAGGGCTATACTGGAAAATTAATACATTTGTAAGCTGAATACTAGGATTTGAATTTAAAGGTCTTGTTAGCCTTTGTTGTAAGTTTTCTATATCCTTAAAAATGATTCATGTTTATTATTTATTTATGCCAATAAACTTACTGTAGGTGTTTTTAAACACACAAGCCATGTGTGGGCAATGTTTGAGAGGTAGAACGGTAACTGAAAAATTCAATGCCACAACTGGGATTTGAACCACAGATCCTCTGCTTACCAAGCAGGTGCTCTAACCATTAAGCTACTGTGACAACCTGCCAGAATGACATTGAATTCTCCAACCAGTTCGTATTTTTCCCAGTAAACCACAAAGGCAGTCTCACATCAGAGACAATTACCCCAATGGTGACTTACTATTGTAAGTACTTTATGTCCCGGGATTAAATAACCTTCAGATGGTAATTATTATTTATTTATGCCAACAAACTTACTGTTGGTGTTTTTAAACACACAAGCCGTGTGTGGGCAATGTTTGAGAGGTAGAACTGTTTTCATGAATCAATATTAATAGCACCAATAATTGGACTGCAATTAGCAACAGTGAACCAAGCCAAAATGGAAGTAGTAACAAATATAATATATAGACTATAAGCTTCACTTATCTTAGTATTTGCTGCAAGTTCTTGAAATTAAATGCAAACTATAGTTTCGTGATTGATGTATATGTAGAATACCAGATTTTGTCCAGAAAGTGTGTAAATGATGCAATTAAATACAGCAATTCCTGTGCAACTCCAACAGTTCTTCTCTAGAATCAGAATTGCTTAATCTAATAGTTTGAAGTGTTCTTGATACATTAAAAGTTACAATTCTGTTTTAAAACAATAATTTAGATTACCTATAGACAACCCCATGTCTGTGCAGGAACTGCAAGGCTAATGTTACTTCAGCAGCGTAGAATCTTGCTCTAGGTTCATCAAATTTACGAGCTCTCTGGATTTGGAACATCAGATCTCCTCCATTTACATACTCCATCACAAAGAAAAGGCGATCCTGAAAAGCCAAATCATTTTTATAACATGCTTCGGCAATAAAGGAATAAGAAAAGTATGTAACACATGGTTGCATTGATCTGAATATTATTGTTGTTTCCAATGTCACTATTGAGTTTTAACTATAATTCACTTGCTCCAACTTGAAGGTTGGATTATCTCTAGGATATCAAAATGCATAAGTTGTTTCTTTAAGTAAATGTTCTCTCCAATGTTCGACTGCATTGTTATTCCTTTCAGTATATCTATCTCTCTGTGCTCCCAGCAAATTTGTGAAAGAGATATACAATGAGAATGAGTTGAATATTTTGGAGAAAATTTACATTATGAGACAACAAATGACTTGTGAATTTTGATATCGCATAAGATATTCCAACCTTATGTTCCTAAAACCAGTACCAGAGCCAGGGTTCAAATCAGACTTCCTCACGAGGCAGACTTAACTTTGTGCTATATTTATGGCAATAATAGTAGTAATACCAGTGGTAGCAGTATTGGTGTGTTATATACATTAAATGTAGCAGTGCCAGCAGCAATAGCAATATACATTTTACTGTCTCTAAGAGCACTGTGATTTTGTATTTCTGAGCAGTACAGGCATAATTAAATCTCCAAAACGGGTTGATGAAAGTCAAGGGCAATTTGTTTTCCATTTTTCAAATCTAGTTTTGCCTACACATCCATCTTTGCAAATTCAATTGTGTATTCCACTGTATTGAACTGAATGAATGAATGAATATCCAGTAAAAGACCCTAATAAAGCAGTACTACTCACATATACATGTGTAATAAGTCTTAAACTTGTGGCTGGGAATCCACTTAAAGATATTTTAAAGACTATGACATGTTAAATTAAGTAAAAATTGAAGCTATTAACAGTGAAGCAACAAGATTCTAAAATAAGAACAAATTAGAAACTAAAAACTTCACTTATCTTAGTATGTTGATATCCTTTTTCTATTTTACTGACCCAGGGGTTTCAAGCTATATCCAGCTCATTCTCAAAGTCATATAAACAAAATCGTTGCCAATCTTGTAGCTTGGCAACGATTTTGTTTATATGACTTTGAGAATGAGCTGGATATAGCTTGAAACCCCTGGGTCAGTAAAATAGAAAAAGGATATCAACATACTAAGATAAGTGAAGTTTTTAGTTTCTAATTTGTTCTTATTTTAGAACTATGACATGTGATGATGATTGTGTAAAGCATTAGATAGATTCAGTTGATAACTAAATTACCTCATATCTATAACTCTTGCAGTTGTGTTCACATTCCAATTGCAAAAGGGTTAACAGATAACAGGAAATTAATTTATCAAAATGGAAATAAAATACAACACTTTTTGGACATACTCACCTTTGTTTGAAAACATGAATGCAGCGCAGTTAAAAAGGGATGCTTTGCAGCGAGTGCAAGTATACGTTTTTCTGTCATAGTACAATCTACATCGTCATCTTGAATGATGACATCCTTTTTTAGCACCTTGACAGCATACACCTCATCTGTGGATCCTCCACCAGGAGTTTTGCGCTCTGCCAGCATAACTTTACCAAAACTGCCCTTGCCTAGAACTTTGATGAAGTGGAAATCTTCCAGTCCTATCTTGCGCTCACGTCTCTCTGATGGGTCACCTGTATGACCTGAAACACAAATGTTTGCACTTATTTAGAGCCTTGCTGTATCACTAATAAGGCACATCTCACTTGTTTCAAATCGGGATTTCATTCTGGTTGCTGGTTTGTGGTGGTACACTTCTCACAAACTAACATACTTTTGTTTTTGGTTATGTGGGTTTAAGGGCATTCAACTTCTAGGTCATCAGCACCCTAACATACTTTTGTGCAAGGTGATACTGTCACTTTTGAGTGTGTAGGAGAAATTGTAAGCACAGGATATTTTAATTTGGAATAACAGGAATGGATGTTTCATGCTGATGTTTGTTGTGTTTATTTTATGCCCACCAGAAATATATCAACTTTTAGTTAGATGAAACTGTTTGGGACAGCAATGTGGAGCATAACCAACATTGATTACTGTACTTTATCACGTAATTCCCCCCCCCCCTCCCCCCTTCTTGAAAAGTTTGCTTGAAAACCCTGGGGAGGGAATTATGCGAGAGGTGCTTCTAGGAATTCAGAAAGGAAGGGAAACCATGTAGTATTATGTGAAAGTTATATAGGTAGGTATACAGTAATAATGAATACCAGTATTTTTGTGGCAAGCACTGTGTCCATTGTTGTCTATGACAGGCACCACTGCTTTGATTGTTGTCCATTATCAAGTCATTTGAAGGCTGCTCCAATAAGAATGAACCAGGGGAGGGAATTATGTGATGTTTAATAGGTAAATAATTTTTAGTGATGAAAAATCATAGGGGAGGGAAATATGCGAGGGGGGGGGGGGGGGGGGCTTATGCGATAAAATACGGTATATGTGTAAATTGCCTTGCTGTTAATAGCTTCAGTCTTTTTAATTATATAGTGGTGGAAAATATGTTGGTAATCCAAAATTAATAGAAAGAATACCAAACAATCCAATAGTAACTGTACAGAGAAGAAATATTGCATAATAAATATCCATGGATATAAATATGAGTTAGTGAAAGAAAAACAAAAGCTTGTTGTAAAAGTGATGCTATTTGAGCTTCACGTAAGAAAAATTATAACCCGAATAGTTTTGGATAGTGACTTCAAGAACATGTTAGAAAAGTGGTTTATGAATGTATATTACATTAACTCAAAGTTAATTTGGTGAAATCTTGACTTTCATTGAAGAAAACCTTAAACCACACCATCTTGTTCTTTATCTGCTACCTGCCACATAAGACCCTGTACCAAAGAACTCATCGCTCCTTTTATAAAAAACCACCATAAGTGGAAAGATAGAATCCAACTGAAAATTCAATGCCATAGCCAGAGTTTGAACTACAGATCATTTGCCTTCCATGCAGTTGTTCTAACCAACTGAGCTGCCATACCAAAATGGTATGACAACATTAAATTCCCCAAATGACGCATTTTCCCTTGTAAACCACAAGGAGATCTTAAATTAATTTTGAAGGACAGAGCTATTCCAATGGCAACTTACATTGTGCTTGTGCTTCATAATTTAACCAACTATTAGGTCGTTGCTCATTCACACTAGCTGTATGTAGGATAATGTTGGAACAGTAGAATCACATTGAAAAATTCAATGTCATGATCAGGATTTGAACCACAGAACTGCTGCTTTCCTGAATAAACAGCTGCCATGGTAGCTTATGTGGTTAGAGGAGCTGCACAGAAAGTAGAAGATCCATGGTTCAAACCCCAGCTAGGGATTAGTTTTTAGTCTGATACTACCTTTCCAACCTTGTGCTACAGATGGCTGATGTAAAAGAATTAATTATCAACACTTTTGAGTATTTGGTCTTGAGCTTGGTGCATGGAAGAAGCATCACAGGAGAAGCCTGTGATGATACTGAAACCAAAAGGCTGGCCCTTTGCCAAGCACAAGGCTGACTTCTCCAGGCTTCAACACTTCAAAACAGCTCTAAATGTCATTTTGGACCAACTTCAATTTCTGAGGCACACACCATCTCTATCAGGCACTCTTACAACATATAAAACTCCTAGTTTTGCATAATTGGAGCATTCCTTATAAATTCTGAAGACATTACTGTTATTCTTTCACTCTTAGTTGTGAATGATATTTCACGTAGTTGGGTAGATAAAGCTGGTGTCCCATGGTCCAACTTTCTTGGCCAAACTTTTTGTATCCAATGGAACTGCACACAAAAGAAGTGGTGTCTGTTATACTATGATTAATTTTGGTCCAATACAAATGACAGTTCACACACCAAGCGCGAGAAATAAAGATGACGGAGCCAAATATTAATTTAGTGATTGCTATATTAATTTAAACAGAATTGGAATATATTCTTCACCACTTTGTCCTCTATGTGATCTGCAAGAGGAAATGGACCAAGACCACCTTCAAATATGTCTGGCCACTTTTAGCGCCCATAAATATCGAGAAGTGACAGTAGGAAGAAAAGATGTATTAGAAATAAAAGGCGTTGGTGGACATGGTCATGAGACACGGGCCGAGGTATATTTAGGTCCACTACAAAACAAATTAGGGTTAGAGGACCCGGAAAACTATCACAAGTTTCTACTACGTGACGAAGATTTATTTCTCAACCTTTTACAGCTTCACCAATATGTGTCCTGTGTAACGATCCAGCAGAAATGAACGAAGACCACTTGGAGACCTGTCAAGCATTAAGATCAGAAGAAACTACATTTTAAAAGTATTGGAAAGCACGAATGCTAACGGCTTCATTGCCAGATGCAAGGCACTAGAAAACAACAACAACAACAACATTGTGTCGAAGGCAAAATTACACACCAGGACACAAACAGGAGACAAGTGCAAAAGAGATGAACAATTGGATTGGTTTTAATCTTAGTATGGATGGACGGAGACTTGAACTCATTTCATAACCTAAAATTTAAACTTACTGTTAGCTGGATTTCTTATTATTTATGAAATATAGCTATGTAATAACCTCAGTAATATATGTTAATGGTCACGAATAATCATTAATTGATATTCTAGAAAAATTTCAACATGCTATTAAAATACCCGTCACATTAAAAGTGCCACGAGGCGTACATACACTTACTCCTTAACTACTCCTTATTTTAGCTATCTGCAGCACTTCTAAGTCAGTTGTTACTCAATTATTGCTGTTTTCATAGACATAGTTAAAAATTATATGTGCCTGCTGTTTCTTTGTGGATTGTTTCACAATTATCACAATTTGATGTATGCACGTGTCAAGTGAAAATGTGTTGCTCACCTTCTATTATATCTGAGTCTTTATTTTTATCGAGATTCTTATCTTGTCCCTGTGTACTATCATTGTCTTCTTCGCCTTCTTCTGAAGTCTGTCCTGATGTACCTTCTCTTTCCCTTCCTTCATCAAGAGTTCCAGTTCCACTATCCTGGTCACCACCAGACTGTACGCTGGATGAGCCAGATGTCTAAACAAAAAGAAGCAATCAAAATATTAATTTCACTTTTGTTTTCACAAAGGTCTTTACTTAACTAAAGGATGCAAGCAAAGATAACATAATAAAATTTGATATTTTGTTTTTGATTAACCTCTTAGCATAAAAGCCAAAGTTGGCAAAATAATAAAACAGTATGCTCGGGCATATCAATTCCGAGCAGCTCATATTTTAAAAAGTCAAATATACCTGGTAGCTTTGTTAGTTTCTTAATCTCTTTCTAGATTTCACTATAATCTCATTTTTTGACACTGACGGACATCACCAAATTTGGTATTTAAGCGGCTTTCATTTTTAACTTACGCTCTTAAGAAACACACAGACTTATTTCTAAAATGCTTTTTCTGAACTATTTTGGACTAATTTCAGTTTAGATACACAGACTACTTACTATAAAACTTGGCCAGCACACACATGGCCCATCTCCCAGACACATACTCCACGACTGGCTGAGGGTCACATAGGTCCATCTCAGTGACAAATACATGCGCCTCAAATCAAATCTCAAATCACATTAACAATTACCAGAATAAACACAAAACATGCGTTATCACAGCAGATGTTGGAAATGCCCTCCATCTGGAACAATACATCTATGGCATCTTCTAAGGAAATTTTCATTCACGCGCATTAGTTCAGCTTTCATTATGATGTTAATTTCTCTCCTGATATTTTAATTTTGTCTTGTGCAAGGTGCCTAAGAGATTTTCAAGATGACAGTTCTAACCTTTCTCCGATTTCATCTAATTTCTGTTCTGTAAGCACATGTCGTTTTACCTTTTTTTATTCCTATTGAGACGGAATATTGACTAATAGAAAATTGTTCATGTAAATATTTTTGTAAGAGTGTGTAAATTTTTAATTCTTTTAATTTGGGTGTATCAGGGACCTATTTCTTTTTGGTACTCAAGATCCAATGTCTTCTCGTCACTTTGAGTTCAACCAATGAGAACTGTTGCGCGGATGAATACATAAGAATGGCGGTGTTGCGTCATACCCACGCTCGGACTCTTTTATTATTAGCGTCGGTGAACTCAAAGGGGAAGGACGTATAATTGCTGATGGCGTGTGAACATGTGAATTGCACCCAATCTTTTAACCAGCATGGACGCTATCGAATTTTAAAAGTTAACTAGTTGAAATTGTGATAAAAAGTGTAAATAACGAATAAATGTGTTTGTGATAAAAGAACGTTGGCTTTTGCATTCCATTCTTAGACCGCCGACCCTGCAGATAAGAGTAGCGTCTGCTATAACAAACTTTCCACTTTTTAGCAAAAACATTATTCCCGCTGCTATATTCCTGCTACTAGACAAAGACGTATATAATAAAACCCCGTAACAAATGGCTTGCCCAACGTGGAGCGCGAATTTAGAATGGAATGCAAAATTACGAAGTGTTAACATCAAAAGGACGCCATCTCATCGTGCAGGAAAAAGACGCCATTGAACATCGTTTGATATCAACGATCCGTCAAAACATCGATACACGGAGAATCAACGTGGGAAAAACACCGGAGATCATCTGGCGAAGTCAACTACCCAGGAGACGTAAATAACTGGACGAAGAACCAGCAGAAAAAAAAGTAGGATCCAAAATTGTTGTCTTTATTTTATTTCCATTTATTAATGCTACTTAGAAGTGGCAAAGTAGCAGGACTTTCAACATTAAATGAATTAGATAAAGGAATTAAAATGTCGCGAAAAGAGATAGAAACAGGAGTGGGGGAAGGGGCAGATAGGCCTAGTTATCAGGAAGGATTAGAAGGTGAATAGGCGGAAATAAGCAAAGATCAAAGGTTAATGATGATGATGTTTGAAAGACTAGAACAGAAACTGGAACAGAATAAGGAAGAGATAGGTCAGAAAATGGAGGAAGTGAGAAAAGACTTAGAACAGAAAATGGAATTAGGTAGACAGAACTTAGAACAGCAAATGGAATTAGGTAGACAGAACTTAGAACAGCAAATGGAATTAGGTAGACAGAACTTAGAACAGCAAATGGAATTAGGTAGACAGAACCTAGAACAGAAAATAGAATTAGGAAGACAGGAGTGTAAAGAAAATATGAAAGTAATGGAAACTAATTTAAAATTAGTACATAAAAACTTAAATGAAACAAAGGAAGCCTTAGAAGCTAGGATAGAAATGGTAGGAGATAGGATGGGAAAGATAGAATCAGAGATGAAAGAGAATAAAATTGTGTTAGAAGGAGAAATTGCTAGATGTAGGGATGAAATAACAGAATGTAATACAAGTGTAGACTGTAAGATAACAAATGTAAAAGCAGAAATAACTGAGGAATTAAGGAAAGAGATTGAGGTAGTAAAGAAAGACATTATTAATGAAACTGTAGAACAAATTGTAATTCCTAAAATTAAGACGATGAATGATGTGATGCTTTCACAACAGGATGCTATAAATGATATGAAACAAAGCCACTTAGAAATAAAGAATGATTTGAAATCAATTTGTGAAGAAATGAAAAAAGGGAAAGAAAATTTGGCTAATGTAAATGATGTTGTGAAGGCATTACAAAGACAAGATGATTTAGATGTAAGTAATGTACAAGATGAGAGTTACTTGAGTAATGTACAAAATGTTGACTCACCATACAGAGAAAGAGGTTCACAACCAAACAATGACACAACACATAACACATGTTACACCAACAGCATATTACATGAAATCACACCACCTACATTTGACGAGGAGAAGGGAGACGATCCAAAACTCTTTGTTAAAGAGATGGAAGAATACTTTAAAGTGAAAAGGATACCAAACGAGCTTAGGATGATGATAGTTAAGAAAAGCTTAAAAAACAAGGCATTAGAATGGCTCAGGTTAACACTAGCTGGTCATGAGTCTTATAGCTCATTCAGAAATTTATTCCTATCAAGGTATTGGGGCCCAGCTAAACAAAACCAAACTAGGGTAGAGCTAGCGACAGGTAGATACGATCCAACCAAAGGGTTGTCGCTAGTCGATTATTTTATGAAAGTAGCCAATAAAGGAAAGCTATTAGACCCCAACTTGTCGGAGGCAGAACTAATTGCCAGCATAACAAGACATTTCCCAGACACAGTGAGAACAGGATTAATTGTTGCGAGGCCAGTAGATTTTGCAGATATGATAGAACTGCTGACAGCCTTCGAAACACAAAATGGTCGGCCTAATGAGCATAGACATAGGAACGGTCACCTAAACTCACCCATCCTAAACCGGAACACGGCTACGAATAACCAGTGTGAGGGAGAACATAGAAATACTAGGAGTACCCATGAAAGGGGGAGAGGGGCACACCATTTCCCACAACCGCATAATCATGGCGAGAGGATGGAGAACACAAGACAGCGGTACCACGACATAATACCGAGGGATGAATCGAGACATCAAACATATACATATGATCGTGGAAGACCAGGAGACCATGCCCATCAAGTGAATCACATACGATTCAGTAGGGAACACTTGAACAACCACAGACCGTCATACGACAGAGGTTCACGCCAAAGGGGCAGAGACCAATGGTACACTAACAACACAAGACAGCAGGAAGTAGAAGAAGATGTGCCAAATAGGGCAGATACTGCACAGAATACAGAAATAACCACCACCACCAACACTCAGGGAAATTACAACAACTAAGTTCGTCCCAACCGAGTGGATGACAAACAACAAAATCTCAGCAACTTACAATTGACATCGACACCATGATGGCTACACGAAGAGAGAGATGGAACCACTGGTCATAACAAAACAGCTGGGTGACCACACGTATGAGCTACAGAATACAAATGGCAAGTTGGTAGGAAGATACCATAAAAATAAATTGAAGCCATACAAAGAAAGGACCAAATAGTCTTTGTCAACAAATGTGTAAGGCAGGAGTAGTAGAGATGAAAGAAGATAACAATTTTTGATGGGTTACTTATAGGAAATTATGTTCAGAATAGGATTACAACAAGGAAGAAGATCAACATAGTCATTGGCTATATCGACCACAAAGAGCATTGTTAACAAAAAACAGACGAGGACACTGATTGTCATTAAATAAATGAATCATAGCGTCGGAAGATATGTTTTTGACATAAGGATGTCAGGGACAAAAATAAAAATGAATCAATTATGATGAAAAAGATATAATATTTCGACACAAAGATGTCGAGGGTAAATGGAGAAGAAAGATAATACAATTACAGAATAATTGTAACTATAGAAGTTTTCTCTTATAGAAATAAGAGATAAAGAAATGACAATTAGTGAAATGAGGAAAACCATAACCAGAAAAACAATGCCCATGAATTGAGATGAATATAGCCGATGCTAAGCTCGAAGAAATGTTGAACCAAACAACAATGAATAATAACCCAATCAAGAAAATTAGTACCATTAGTGACATCAGAGTTTAAGAACCAACTCAATAACCTGTCTATACATAAGCTCATAAGACAAAGAAGGCAAAGAACTGAATAAAACATTGCCATAAACATGATTATAATCATTAGCTCAAAATTTGTATCCTATTTTTCTCTCCTCATAGCAATGAATACAAGTCAAAAACCACATGATAAACCATGATACATTTAAATTATATTCGTGTCAATGTCAAATGTACAATAACTGAGTATGTGTTGTATAAGAACTGAATATGTGTTGTACAATAACTGAATATGTATTGTATGATAACTGGATATATTGTGTAATAACTGAATATGTTGAGTAATAACTAAATATGTTATGCAAAAACTGAATATGTATTGTGTAATAACTGAATATGTATTGCATAATAACAGAACATATGTGATGTGATAGCAGGATATATTGTGCAATAACTGAATATATATTGTGTAATAATTGGACATGTTGTGTAGTAATCAAATGTGTTGTACAATAACTGAATATGTATTGTATAATGACTGAAGGTGTATTGTATAATAACAACATATGTGATATGATAACTGGGTATATTGTACAAGGACTGAATATGTATTGCATAATAATTGGACATATTGTGGAATAACTAAATGTGTTGTACAATAACTGGATATGTATTGTATAATAACTGAATGCATTGTGTAGTAACCGAATATGTGAAACTTGTAAAGATATGTTGTATTATGTCAAAACAAAGGACAAAGACAAACAGTGAAGAAGACTGAAAAAAAAAAAAAAAATATATATATATATTGTACAAAGTGATTGAATCATAGAAGTAGGGAGAAGTATTGTATTGTGTTTCAAGATTGTAAATAAGGTGACAACTTGAAAAACAAAACAAGGGGCATATGAGACGGAATATTGACTAATAGAAAATTGTTCATGTAAATATTTTTGTAAGAGTGTGTAAATTTTTAATTCTTTTAATTTGGGTGTATCAGGGACCTATTTCTTTTTGGTACTCAAGATCCAATGTCTTCTCGTCACTTTGAGTTCAACCAATGAGAACTGTTGCGCAGACGAATACATAAGAATGGCGGTGTTGCGTCATACCCACGCTCGGACTCTTTTATTATTAGCGTCGGTGAACTCAAAGGGGAAGGACGTATAATTGCTGATGGCGTGTGAACATGTGAATTGCACCCAATCTTTTAACCAGCATGGACGCTATCGAATTTTAAAAGTTAACTAGTTGAAATTGTGATAAAAAGTGTAAATAACGAATAAATGTGTTTGTGATAAAAGAACGTTGGCTTTTGCATTCCATTCTTAGACCGCCGACCCTGCAGATAAGAGTAGCGTCTGCTATAACAAACTTTCCACTTTTTAGCAAAAACATTATTCCCGCTGCTATATTCCTGCTACTAGACAAAGACGTATATAATAAAACCCCGTAACACTATCACGAATTGATCCTGTCTCAATGAATTTATTTACAAGCAAACAAACGGTCTCTCTACTCAGACACACACACAATCTATAGTTAATCTACCATTTTATGCGTCTGAGACAGAATATATGGTTAGACCCCAAAAGGAAATCATTTATGTAAATATTTATTGCAAATGTAATTTATTTTTCATGTTGATAAGAATTAGTTGAGTAACGAAAACGTGTTGCTATTTTTTCATTGTTAAGAAAAATAAGTTTGTTTAAAAATGCATAAATGTTAAGTTTCATGTTTAAATTTAATATGTATAAGTATAAGAACCATATATATTTAATGTTAAAAGTGAAGTGAGAATAGATAAAGATCGCTTCCCTAACAATACAGGAACTATTTAACGTAAGAAAATATAAAATGAATGCACACGCGCATGTATACAAAAAAGGGCATCATGTAAAGTAGCGCCAATTTTGTTATTAACGCCTGTATGTTTGAGATGTAAAGACGTGTTTCTGTAACGCACGTGGATGTGGGTCCAAAAGACTTTGTAAAAGTGGAAAGACTATCAAGAAAATACAAATAGGTGCAACGAAAGTCAATTCAATTATAACAAGTGTAATAAGAGACGAAAAAAGTGTTAATAAAGTGATATATAGTGAAGTTACATCGAGTGTTTATTCATTCCACCTAGTACCACGCCCGGAGAGAAATAATAGTCTCATAGCTCAACACGAAGCTTCATATTATTCAAAAATACAGCACCACAGCTAAAAGATTAGTCAACTCTGAATTCAAAAACATTATTGCAAAATATTACTATGAAAAATCAAAGAATAAAAGATGGAAACTACCAAACATTCAAACAGTAATTCCTGAGTATCCTTGAAAAACAGCAGTTGCAACCTTCAGGTTGATTACAGGACATGATTGTCTGGCAAAACATTTAAACAGAATTGGGATATATTCTTCACCACTCTGTCCTCTATGTGATCAGCAAGAGGAAATGGATCGAGACCACCTTAAAATATGCCCGGCCACTTCTAGTGCCCCATCCATCAGTGAAAAATATTGGGACAGCAAGAGGATTAATGACTTCATTGTCAGCAATCCAGCATTAGCTAACAACAACAACACACACCAGGAAATTTGGTTACAAACTGCCTTACAATTTCCCACAAAAATGATGTAAGCACCTATGTATCATACATAAACACTCTTTGTTGTACTGAATACTCCAATAGATTCATTTTGAAAACACTTCAAGCAGAAGTAAGCACTTCTGAATACTCCCAATGTTATTCATGTGTGAACTGGACTAGAACAACACAGAACACCTGCCTATCAGAAATAAAATTGATGTACATCTTAGGTGTTTTGCACAAGACAAAATATCAGGAAGGAAATTAACATTATAATAAAAGCTGAACTAATGTGTGTGAACGAAAATTTCCTTAGAAGATGCCATAGATGATCGTTCCAGATGGACGGCATTTCCAAATCTGCTGTGATAAGGCATGTTTTGTGTTTATTCTAGTAATTGTTAATGTGATTTGAGGTGCATACATGTGTGACCAGCAGATGGGCCATGAGACTGTCAGTCAGTCATGCAGTATGTGTCTGGCAGACGGGCCGTGCACCTGAGGCCAAGTTTTATAGAACATGTACTATAGAAAGGCAATGCTTGAATTTAATTGTATGTAGCCCCAAGCCTATACCTGGGGCAACAACATATATCTAGAATGGGCACAAATTTGATAAACAAGTTGCTTTTTTAATTTAATTTAAAAGGTGAGTCAATTAATAACACTGAACAACACTTACAACAAAGTTTTCCGGGATGCGTTTCGAAGGTCAACCGGACAATAACTGGGTTTCCATGGTGTTTCATGGTGCGGATGGTGATGCTTCTTCTGATGTTTCTTCTGGTAACGGTTCAATGAACTTACTGAAAATGTCTTTCAGTAAGTTCATTGAACCGTTACCAGAAGAAACATCAGAAGAAGCTGCACCATGAAACACCATGGAAACCCAGTTATTTTCCGGTTGATAATGGAGGAAAGTTAACCTTCGAAACGCGTCCCAGAAAACTATGTTGTAAGTGTTGTTCAGTGTTATTGACTCACCTTTTAAATTAAATTAACTACAACACTGTTTTCAAACCTCTATGAAAGGAAGATAAAAAACAAGTTGCTATTTACATTTTAAGTTTTTTACCCATTTTTTCTAATTTTTTGGTGTTTTTTGGTACTTTTGCAGTCATTTTATAGCTCATTTTAAAAAGAAATTTAGATCATCAAAATCTGGACCATGGTTATAAGCAGGGAGCAGGGTTTTAGTATGAAATCCATTAAGTTAACCGTGCATCTATAATAGGAAGTGGAAGCGCCGGTGACCTTGCTGTGCTCTTGTAAACAAGTAGGGTGGAAGGCAGTACAGCCTTCATGCTACCTGCTGGCTCTATACTCCATGCTGTTAATCTCATTCCTATGTTTACTTATTAAAACCCTGCTCCCTGGTTATAAGCATGGCAACTGTGGCCCATTCTCATATATGTTGATGTTACACATTGTACCTACCCTGTTTGGTCTTCGAGCACGTCCCAGGTTATCTGTGGAGAGTCCTATATCTGCCAAGATTTGAGCCATTTCCTTTGTGTTAATGCCACAGTTGTTGGCCACATTCTTCTGACATCGCTTATGTACATTCATGTTGCAAACTATAACAAAGAGCACAAGGTTATTAAATACGTTCTTTATAGTTTTCTGATTGTAAGGAAGGAGAATATGATCAATTTTTCTTTCTACGGTTTGCAGATTAGAAGAAAATAACACAGATGAGTGACCAGAAGAGTTCATTTGTTCACATTAATAGTTTCTTTCCTACTCATCCATGTTACAAACCATAGAGGAATTCCACTATGCCAAACAGCATATACTTATTTTCCCTTCTCACATTGATAGTTAACTACTATGCAACTGCAGTCCTCTTAGAGAGACCTAAGTCAATACAAAATGGACTGTCCATCCATTAAAGTGGCAAATGTGCCTGTGGTAAAGGATGGGGAGGGACCACATACAATAATGGGTGTGATGGCACACTTGGATGCCAACAGGTTTACATTTGACTGCAGGTGCACGGATCTTGCTTCATCTATTAACACCGGGATTGTTAACAAGATCATAAGCATACCTTTATTTCCGGTGTGTCTACGTTTTCTGGTATTTAGCAAACGCTTTAGAAAACAAGCAGACTTCCAAAACTACCTAACATTTCTATCTATTTCAAACAAATCATTTAGCCTAGCATTTGTTAACACTCTAACAACATGATGGACTTGCTTTAAACAGACTCAATAGCAATAAATTTAAAATAAAAGCTTAATTATGTGCTTAAACCAAGTTACAGATAGAAATACATTTAACTTATTTAAGGACACTGAGTAGTTGTAAGAGTTTGTCACTGCTATTTGAATAACAATTTTGATTTGAATTTTCCCAACTACTGTTTAACAATGACTGCTGAACACAGCAATCTTTTCCAAATATAATGCAATGTAAAATTATCCATGCATGCCACAAATTAATGTTACACGCATATAATATACAAAACTAAAATTTCCAAAAATATCACTTAGAATATTCATGTGTATTTTTCTCTAAAATTATATATATTTTTAGTGAATTTTTTGTATGTTTTAATAATTTTAGTACTTGACAATTTCCACCTAAATTTGCTTCTTACATCTGAAGACATCTACTCCTTAAAATGTTTATATTATGTACACAGAATACATGTTAGCTTTGTAAGCATATACATTTTTAATAAATTATGATTTGCAATGTGAGGAATAATTCTAGCTGCAATAAGTAGGTCTTGAACTGAGAAATGACCAGCAAAATTTTCATCCATGTAGCTTACTGTGTATTTTTCAAAGTGTAGGTGCCCTTTCTTTGTAACAAATTATCCTAAACTGCAATTGAATTGTGTAATATTTAAATGTGCAAATTAAAGCTGCTTACAGCTATCCTGATGTGATAAATATGTTTTGAATGCTGAGTGTTTCTAGTTTTTTTAAGAAAGAAAAAAAAAAAAAAAACTATCTTTTTGACTAAAACAAGTATCCAATGTCTTCAAGGCTTACCAAGATTTTAACATTCAATGCCAAATTGTAATCCAATCTCTTCCATGACAAACTCAAGCACAAGCCATTAAACCATACAGCAACTGTTTTGAATGAGACTTTATTAGTAGATCAATAGGGCTTCAGCCACATTATGGTTGTGTACCACTTTTAACAGTAATAAAAGTTAATTAAAAATGAAAAAAAATCTGATGTGTTGCACTCACATGACTTTCTCTGCTCTTGTGTTAACCATTCTTACAAACTCTTATTCCTATATCGTCTTGTTAGTTAAGATAAACGTTCGTACAAATTATCTTATTGCTTATTTACTTGTAGGTACAAGGGGAATATTAGAATACAGCAGGCTTTGTGCGATAGTCAAATGTTTTAAAGCTTTGAGATTGTGTTGTCTTTGCACACTTAACATATAAAAAAATGAACGATGATCCATTTCACGAAAGTTCTAAGTTTTCTGAAACTCTCACACACAACAAGGAATATCTCCGAAATGGTTCACCCTACAAGAAAATTTATTCAGACATAAATTGTGTATTTTAGCAAGATCTACATCTTTTGTAGAGTATCATTTGGTCTATCTCTTAACGGTTTACCAGTTATGCAAAAGTTGTCAAGAGTAAATACGACTAAAGGGGCTATAGCCAGAAAATTCAAGATATACATTTCATTTGTCATCAAAATATCTCAAACATATGACATTTTAATCAAAATCGTTAAGAGCCATTTTCGAGAAAATCAAAATTTTCAAAAAATGTTCCATGTTTAGGGTGGGGCTATTTTCTTCAAAATCTTCGTGTCGCATCCTTGAAAGACATTAAACTTAAATAACAACTTTGGTTTTTAAGAGACTTTTCATTTTTGAGTTATGCTGTCCACAGACACACACATGGACCTTTTTCTAAAAATGCTTTTTTTGAATTCAGGGGGTCTCAAAACATACATTTCCGGTGAAATCTCGACATTGAATTTTTGGGTGGAATACAATACTTCCCCTACTTACCAGTAGAGAAAGTAATAGCACATTTCCTCCCATTGGCTTGTAGTCAATTACATATGTTTCATTGTACTATTTTTGTTAGTTTAAAAGTGTTTGTCCTTGCTTAAGAAATCTTCATTTGCAATCATGGTTTGAAGACTTAATCTTAACCATCCTTAATAATGTACAAATGTTAACACTGTATGTCTAGTGATTTGCATAAAAATGTTAAATTTCTGTATTTCCCACCTATTCTATCAATTTTAACCAAATATGAAATCTATTGACAAACTGATAATAAAAATGAAGTGTTTAAAATAGTGTGTCACACCTTCAAATATGCCCGGCCACTTCTAATGCCCCATCCATCAGTGAAAAATATTGGAGAGCAAGAGGATTAATGACTTCATTGTCAGAAATTCGGCATTAGCTAACAACAGCAACAAAATAGTGTGTCACGTTAATAAAATGTCCTCTTCTACATCTCTACAAAACTAGTATTTTCTTATACTTGGCTTTATTGTTAAGTGGAGCAAGAGCATTTTTAAATGCTGGCAAGCGTTTTAACATTTTATTCTGTTGACAAAGATTCTCAGACTCCTATGTATAAGATTTAACTCCATACTTGTTTTGGCATACACATGGATAGATAGATACAGCAATGCTAACAGATGCTCCAGAGCAGGCCTGGTGAATATTCCAAGCGCGTGGAGAAAGAATCCCCTCCCTAACCCTCCTTAACTGCAGTAGCATGGGTTAGGTAGAACTGGTTTTCACTTTGTTTTTCCCCAATTTTCTGCTTTGATCATGAGCACCATTGGTGAGCACCATTTGCCAGGCCTGCTCTAGAGGGGGGAATTCATCACCTCCGTGGTACTATAATTACGGTATTCCAAGTATAACTATTCTGTGTTTGCACACTAAACTTGGCTAATTACCTCCACATTGCAGTCCTTGACGAAACAGCCCATAGAGGAGAGACCCACAGTGATCACAAAACGTGAACCTTTTGTAATTGTGTACCACAAAACGATGTGGTATGTTAACATTAAATCGCTGGCCCTGCTGCATCCCTGGATTTTGCTGCAAACAAATAATCATAAGTTCAAAAAGCAGGCTTCTGGCTTAGCAATGTGTAGTCCATTTTCATCTTTTCTTGCTCATTTTTTCATGAGCTATTTTGAAATACAAGTTACTAAAGCACTCCTTTAATTTTTATAGCATGATATAAGTAGATGATATTTTTGCTGTTTATTTATTGCTTCCATAAAATCATGTTACATGATGTGGAATTGTTAATTTTGTAAGATGCATGAAAAAGGATAAAATAAAACATAACTAGTATAACTAGTACCAAGTATAATCAAATATAACATAACAGTGCATTTTAATATTTACATTCTTTCATGCATACAGTCATGGAAAAAAGTGATTGAGCACATTAGAGGAACAGTATTTGTAAATCCCAGGTTGTGTTGCAGAGCCGTTTACACAAGTCGATATTTCCAACATACAGCTGAGTTTATGGATAGTCTCTGTACCATATGTTATCGTCTGTCAGACACACAAATAGGCTGTGTCCGACAGATGATAACATATGGAACAGGCTATCAATAAACTCAGGATACATGTTGGAAATATCAACTTGTGTAAACTGTACTACAGTATGACGTGGGACATAGAAATATTCTGCTCTCTTAATGGGCTTAACTATTTTTCCAATTGCTGTACTAATGTTTACATCAAGTTCCATATTTTTAATGTTTGCTTAGCATCTCGATTTGTCATTTGAGTATTCCCCCATATAATAACATGTTTTTAACAGATCTTCAGATTATTTTAGAAATTTTTAGGAGAAGTAATTTGTTTTATCTAAGTAGGAAGTTTATTGTAAACATGAATTTCACTCTACAGAGAGATCCAGATGCATGTGAACTGCTACGCAGTGTTTTTCCACTGTGAATGCGGAAATACGATAACAGCAGCTGATATACACAAGGTCATGAACATTACTTGTTTTTTCTCTGCTCCACTCACAATCAGTATTGAATTGATGCGATATTGTGTGGCTGCATTGTTACCAGTGTGCTTTATTATTTAGTCCTGTACTTGGTCTCTAAGTGTATTATGGCTCAGCATTTGTTTTCTACTGCACAGCATGTATTTATTATGATTTTTTTCGAGTCAACAGTTATCACCCGTACATATGCGAATACAATTTTGCACGAATTAACCGACAGGGAGTGTGATTTTACCTTTTTTCAACAAGACTCTGCAACAGGTCATACAGCCAATCTTTCGATGAGAACAATTAAAAGAGTGTTTCAGGACAGAATTATTAGTAGACATTTGTAACCTCCTCGGTTCCCCGACCTAACTCCCCGAGATTTCTATCTCTGGGACAATTTAAAGCCTAAAGTATACAAGACAAACCCACACACCCTGGAAGAATTAAAACAAAATATCTGCCAGGAGATTGCCAGCATTTCTCAACATGAACTAGGACAAGTGATGGATAGTTTCCTAAAGAGGTGCCAAAAATGTATGGACGACAGTGGCCAGTTTCACCATCTGCTATACTTATATTGGTAAGTAAAGCCTTTAAAAGTAGTTTTAAAAATGCTGTATGGTTTTATCTGCACTGTTCTATGACAGTGGCAGTCAGCAACGAGTGCAGAGGACCCATACAGACAAAACACAGTACAGCCAGTTCACAGTCTTTTGGATCACACATTACCATTAATTTTATTTTTGCACACATATTATTTGCATTCCTCACTACTGTTGAAAACGGTAGTATGCAATGGATATGCATTAAGTGCACTAGAAAATCTTGTAAGTAGAAAATACTCAATTTTGAAACTCCTTATTCTTCAGTGTTGCACTTAGTACACATACTATTAAATCACATGACTTTGTTTCTACTTACTTCATCCTGGGTGAGATCCTTCATTCCAGGGCACTTGGTGACTACTGACTGATGACAGCGCTTGTGAACCACGCATGTGCAAACTGCAACACATTACCACATTCTTTGCAATCACACACAACAAAAGAAGACAAGAGTAAATGTATGTGCAAAATTCAAACAGATGGAACACAGACATGCAATTAATATGCAGCTATTTCACAAGTCACACAGCAAAAAGAATATAAAAAACTAGATGCTAATATGATATTAAAGATATTTTGACAAATTACAGGCCCAGTTACTTCTTAATGTCGCTTTATTTCTTCTAAAACTGAATCACAAGTTGTAGTGTAACCTTAACAAAAACACTGCTCAACTGTACACAGCTCACTCTTGACAATTCTACTCATTCAGTTACAACTGATTGACTCACTCTCCATACAAACTCGCTTATATAGCCAAGAATTATGTATCAAGTGATTTCCCTGGAAATCGACATTTTGTGAAGCTTCTGGAACTGTGTGCAAGCAGCCTTTGTTTTTACCCATGACTGTCGCATTATGTAATAATGTAGTGAGGTAGCTGACCTTGAATGTCCTTTTGGTGTGCAGCCACTGCCACAATATTTTAAGAACTTTCACACCATACTTGGGTGGGTTCCTTGGTAAGTTCTCAGTCTCGGAAAGCAAACAAGACTTTACACCCACTTTTTTTTTTTTTTTTTTTTAATTTTACAATACATTAACCTTTGAACTCTTGTGTCAGAGATACTCTTAACTTTTTATACCTGCTTGTGCAATTCAGCAAAACAAAAGTTTGTGCGACTTACAATTTTGCACCCTTTTTTTAGAGAATTAACTGACAAGGAGCGTGATTTTGCCTATTTCCAACAAGATTCTGCAACAGCTCATACAGCCAATCTTTTGATGAGAACAATTGAAAGTGTGTTTCAGGACAGAATTATTAGTAGAAATTTGTGGCTCCCTCAGTCCCCCGGCCTAACCCCCTGCGATTTCTATCTGTGGGGCAACTTAAAGCATAAAGTGTACAAGACAAACCCACACACCCTGGAAGTATTAAAACAAAATATCCGTCAGGAAATTGCCAGCATTACTAAACGAGTACTACAGTGAGTGATGGATAATTTCCTAAAGAGGTGCCAAAAATGTATGGACGATGTCGGTGGCCAGTTTCAGCATCTGCTATAATTATATTGGAAAGTAAAGCCTTTAAAAGTAGTTTTAAAATGCTGTATGGTTTTATCCGTGCTGTCCTATGACAGCGGCAGTCTGTGACAAGCGCAGAGGACCCGTACAGACAAAACACAGCGCAGCCGGTTCAGTCTTTTAGATCACCCGTTATAATGGTACGCAAAACTATAGGCTAAATGAATGTCCTTTAAGGTTATATATTTCATTTGTTCATTAGTCACTGTTTAGTATTAAATTGCATTTATTTTGTTTACTTTACTTTATTTTCCTCTTAGAACACTGTTTTTGTGTATAATACATCCTATATCCACACAATAGTGTTATTACACCACCTTTTTGTTTTACTGAGTCGAAATCATAGTTTACAGACAAGTTGTTTATAAGTACATATTTCCCCCACATATGGGTGCCATTTTGAATATCAGTGTTGGTCCATTCTCTAGAGGGTCCTGAGCTATTTCATACAGTCAACACCATTTCTGTGTCAGGTCAAGAGCTCTCTAAACCACCCTTATAAACTTTAACTGTTAATTTATCTCCAATTATTTTAAGTGTTCAGGGCATGTTCATTTTTAATAGGAATCTTACCAATAATAATTATATTTTTATGCTTTGTTAGCTAACATGAATATGATCATTTCTTAAGTCAGGAGCATGAGCAGAAATAGACATTCACCAATGTTACTTAATACAAGATTTAAATGATGTGCAAGTTTTGTCATACATTAACAATATTGGGTGGTATCAATAAAACTGAGGAAACAGAGCGAAAACCTGCAGCAAAACGGAGTAAAATGTTTTGCAAGAACAAAATCTGTTTTATATCAATGCTAACCATTCTTATTCCTATATCTTCATGTTAGTTGAGATAAGCATTTGTACATATTACTTTCGCTTATTTCCTTGTAGGTGCAAAGGGAATATTATAATACCATAGGCTTTGAGCGATAGTCAAATCTTTTAAGCTTTGAGCTCCCGTTCTCTTTGCATGCTTACATATAAAAAAACTGAACAACGATGTTCCATTTCACGAAAGTTTTCTGAAACTGACACTAACAAGGAATATCTCCCAAATGGTTCACTCTATAAACAAATTTATTTAGAAAATTGTGTGTTTTAGCGAGATCTTCATTTTTTGTATAATAAGATTTCTCCTATGGTTTATGAGTTATTCAAAATATACATTTCATTTGTCATACAAATATCTCAAACATATGGAATTTTAATCAAAATCGTTAGAGCCATTTTCAAGAAAATCAAAATTTTTGAAAATTTTTCCATATAAATGGTAGTTTAGGGTGGAGTAATTTTCTTCAAAATGTTCATGTCGCATCCTTGAAAGACAACTTAAATACCAACTTTGATTTTTAACCAACTTTTCGTTTTTGAGTTATGCTGTCCACAGACTGACGCATGTACGCACGCATGCACACACAGACCTTTTTCTAATAATGCTTTTTTTGGATTCAGGGGGTCTCAAAATATATATTTCTGGTGAAATCTCGACATCAAATTTTTGGGTGGAATACAATACTTCCTCTACTTACCAGTAGAGAAAGTAAAAATTGTTATATGTGCAGAGCATTCTCTACATTGTGATATCAATTTGCTCCTCTTATCGCATAACAAATAACCGGCACAGCCACACTGACCATGCAGAGAGGAGACAAACATTACAATGACCAGCTCTGATGAAGAATGTGGGATTGAATCCCAAGCAGATTTTGTGGAAATCCTAAAAGCACACCCCCTAGTGTTAAATCTTACCTGCCAGAAATGAGGCAAAAAAGGCAACAACTTTAAAAGAAATAATGAAAATGTATACAGTTAATTTTGGTTCTGACTTAACTGAGGTGCACCGTTAGGTTTTACATGAAGAACCTTGTATTTCACACATTTGAATTGTGTTAAGACACAGTATAACCAAGGAATATTAAGTGCTGTTGTTAGAAGCATGAAGAATGCATAGACACAAGCACAAGGCCGTTCTGTTGAATTGAACAGTCAAGACACTTCTCTTCACAGACATGAAACAACTACAACTTTGACCTCTGCTACTGCAATCCTGAAACAACTATATTCATGTATTTGAAAGAAACCACAACATTGAAGATGTAAAGCTGTAACAGACCAGAACAAACCTGAACACTTTGTTTTGCTTCATGGCAAATTCAAAACTATATATGATTATGTTTTGGTTATGGTATAGTTTTATGTTATGGTTTTATTTTACGGAAGTTCACATACTTCATTTTGCATGAAACCCTACGTGTAAACACTTCATCATCAAAGGTCATGTTCATGGCAACTGTTGCATGGTGCAGATGGCATGCGAGCACTGTGGCAGCAAAGAGAGACAGTAAGAACAGACCATGTGGCATGCCACCATGTAAACCCCAAAACAAAGTAACACAAATTGAATATCAGGCACTCCTGATCAACAATCTCATTCCAACAATACATGCAAAGTTTCTGAAGAAAAGGAAACCAGTTTTATCCCACAGGATAATGCACAATCCCATTGTTTTGACTGCATGATCTGGCAATTCTCTCTGCAGCCAGGAAAGATGAAAGGACCATTTCCTTCCAGCGACAACTAACAACAGCCCTCACATGAATGTTCTACATTTAGGGTTTTTCAGTACCAGAATAATCCACAAACAGTTCGGAAACTTATTCACTGCGTTAATGAGGCCTGTATGCTGCCTTTTGTAACATTTAATAGAATGTACTAAAACCTAATTTATATTATTTTGATTTAAATGTGCAAAAATACAAGCAATAATGTAACGTAGTGTAATGTTTTTTTATTTATTTACGCTAAACATATTATATTTGTGAATTTAAGTTCAAACAAGTGTCTAAGTCACAGTTGTTTTCATTAAACTTTAAATGAAAGAACTTAAGAAGCAGTAACTGCAAATGCACTTAAAATAGGCAATGAAGAATAAAAAAAAAATTAAGTAAATTTAATAAAAATAAAACCAAAATGGGCATTTTTGTTCAGCAATTTGTAAAAACACAATGGCTTTAGTCCTGGCTCATTGCCTGTCTATCTTATTTACATTTTAAACACACTTGTTACTTTCTCTCCTATGTACAGTAAGTACAAGTATTGTATTCCACCCAAAAGTTCAATGTCTGACATTTCACCAGAAATATGTTTTGAGCCCCCCTGAATGCAAAAGAAACGCATTTTTAGAAAAAGGTCCGTGTATGTATGCGTGCGTACATGCGTCAGTCTGTGGACAGCATAACTCAAAAACGAAAAGTTGGTTAAAAATCAAAGTTGGTATTTAAGTTGTCTTTCAAGGATGCAACATGAACATTTTGAAGAAAATTACTCCACCCTAAACTACCATTTATATGGAAAAATTTTCAAAAATTTTGATTTTCTTGAAAATGGGTCTAACGATTTTGATTAAAATTCCATATGTTTGAGATATTTGTATGACAAATGAAATGTATATTTTGAATTTTCTGGCTATAGCCATGTAGTCCTGTTTACTCTGGATGACTTTTGAATAACTCATAAACCATAGGAGAAATCTTACTATACAAAAAATGAAGATCTCGCTAAAACACACAATTTTCTAAATAAATTTGTTTATAGAGTGAACCATTTGGGAGATATTCCTTGTTAGTGTCAGTTTCAGAAAACTGAAATTTAAGCTACTTGTTTTTATAAAAGTCAATATCAACTTAAGATTTTTAAAAATTGCCAAAATTGCACAAAGTGTGTTAAAAGCTGTTCAGATAAATGATACTGCTACTCAGGGGTCTCCATCTAGGGGATATGTGAATGGCGACCACAAGGTACCCAAGCTGAGCAGAACATTACTTCCACTTCCTGGTGTTTTGCTCCTCACTGTAACTTTTCTATCTGACCTTACCTTGGTCATCAACAACAAAGAAAAAGGTCCATGCACGCGCCTGCGTGTCTTAAGTCTGTGGACAGTATAACTCAAAAAGAAAAAGTCGGTTAAAAACCAAAGTTGGCATTTAAGTTTAATGTCTTTTAAGGATGTGACACAAAGATTTTGAAGCAAATTCCTCCACCCTAAACTACCCTTTATATGGAAAATTTTTCAAAAATACCTCTTAATGATTTTGATTAAAATGCCATATTTTTATGACAAATGAAATGTGTATTTTTAATTTTCTGGCCAAAGCCCATGTAGTTCTGTTTACTCTAGATGACTTTTGCATAAATGGTAAACCGTTAAGAGATAGACCAAATCTTACTGTACAAAAAATGTAGATCTTGCTAAATCAAACAGTTTATGTCCAAATAAATTTTTTTTGTAGAGATATTCCTTGTTATTTCTGTGAGTTGTAGAATACTTAAACTTTTGCCAAATGGAACATTGTTATTAATTTTTTTTGTATGTTAGCCATGCAAAGAGACTGGAATTTGAAAGCTTTTAAAGAGTTGACTATTGCTCAAAGCCTACTGCATTCCCATATTCCCCTTGTACCTACAAGGAAATAGACAATAAGATAATTTCTGCAAAGTTTATTTCAACTAAAACTAAAAAGATATAGGAATAAGAGTTTGCAAGAATGGTTAGTACAAGAGTAGAGAAGGTCATGTGAGTGCAACACATCAGATGTTTTAATATGTATTACAAACTATTCACTAATGTGGGTGACTATCTGTACTCTCTCTTTTCACCGTGCAATTCCACTTGTTTTTTACTTTATCTAAAAACTGCATGTTTTATGCTAATTTTAAAGCATGGTAATATTGTCCATAGTGGGCAATACCAGAACTGTTATTGACCATGTGCTGTCATAGCAATGCACACCTTCAATGGCTAGTTACAACTGTTAATTTTTGCACAAAATCGTAAGGTGAATTTGTCTTATGCTCAAGCATTTGCCTTAATAATTACTGTTTCATACTTGAATTTGCTTGCAATGAAAAGCAACCAACTTATATCTTTTGTTCTAATATAAATGTTGTAAGACCAAAGTAGTATTATACCCCCTCCACCCCGTGTATATGATGGGTTCATGGAACACCAGCCAAGTGAAGTCAGAATGAAAGTTCAAAGCTTTTGCCAACCCACATTCTGCTTCCCTAAGACCAACACTCACAACTTTTTTCACTCTATGTAATAGAGATTTATTAATTCATTCAAATCATACAATGCATTTAGTTCTGCTATGATATGGAATACGTCTGGCTAATCTAATCTAGGTTTTAAAACGTTTAACAATTAAAAAGTAAAAGAGAGTACCTGAACATTGAGGTACTATTTACAATCCAACTACAATTACACAAGAACAGTGAAAGTAATTATAAAAATCAGAATTATTATGAAATGTTGGAGTACAGTGCTTAAAATATAACATCAAAATGCATACTTCTCAATGTTAAGTTTAAAAATTCTTCAACAGAGTAGAAACAGTGATCGAGCAGGTATGTCATCAGGTTAGATTTAAAACATTCAACTTCCTTGATCAATTTTATATTAATTGGTAGTTTATTATAAAATTTGGAGCTGGAATATACTGTTCTATCCTGGTACATTTTTGTATTCACTCTTATTGTGTGTATATTTGATTTCTGACAAGTATTGTGGCTAAGAATATGTTCATTCGTTGGAAGAATATTACTTCCCAATATTTTCTTTGCATATATGGCACATTCCAGGATATATACAGATGGAAGAGATAAAGTTTTCAGTTTTTTGAATAATCTCCTGCATAAGCACCTCTGATTTACATCCATAATTACTCTTATTATTTTTTACTTTGCTTTACAAGTTGGAGAGTTTCCCCACAATACTATTCCATATTTTAAACGAGAATGCACATAAGCAAAGTATAATATCCTAAGGGTGTCGAGTCAGACATTTCCTGACAACATTGGGAAATTATAACATATAGATTTTAGTTTACTTATCAAAGTGCCACATGCTTATCCTGCAAATCATTAAAATATTTTGATAGGCTTGTTAGTTTAGCATTGTTAAAACTGCTCATGCAATGCACATACAAACAGTAGTTATGCAAGATGCTGTTTTGGAACACAAATTAGCATCATTGAAACTTATATGGGACTTTATTTAAATTACAATTAACAGTGTTTTTAGAGTTTGTAGCAGTGACGTTGATTAACATTTAGTACTTACTGAGTCAATTTTTTACTCTACACCATTTACTTATTAAAATAAGTGATGCAATGTCAAAAAAACGACTCAGTAATAACTAAATGTTATACTGGACCATTACTATTAGATGACAATGGACATGAATTCCTTTAATGTGTGTTAAGTTAGTAGTAGCTATGCAAGATGAGTACAGGATGGGAGGGAAAGAGGAAAGGTGGGCAACATTCTTTTGCCCTAAGCAATGTTCATTACAGAATGAAGTTCATGATGATATGACAGATCCCAAGTCAGGCAAGCAACAGTGGACCAAGAGTATCTTGCTGTTAGGTATGTTACTTAGGAGCTATTTGGAATCTAAAGTTTGCACATCCTTAGTTGGTGATTGACATTTCAACCAGTGGAGACAACAATACCATCATCCATGTGGTGACCAAATGCATAGCAAAAACACCAATAACTGCTGGGCAAATTCACAAGAATTAACAATGTCTACACACAGTGACAGATCATTATAATTAAATTAACATACACAAAAAGAGAATGAATATTCAATTCAAATGTTTAAACACACTGATCATTATATTTTGATACATCAGCGTTTATTGCAAAATAAGGAATAATTGTCTGCATAGTGCAATATTATAAGAAATTCATAAGAAAACTTAAGTTCTTGTTCACTTGACTATAGTAAAGTATAAGAGCCAGTCTGAATGAATGTGAAGTTATTTTAATAACATCATATTAAATGAGAGAAGCATATCTGTAATTTGATGTTTTATTCCAATGGGAAAATGTTACTCTTTTGCAAATCGCTATCAGCACGTCTACCCTCTTATTGGAATACCTCTTCTGAAAACATTTTTGTTCATTTTCAAGCTTTGGTTTGTCCTTTAGTCAACATAATTAAATAGTAATGTTTAACCCCAATACACGTAAACACAACTACACGTAATAATTACCACTGAATTTTGTGTTCACAAATGCCACTGTAATACTGACACTTCATGAACTAAACAGTGCACACAAAACAAGTAAGCTGATGAACACATACGTGACATCAACAACTTGCCAACTTAGAGTGCATACTATTAGCATCAGGTAAACATTCCTGGAAAGCAGTAGAGTCACTGTGCTAAATTGGAAACACATAGTATTCAATGTTACTTCTGGCAACTCATGATTGCACCTTTTGTTGCCAAGGAAACTGCTTGCAATAGCTTGCCTCTAATTGGTGCTTTCACTCGTTGCTATGAGACCAGAGTAATGTATAAACCTCCACCCTTTCTTGCTGCTTCATTTTCCAAAGCACATTAGGCACAGGGTCAGGAAATGTCAATCACTAACTAAGAGTGTGCGAACTATAGTATTTTTTTGGAACTGTAATGTTCAGAACTGTTACTGAAAAATAACCATTTTTCCCACCTCTAATACAGCATAATTGAAGAGGATTAATACAGAAAGAGAATATTATTGGAACTTAATAAGGGCTTCTTTGGTTACCAGCCATGCGATGATAATAAAGTTGCTCAAGTTTTCGGCCGTGTTTATTCTATGCCCTTCTTCAGGAAGTGGTAACCCAAGAAGCTCTTATTAATAATCATTGCCATGAAAGCTTCAAATCTTACATTATTGGGACTATTGTAATGAATTTATTTCACAAATGTAAATAGTATATGAAAGGTTAACTCTCAAGTTCTGTTTGGTGACAATAAAATCTTACCGATGCTCATTATAGGTGCTATTAGTAACATTGGCAGCATCAACAATAGAAAAAAGTATACTGTGTCCTAGAAACTGCAGAGATAACCTATCCTGACTTGTTGGAAGAAGCAGTACCCTGGAACTGAGATGGTGCTTCACCAATTGGCCTAACTTTGTTCACAGTCCGAGCGTCTTCACACAACATTGGGGTGAATGATGTGCCACTGACGTGATCCCCAAAGCCACCTGGTCATAGTATACATATTCCATTTGCACAGGGCTTAACAGTAGCCAAGGCAGCAGTAACATGGTTAATTCAGTTGATCAGATCATGTTGCAGGAGATCTAGCAATAAACGCATTTGCTGTGTCAGATTCCACATCTATGAACGTCCATGGGAATTTGGAGTCAACCTTTTGGGTTACACTTGTATTTGTGAAATAAACAATATATATATTTTGTACCAAGCATTTTTAATTCATCTGTATTTACATTTAATGTATGTTAGATGGTTGAACACACGAACATAATTATAATCCTCTGATAAAGTGAAGCTTTTAAGTGTAAATAATACTCATTTAAAAAGAAAAGACAGTTACTTTTTTTGCCAAACATCACCAATGCTTTGCCATAATTAGACTGTATATCCAAAGTTAATCCCAGGGCCCTGGAATGAAGCGATACATGACAAACATTCTGAAAAGTAACACATGTTACTCCACTCTTCACTATATTACCAATGTTAGTACACACATCGCATGCAAATATCTATGGCATGCATCTTTAAGAAATGTCTTCATGCACATACCTTGACATTGGTAGCCTTGTTTCCCAATTCCCCTGGAACCATAAAAAACTAGGTTACTTGCGTGGTCCTTTCATGCTATTAAGATATGAGAAATACAACTATTATCACCAGAAAACCCACATAGTATGATGGAATAAATGGCTGAAATGAAAGTGAATGATTATGGGAAATAGGGTCCAGCAGAGGAATGGATGATTTTACATTATCTGTTTTCATAACTATGAATAACAAAAACTGCATGTGAATTTTGTTACTATGACAATGCCATTTAACGAATATGGATCAGTGGACAGGTCAACAACGTGCTTTAGCACTGAAAAGTCTTTATAAAAGTGAGTTGTGAGGCCACTAGATGTCATTTTAAATTGAGACCTCATGATCCTATCCCATCTGCTCATTCCATAAAAATATGGGGTAAGAACTCTGAGGAAACTCGTTTGGTACTGAAGAAGAAGCCTGGAAGGACCAGATGTACTCCAGAAAATGTTGCTGTACTAAGAGTTACTGTGATCGCAAGACCAATGCGCTCAGCTGTGAAGCTTTCTGCTGCAATAAACTCATCGGAGAGGACTGTAAGAAGAATGCTGTACTTAGATCTTGACTTAATTCTTACAAGCTTCAGGTAGCGCACTGACTAAAGCCTTCATTCTCTGTCATGAATAACATTTTGTGAAGCAATAGTAAACCACAATATGAATAAAGATGAATTTGAGAGGTAGAATCAGAACTGAAAGATTCAATGCCACAGACGGGATTTGAACCATGGACCTTTTGCTTCACATAAGGCTGCTCTAACCACTGAGCTACCATGGCAACTTGCCAGTATGACATTAAATTCCCCAACCGATTAGTATTTTCCTGGTAGACCACTAGGGAATTTCACATTAGAGATTAATACCCCAAGGGTGACTTATTATTCTAACTACTTTATGTCCTGGGTTTAAACAACATTTAGATGATAATTGCTATTTTTTTATGCCAACAACTAGTGCTGATGTTTTTTAAAGTAGTAGTAGATGATTGGCATAAAAAATTACAAAGATTGACAAATTGACAATGATAAATTGACAAATTATGGATGTCTGACAGATTACACTTTTATCTGTCTAGCTTACCAAACAAACACAACTTTGGATATTGGTCTCAAAACAACCCTCTTCAATTACATGAGAAACCATCACACAGTGTGAAAGTAACATTTGGTGTGCGTGTCATCTTCTAGATAACTTGCCCTTTCCTTCTTATGGATGACAAGGGAAAACCAATGACATATCAGCCAGGTACATGAACATGATTGAAAGTACTCTTACTAATTAAATTACATGGTTTCCTTAAAATTCCTAGTTTCAACAAGATGAAGCAATTAGTCATACTGCAGGGGCCTCCATGAATGCCTTAAGGAGACTTTTCGCAAATTAAATCATCTCCATTAGAAGCGATGTCACCTAGCCAGAAGATGCCCACATTTGATTATGTACAGCCATGGAAAAAATGATTGAACTCATTAGGAGAAATGAAAATATTTTTAAGTTCTACGTCGTGCTGCAGCGAATTTACACAAGTTGATATTCCAACGTGCAACTGAGTTTATTGATAGTCTCTGATCCATATGTTATCGTCTATCGAACACTCTAACATGCTGTGTCTTGACTCATCACTAGTATTTGTATATCATTAACAATACAGTTTAGGCCATACAGCCTGTTCTGCTCCACACATTAATTCAACTGGTTGTGCCATCGTCTTCTTGGTCGACATATGCTGCTTCTTCCATGTGGTTTATAATTACATAATGTATTAGGTAAGCAAGTTGTCTCCTTTCTAAGTACATGATCATGCCATGCGTTTGTATATTTTTGTATTATTTCTATAATACGGGTACATTCAGCTCCTTCCTGATATCGACATTATGTCTATGGCCCAGTAAGTTATATCCTAGTCTTACAAGTTTCATCTCAGCTGCTTTCAATCTCCGTTTCTGTTGTGTGGTCAAGGTCCATATTTCCGACCCGTATAGCAGCATTGGCATGGCCATTACTTTATAGAACTTCAGTATGGTCTCCTTTCTTACCATTTTTACATAAAGTTCTTTTTATTGTACCTATTAGTTGTTGGAATTTTGGGAGCTTTATTTCTGTATCACTAATATGTCTATATGTGATCGAGCATCTCAAATAACTGAACTGGTTCACTTATTCTATTGGTTTTCCATTTATTATTATTTTTGCTCTTAATGGTGTTTTTCCTTTAAAAGCCATTACCTTCGTTTTTTTCTGTAAATATTGTTAGGTTAAATTTTGCAGCAATTGTATTTACACTGTATAAGGCATGCAAATTGTCTTCTGAATCAGCTAGAACCACCTGATCGTCTGCAAATAGTAAAGTATTGAGACATGTGTTATTTATAATAAAATTAGTTTTTAAATTTTGTTGCCATATTCTGGTAACTTCATCAATGCTCAAATAATATGGAAGATAGAGAGCACCCTTGTCTTACACCTCTAGATATCTCTCCAGTGATATTGTACACATTGCACTTCTGTACGTACTCACAAATACAAATGCAAGTGGGATTCAAGACACAGGATATTTGAGTGTCCAATAGACAAAACATATGGATCAGAGAGTTAAATTAACTCAGCTGCAAGTTGGAATATCAACTTGTGTAAACTGCACTGCCACACGGTGTAGAACTTAAAAATATTCTGTTCCCCATATGCGTTCAATCACTTTTTCCATGACTGTACCATTTCAACTTACGGGGATACCTTTACAGTGTTGTCTTCAAAGATCACTGCTGAAACCTAAAGGCCAATATTCGTCACCAAATTGCTAATATTTCACTGGACATGTTGCACATGCATGCTGTGGTTGTGATATAGTGTAGTGTATAATCATGCAGTGGACTCATGTTATCAGTGATACTGGACACACATAATGAAGAATCAATGTTACTAATTGCATCACTGTATGCACAACTTGGAGGCAAGATTTGAAGAGTGTTTGCGAGTGAATGTCATCGCTTAAAATGTTATTTTCAAGAAATGGCATATTATATTGGTTAAGAACCACATATCATACTTATGAAAATATGATTTCTAACATAGAATAAACATAATTCAAAGCTGCCCACTCCTCTGCCAGACTTCACAGCTATTATCACCAAATAACCCACAAAAAATGGCTGAATAGCTGAAATGAAAATGAATGAATATTAGAATGACTCATGCTTGTATAAAGTTAAGGACCAGCAGTTTACTATCAATTTATCAGCTTCATGGTGGTGATTTATTATTAATAAAATGCAATTCTTACTGTTAAGCAATGTTTCTATTGCTCAGCAACAGGAACGCACACACGCTACAAATGAGTGTCTCACCAATCTGAATGAGCATCCACTGACATTATTCCAATGACTAACCCAAGGCTTTTACATTACAAATCTGTATAAAAAAGCTATCAAACTAATTTTAAAAGTAACACACAAGTTCCCTTACAGACTTACAATGTATTCCTCTCCAATGTGATGAACTGTCCTATGTAAGAATTTCATTTTTAAACAGCTTGTTCAGAATACCCATAAAGCAATGTCATCTGATCAATGAAATACATCTTCTACCATCCTTTGTTCATTCGTAAGACTGGTACACAATAACTTGACAAGGAAAGAATAATAGAAATGAGAAAGGAAGCAAAACAGCATACAAGATTTTGCTTCATAACCTTCATAAGAGAAGAGCCCAATAGGGGATTTTGGGATTAACAGGGGGATAGCTTGCACCCTGTTGAGTACCTCCACCACATATAAGCCCTCTATATAGGGAAGTGTGTCTAGTGCAGCTGATCAGAATAGTAATAAAAAAAATTGAGAGTAGAAATACTTGAACACATCGGATTAAGGTATGGTGTGTTAATTACATGCCAAAAAGTGTGCACTTCAATAATCTGATATTTGAGTGTGACATAAGGGATTGGGAGGGCGACAAACTTTAAACAAAAAATGTCACCTCGACATTCAAGTGTGGTCGAATTTTGTTTTATTTTAAAGGAAATAATTCAAAGACAATGGGAAAAACACAGAGTGGAATGAAAGTCATTACATTCCTTCTAATATGTGCTTCATAGAAGCATTACAGACAAAAAAGTCAAATGGCATTTTGTTCTTTGGTCAGCTTATTTTGAAAGAATAAATGATTTTTTATCCAAATTGGATGCACGATTCCACAAGAATATACAAAGATAACAGTTCATTACTTGTAAAATGCGTAGAGTAACTTCTTTCTGAAATACCTCCGGTAGTAATTATGAGACATCACACAGGGTATCGAAATAATCACTTAAAAGACGTGAAGGAATACTATGTTCAGCTCCTTCAGACGTGTAACATGTCAACAACGTTGTGTTGAGGTTGGTCAGGGAATTGACCTGGTTTGTGGATCTAAACACTTTCACTTTCGCCTTATGTTTTGGAAGCTAACACTTGTGATTGGCCTACACATGCACAATAATCACAGAAGGACAAGGCACAGTATCTATTTATCTTCTCAAGACGTGCTGTTAGGAAGTTTGTTTATGGACTGAGCTAGGGAAAGTGACACCCACAAATCTGCTGTGTTGCAGCTTGTTTTTGACAAAACTAAAATATCTCCGTAATGACTTCCCTTCCACCCGGTATAATCTGCTGATTTACACAAGCCGAAGTACCAAAACTCATCAATAAAGTTTAAAGTCTGCAGCTGCAGTGAAGCATGTATGCCTCATTCTGCACATCGGATCGGGTGACAATATTACGCGGGTCGGAATTCATATTTTCTTCCCTGAGGTGGGTAATATACTATTTTTTAATTTCTGTATGCTTTGTCACTTTCAGCGAGTTAAAAAAATCACGAAAATTTTTTTTCAAACTGTCATATTAAGAAAATCCTTCCAAATAATTGTCAGATTATGGGTAAGCACAACTAGCACGTCAAGCTGAACCATCTGTATAATAATCTGACATGCTCAAGTATTTCAAAATAGCAATTTTTTTTAAAACTCTGTAGATGCTACCCCTGCTGGTGAAACGGTATACATCATATAAGCTTTTGTCCTTTCTACCATCTAATCTTCAAAATCCAATAGATCCCCACAACACTCAAGCAAATAACCATTTAGCATTGTGGGCTCTGCTACTATCAGTAACGAGAACAGGAATGCATATCAATGACCACATCAATAGCAAAGTGGAAAACTGATTTTGCACACTGGGATGTCATTTGTTTGAAACTGACCAATGAGACTTTTTTCACCTACTTCCAATTCAGCCAACATAATGCATGTTGACAATGCCAAAATTTGACACAGTAAACATTTTCTAAATGTAGAATCATTACTACTTATGATTTCTCTAGTCTTATGAAGTTTCATTTCTTCTTTAAAGTTATTTGCTGCTCTTTGTTAATTTCTACTCATTTTTTGATGTTCTTTCTAATCTTTATTATTGCAATAGCTAGGTTTGAGTTGCATATAAACAATACAGATGACACTTTCGCTAGAAGAGCAATGCTAAATAGAACTGAGGGAGTCAGAATGCACATTTGCTAAAATTTCTTCCAGTTTCATTCTTAGTTTACCGCTAGAAAGAGTTTTGGTCACTGTTTCATGTCATGGTCACTTAGAATAATTTTTAGATGAGTCTAATGTGCACAATATGAATCTAATATGTTACATCTGGTAATGAGAATTAGAAAGAAGTTTTCAATACCATTTTATGCTTTTAGTAAAAAACCCACTACTTTAAATGCAGAGCCACATAAAGTGTCTCTGCCCCAGATGAGAACCCAACCCAGGACCCGAGAAGCACTGGTCACTTGATGATGGAGGCAGACCATTCATTATTACTACATTTTATAATAATTTTCCTAACCGTTTTCTTTTGCTTACTGTTTACTATTAGAAATAATATTTTAATCTTTTGCATGTGCACATAAAACTCTCATTTATTACAAGCAATATATTGTAACACAAATCAATGACCAAGATATAAATTCAGGCATTCAGAATAACGGCTCATTACAACATATCTTGGATCCTGAGATAGGAATATTAATGTACACTTCTACCATCTATCTTTGACATGCTGAGGTGCCCATAGGTCTGGGCATACCAAATCCTTTGAAATATGTCTGTAGAGGAAAAAGAAAAAAGAAAAACACCAAACAAAATAAAACAAAAAAAAAAAAAAAAGGTAATAGTTTACAAAATCAGCCACTCGAGAAAACTAATGAAACATAGTGCAATGAATGCAGTTTTTATTGCTGATTACGATTTTGAAAGTTTTATTTGGCAGTCAAGCTTCGTTTTTGATTTATGAGCAAATTCTGTACATACGATGCAGTGGTTTTATTTTGCATATGCGGCAGATATTTAGCAAATAAATGTTTATAAACGAGTATAATATATACTAGAATGATTGATTAATGTATTTATGTTGAAATTGTTATTGCTTGATTAAAGTTTTGAAAGTTTTATTTGGCGGTCAAGCTTCATTTTCATTTTACCTGTGTTAGGTTAGCTTTAGTGTGTGTATATGAGTATGGTAACAGGGTCCTGTGTTATTGAAATTTTTCCCGTGTTAGGTAAGATTAGTGTATGTATATGAGGGGTGACAGGGTCCTATGTTATCAAAATATTTACAACTTGGGCAGTGTTTATGCAACAATTTCAACGTAAATACATTAATCAATCATTCTAGCATATATTATACTCGTTTATAAACATTTGCTAGATATCCGCCGCATAAGCGAAATAAAACTGTTGCATCATACGTATGGAGTTTACTCATAAATCAAAAACAAAGCTCGACTGCCAAATAAAACTTTCAAAATCGTAATCAGCAATAAAAACTGCATTCATTGCACTATATTTCATTCGTTTTCTTGAGCAGTCGATTTTGTAAACATTTACCCCCCCCCCCCCCCCCAAAAAAAGCTTCAAAAAAATGCAGTGTAAAAATTGTACAGATAAAATAATACCAATTGAAATGTACATATATTGGTTGGGAACTGCCATAATTCCAAGTGCCTCCACAAACTGTAACAATTAAAATTGTTAATGTATTTTATAGCTCCTATAAAAGCTGGCCCATTTTTGATAACATGCAATTGAATTCCCAAATTGCATGCAAATCCCAGATGTCCCAAGGATGCTGTGCTGAAACACATGCAGTACAACAGATTACCCTGCAAGGTGTTAGTTACAAAGAAGCAAATGCTACTTTATTTCTAGTAAAACTGAAGGTTTAGAAATAATTCAAATGTTTCCAACCCTAGTACATCATAGTTTCTACTCCATGTTCCCCTATAATGCACATAGTTTTTTGTTCAACACGTTGAGTGTAGTAAGCTAGTCACAAGTTTCTACACATTAGTTGGCGTTACAGATTACAGAGTTCTGCAAGAGCTTGGGCCACATTGGGATTAATTTTAAAAAATCTATCGAGCTCAAGCTTGAAAATAGCTAGTCTTACCATAAGTTCTGTCACAACTTCAAGGAATAATTTGAGGGCTAAATGAGAACAGTTTTTAAAAGTTATGATACAACATTTAATAGAACAGATTCTGATGAACACATTATACTATCATTTCACTTAAAATTGCTTGGCCAGTCATCTATAGTGGTACATGACATTTACGTCTAAATCCGCCACTACTCACTGCAGGAACATTTTAGGCTTTCAAGATTACTGTCTTGAACAGCTGGTTTTGGTCTCGCAATTTGTAATCCAGATCTGGACTGGATGATGGGACGTTGTTCTTGAGCCACTGCTGATACTTCCTTGCTTTGTGAAAGGAGTGCTGTCCTGTTGGAAGATCCTTGTTCACTGTTGAACATTGTCTGGCTACGAGGTTTCACAACTTTCTCCAGAACTTCCTCTACACACACATTTGCAATGGTTTTTGCCCCCTTTTCGCAGAAATGGACCTCGGTAGCCCCTTGGTAAGAGAATACCAACTATCACTGACGCTGGGTGATGGCCGCTAATGTACTAATTTCCTAACAAATTATACAGCATTGTTACTCTTCAAACAAGAGTTGGCACACTGGTCATCGTGATCACACAAATTGTGACGTCAGAGAATGCAACCCGGCATACACATGATGCACAGTTCAAAGGAGGAGTTTGAAAGCCGCAGTTTTGTGTAAAGGAACTTCTCTCATACACATTTGATATTATACATATGTATACACAGGCTGAGAGGACTTTAACATTAATGTATTCTTTACTTCATCAGGAGCGTTACAGTTTTGCATACATCTAATTTTAATTCATAAGTATTGACATACAACAGAGTACATAGGATTTCATCTGTCAACCGCTTTTAGATTTTACAATCTTCAATTTAAAATAAAATTGCTCACACATAGCGCAAATATGCAGCAAATGAGCAGAGAAACCGAAATATTGTCACATCTAGTTTTCTACGTAACGGTAAACCAGTCTTGTTTTGTAATTGTGTTTGTACATTCGCAACCTCTATTTGTGACTGTGGCTTTACACAATGATCTTTAAGGTTTTATGAACTTTGTGTAAGTACGTTGTAATCCACTTCTTCACTACGAAGCTTCACTGAATATTTAAACTTTGTTACATTTACAGACAAAAATTAGTTTTATAATAGTATTTTAAAATACCTTAATATTTTATACTTGTGACTGGATGTAGTCCTTGTGACAGTGTTCTGCCGTTTAATGTTTGACTTGTGAACACCAATCAAAACTTTGAAACACAACAGATATTTCACATTTTCATCCATAGTGCAGCAAAAATATTGTTTTTCCCACTCTCCTCTTGAAATAGGAAGGTTCCTTTGTGTTTTCATGGTTACTATCGATACGGTTTCCATCATTGCTTGTTTTTGTTTGAACACATGTTGAGTAAAAGATGGAAGATTGAAACTAGACAACATATTGCTTGCCCCTGACGGTGATATTACATCATATCATTAGCCAGTACAGATTTGCTGATCCCTGCTCTTAAACCTTGTGGTAAAACATCAGGAGCTATTCCTCGGTGAATTTGTAGCTACTGTGAACATTATATAAACTCATTTCTTAGTTATTATTTAACTTCCCTAGGTTGTAAACACTGCCATCACCATAAATAAAGCATTTGAATCAAAGTATCCATGACATTTCTTCCTCTCCCCTCTCCATCTCTACAACAGTCAAGTGAATAGGGCGAAAGTGTCTAATCTACTGGCAACATTGTGCAATTAGGACAACTCAGAATGCAGGGACTAAAGTCGATGAGAACCAAACTGGCACTTGACAGCTAGCTGATTCACTCACCTGCAAACAAACCTAGCACTATCTTGTCCAATCGTGTTACAAACACATCGCGCAGTAATTAGTCGATTGGATGAGATAGCGCTAGCCTCGTTTGCAGGTGAGTGAATCAGCTAGCTGTCAAGTGCCAGGTTAGTTCTCACCGACTGTAATAGATCAGATATCCCGCACCATTGTTCATGACTTTAATAATGATATTCCTGTTAGTACCTGTGCTTTAATGGTTAACTTTTTAAAACTCGCTCTAGCAATCAAATCATTATTTCAAACCTTGCCCATGAAGGAAGGAAAATAAATCAACACCCAGTTTAAAGAATTCAAGCATAGCTTAAACAGTACTGCTATAATTTACTGCCAGATTCTAAGTTCTATTAGTCGAATGATACACTCACCAAATGAATTCACGACAGTGAGAGCAGAACGTGGGTTGACGGAGGAATGTAGCCATGAACTTGTGCCCATTTACTTGATGGACACGTCGTCTCATAGCCCCACGCCTCCTGTTGAAACCCTGCCTCTCCTTGAATTCCCTCGGTCTTGCAGGTTGATGCTCTGAAAGAAGAATATATTAACTTTTATTTTAGAAATCAATTATTAATCAGTATATGCATGCATATAGATAGAGGCACAGTATCTTGGAGGGTTTAGTAACACCAGTCTGTGTAACAATAATGCATTGAATCGGGATGTCATAACTAGAGCCACAATTCTTAGTCACCTTACCGTGTGCATGGGACTGTTTCACTCAGTGCTGATGGCTTGCCTCTCGCTCTGGTATAACCCACACTCCTACACACGATGCGGTACTAAAAATTGTGGCTTTACCTCAAAAACATGTTTCTATGTTTACAAAGGCTTCCACAGCTGATATCTATTATTTTTCTTGGGTTTTCCGGTGTAGGCCGCATCATGTAAGAGTTGGCTGCCGACATTTTGCAAGTCATGTGGCTTGCTTCGTCTTGGACTGTGTGTGAAGAAAAACAGCAAATAAAGTATAAATTAGGATATACAGCTGTTTTTCTTTGCATATGGCATTCTTCTTGGGCTATGTGCGAAGAAAAACAGCCAATAAAAGTATAAATTGGGATGTACAGCTGTTTTTCTTTGCATATGACCCAAGAAGAAGCAGGCCACTTGACCTGCAAAACATCAGCAGCCAATGTCTATATGACGTGGCCTATACTGGAAAACTCAAGAAAAATAACTCGTTTCTATATTTATGTAAGGTAAACAAATGATTTCAGTGAAGCATGTATGTATATATGAACCCTCTCAGTATACTACAATTACTTGTCACTTTGTTTACACCAGTAGTATGTTGTGCGACAGGATGGAGAAGGAAAGTTTCATTGATAGACTGTGACGGAACAAGTGGTGAGAGGTTATTTGGAAACCAATTTGGGATAAACTGGAAACAACAATAAAAACATTGACAAACAGAGAATAGGAAAGACATTTTTATCAAAATCATTTAGAGCCATTTTTGTAAATGGTACTTTGGATGGAGGTTGGGTACTAGTTTCTTGAAAAATATTTATATTACATTCTTAGAAGACACTGTACTTAGATATGATGATTGGTATTTAACCAACTTATCTTATTTTAATTATGCTGTTAATCACTCCCACAAACACATGCACATCTTTTTTACTTTCTCTACTATGTAAGTAGAGGAAGTATTGTATTCCATCCAAAAATTTGATGTCCAGATTTCACCAGATATATGTTTTGAGGACCCCTGAATAAAAAAAAAAAAACACTTTTAGAAAAAGTTTGTGTGTATGTCAGTCTGTGGACAGCATAACTCAAAAACGAAAAGTCAATTAAAAACAAAAATTGGTATTTCATCTTTTAAGGATGCAACACAAAGATTTTGTAGAAAATTCCTCCACACTAAACTACCCTTTACATGAAAAATTTTGTTTTTCTCGAAAACGACTAACGATTTTGATTAAAATGCCATATGTTTGGTGCAGTTTTTGCAATTATTAAACGGAATGTGCTGTGCTATGAGACTCCTTTTCTATCTAGGTCGTGGTAACCGATGGAATGAAAAATCACACGATGTTTCTTCACCACAATGTATTATTTTATTAACACTTCATCGATACTTTACATTAAATAATTTCTCTCAGCACCATTCTAAATGATTTAAAACGCTTCCACGTTCTCATTTAGTGGAACCAATGCTTGATGAAAGTCTGGTGAAAATTCTATGTTCACGCTACCTAAATATGTCCTTTCAGCTCGAATACACATACGCGAATGGACAGTTTATGGCATTCTCACATGACACCACCTTTTTCGTATACATCCGCGTATGCGTCCATCAAATAGTTCTTTCTTGTTAGGGAAGCGATCCCTAACCATCCTCCCTTACTTTTATTATCGAACACATATAATTCTAATATTTATACACATATATTAAAATCAAATATGGAAAGATTTATCACGTCTTTGGGCAAACTTAGTTGTTCGTAACAATGAACATTTTTAACACGTTTTTGCCATTTAACCAAATCATACCAACATCAAAAAACAAATTGCACTTTTAACAAACATTCACATGAACGATTTTCTTTTGGGGTCTTCTAATATTCTGTCTCATGTTTGAGATACTTTTATGAAGAACAAAATATATCTTTTGAATTTTCTGGCATAGCCTATGTAGTCCTATTTACTCTGGATGACTTTTGCATAAATGGAACCTTAAGAGATAGACAAAATCTTACTATACAAAAAATGTAGATCTTGCTAAAGCACACAATTTATGTCCAAATAAATTTTTTTTGTAGGGTGAACCATTTTGGAGATATTCCTTGTTATTTGTGTGAGTTTTGGAATACTTATACTTTTGTCAAATGGAACATCGTTATTCATTTTTTTTATAGCTTAATTGTGCAAACAGAATGGAATTTCAGAGCTTTAAAAGATTTTATTATCACTCAAAGTCTACTGTATTCCCATATCCCCCTTGTACCTACTAGAAAATAAACTAGGATAATTTCTGAAAATGTTTATCTCAACTGACACACAGAAGATATACGAATAAGGGCTTGTAAGAATGGTTAGTACAAGAGTAGAGAAAGTCATGTGAGTGCAACACATCAGATTTTTTAAAAATGCTTTTATTGGGTTCAGGGAGTCTCAAAACGTGTTTCTGGTGAAATCTCGGTATCAATTTTTCCTCTCCTAGTGTGTAAGCATGAGACTGAGAAAAAATACACTCTAGATAGTAAAAGTGAGTCAGCTTACTGACACTTCATTACCTACTTTTTACTTTCTCTACAGGTAAGTAGAGGAAGTATTGTATTCTACCCAAAAATTTGATGCCGAGATTTCACCGGAAATACATGTTTTGAGGCCCTCTGAATCCAAAAAAAGCATTTTTAGAAAAAGGTCCGTGTGTGTATCTGTGTGTGTCGGTCTGTGGACAGCATAACTCAAAAACGAAAAGTCTGTTAAAAACTAAAGTTGGTATTTAAGTTTAATGTCTTTCAGGGATGTGACACGAAGATTTTGAAGAAAATAGCCCCACCCTAAGCTACCCTTTACGTGGAAAATTTTTTCGAAAATTCCGATTTTCTTGAAAATGTCTCTAATGATTTTTATTAAAATGTCATATGTTTGAGATATTTTGATGGCAAATGAAATGTATATCTTGAATGTTCTGGCTATAGCCCCTGTAGTCGTATTTACTCTGGAGGAGTTTTGCATAACTAGTAAACCGTTAGAGATAGAGCAAATCATACTGTACAAAAAATGTAGATCTTGCTAAAATACACAATTTATGTCTCAATAAATTTTCTTGTAGAGTGAACCATTTCGGAGATATTCCTTGTTATGTGTGTGAGTTTCGGAAAACTTAGAACTTTTGTGAAATGGGTCATCGTTCATTTTTTTTATATGTTATGTGTGCAAAGAGAACGGAATCTCAAAGCTTTAAAAGATTTGACTATCGCACAAAACCTACTGTATTCCAATATTCCCCTTGCACCTGCAAGGAAATAAGCAATAAGATAATTTGTACAAATGTTTATTTTAATTAACACGAAGAAGATATAGGAATAAGAGTTTGTAAGAATGGTTAGTACAAAAGTAGAGAAAGTCATGTGAGTGCAACACATCAGATTTTTTAAAAAGGGGCCTGTTTCAGGAGCTCATTTTTTCCCATCCTCAACCTGTTGAGTTGGTAGCAGGTTGAGGATGGGAGAAATGAGAGAGTCATGTAACTTTTTTTAAAAGGGAGATCAGTCTTTGTTTTTTCTTATCAGTGAAGCAAAGAGCATGGAATTTCAAAAATAAAATAAATATTTTAACATGCTGTCAATGGTCAGGATTTTATGAGCACCGCTGGTGTGCTGGAATTTCATCCCTCAGGAGTTCTTTTACATGCCAGTAAACCTACTGACATTGGGCTGGTGCTTTTAACCACACTTAAAAACCATTGGTCTGGGGCGGGTTTGAATATGCGATCTTGGCATTAGCTGGCCGCACCAAAGCAACTGAGCCACCCACACCAACATGGAGTTTTAGAACCATCACTTAGTAAATCACTTCAGTCTACTGTATTCTACTTATCCTACAATAAAATATATAATGTAAGCTTATCTCCATTAACAAAAATCTGACGTGTTGCACTCACATGACTTTCTCTACTCTTGTGCAAACTGTTCTTACAAACTCTTATTCCTATATCTTCATGTCAGTTGGATAAACATTTGCAGAAATTATCTTATTATTTCCTTGTAGGTACAAGGGGAATATGAGAATACAATAGGCTTTGAGCAATAGTCAAATCTTTTAAAGCTTTGAGATTTCAATCTCTCTGCACGGCTAAGATATAAAAAAAATTAATCACGCTCTTACATTTGATGAAAGTTTAAGTTTTCTAAAACTCACAGAAATAACAAGGAATATCTCCAAAATGGTTCACTCTACAAAAAAATTTATTTGGACATAAATTGTGTGTTTTAGTGAGATCTACATATTTGTACAGTAAGATTTGGTCTATCTCTTATAGTTTACCAGTTATGCAAAAGTCATCCAGAATAAATAGGACTACATTGGCTATAGCCAGAAAATTCAAAATAACAGTTCATTTGCCATAAAAATATCTCAAACATGTGGCATATTAATCAAAATCATTAGTCATTTTAGAGAAAATTAAAATTTTCAAAAAAGTTTCCATGTAAAGGGTAGTTTAGGGTGGAGGAATTTTCTTTAAAATCTTTGTGTCACATCCTTGAAAGACATTAAACATAATAGCAACTTTGGTTTTTAACCGTCTTTTCGTTTTTGAGTTATGTGTCCAGATTGAGACAGACACACATACATGGGCCTTTTTCTAAAAATGTTTTTTATGGACTCAGGGAACCTTAAAAATATATACTTCTGGTGAAATCTTGAAATTGAATTTTTGGGTGGAATACAATACTTCCTCTACTTACTATACATAGTAGAGAAAGAACAAGTGTTTGTAAGGATAGTGAGTGGGTGAGCAGAGAAAATGTGACACATAGTTTATATGATTGTGGATCACATAGAGGAATGAATACTGGATCAGACACATTTAAGCTGTATTCTTGAGTAGCGTAGTACTTTAATGGTTCACATAACTTGCTACTCCTTACATAAATGTTGTTATATGTGACATATTGGTATGACACAATAAGCATTCTCAGAACAAAAACAAACAATGGGGTGGAGCATCTCTTAAAGGTCAAAGTGTGTTGCTTGAGGCAATGCTGTGTACACATGGCTGGCAGATGTTCACTTGCTGTACAAGCAGCTGGGACACATACAGTAATATCCTGCAGTAATTACAGAACATGCTGTATGCTAATCAACACCATCATTCCTTTAAGGCAATCATTCCGAGAAAATAAACAAATCCACAGTTTTCTTCCAATTGCTTTGATCTCTTTAGCCAGAACATAAAACATAACAAACTAGGTCGACTGTTATTAAGATATTCTTTTATTCATAATCATTATGAATTTTCCCCAAATGTTTAATGAGTTTCGTACACAAATATAAAGAAATTCTTAATTTTAATTAAACAGAAAACCTTTTTTCATTTGAGTCACAGAAATTCGGTTGAACTGTTTCTTTATTTATTCCAGATTTATAAAGTCTTTGACATCTTCCATTTAGGAACTACATATAATTTTTCTCCATTTTTCTTTCCTCCCAGAATCCATCTAAACCCCCTTCTTTCATTGTTAGTGTTATTACTTGTTTCCATGTGCTGAACTATTTTGTATGTTTTAATTTCTAACTACATAATTCCTGCAGCTATCCTAAAAATGTCAAGTTGATAAGTTATAAACTGCGGTCTAAGGAGAGTTTTGAATAATGAAAAATGATGAAAAAACAGAAATGAGAAAATAGTTTAAGAAGTTCAATTTTGCCTAAATGGTACAGGACCAAATTTTATTGATGCACAGTGAACTTTTTGCAATCCATAACTAAAAATTTGAAATTTTCTTATTATTAATCCCATTAATGTTGAGAGAAACTTTACGAAGACCATTTATTTATTAACATATTTAACATTTTGTTTGCCAATGACACTGTCAATTGCCAGGATAATATCAGCACTGCTGAGTATTAATTTTGTCTCTTTACAATCCAAAATAAAATGTAGGTCATTTTCCATTTGCTCACATAATGCACACTTCTGTGGGATCATTGCCCCAGGTCTAAACCATGCCCACCGTTCCCTTTGCAATTTATTGCACACCTCAATATATTTTTCCCTGCCCCAATCTGTTTTGATTTGCCCTTTCCAATACCAAGGTTCACTTATCCCTAATACTGCTAAATATCTCTTGTATATTAGTATTCTCAATTCTCTCTCTGGTCTCTTTCCAAAACTTTCCTTCTAAAATTTCTCTGTCCCTCCATACATTCCTCGCTCCTATTTCCTCTATACTTGTTTGTACAGATAAAATCTAACTTTCAGGCACTAATATTTTCTCCCACATAATCATACATTGTTTTACTATATTCTGGTCTTCCAATGCTCTGATCCGATACTAAAACTTTATCAAACTTTCAATTATTAGCCCTTTACTTCCTAACTCCAGCAGTACTACTCCCTCAGGTGATGCAACTAGTAAACCCAAAATGAGCCAACCAAAACTTCCAAGTATTACATCCACTCCTTGCCACCCTTCATCATATCCACATAACTACCCCATGCAGCATTTTGGCTTCCACTATTGCCTCAGGTATTTTAAGTACACATGCTCTAATCCCCTTCATGGCAATTTTACCCTTAGCTAAAACTGCTTTTGTTTGGTCCTATCATCTTCTATCTTGTATTGAACTGAACCCTCAAGTACTTGATTTTTCTCCCTATGGCTATTTCCTGTCCTTTCATAATCCATTTTTCTTCTCTTTTTAATTTATATTCCTTTTAAAGACCATAATCCTAGTTGTTTTATAATTTATCTTTAACTCCCAACTTTTGCAACCCCCCCCCCCCCCAAGACATTTAGAGCTCTTGATAATCCCCCAATTGATATAGAACCCACCACCAAATAATATATTATAGGACCACATCAACATACAGGTGACCCTAAACAAACAGAAAAAACCAAATGCCAACAATTTCAAATCTTAAAGGAGCAAGGGGCCTTCAAAATTGTGATACGGAGAGTATTTTCATGGGGCCCAACTTCAGAATTTTAAATGGAGCCATGGTAATTTTTTTTTTGTATATTCTGGTTCTCCACAATAAACTAAGTACCTTTTACTGAAACATTTTTTTTTTCAAAATGAACTGCTGAGCTGTCAAAGGATGTTTTCATTGAAAACATCTCTTTCATGAACTCAGAGAGAAAATAAAGTATCAAATGAAAGAACATGGGTATTATGGTTTCAAAGCCTCCTGAATTCCTAAAATACCCTTGGATTACTGTTTATGGGGATACATAAAACAAAGTCATGTTTAAAGCATCTACAACCAAAGGGAATATGAAATTTTGAATACATGCAGCTTGTTGCACTATTAGCTCCTGTATGTTGTTAACATTTCCAAAAGAATTACCAAATGTTTAGATGTTAATAGATGGCAACATTGAGCATTTAATATAACAACTTAAGGTAATCACCTGAGTAATTATTGATTTGAGAAGTAAAATTGGAACTGAAAAATTCAATGCCACAGCTGGGATTTGAACCACAGACTCTCCACTTACCAGGTGGGTGCTCTAACCATTAAGATACTGTGCCAACCTGCCAGAATGACACTGAATTCTCCAACTCTTACCTGGCTGGTAAGTAAAGGGTCTGTAGTTCAAATCCCAGCTGTGGTGGCATTGAATTTTTCAGTTCCAGTACCTCTCAAACATTGCCCACACACGGCTTGAATGTTAAAAACACCAACAATATGTTTGTTGGCATAAATAAACAATAATTACCATCCTAAGGTTATTTAATCCCAGGACAGTACTTATGATAGTAAGTTGTCATTGGGGTAACTGTCTGTGATGTGAGACTACCTTTGTGGTTAACCAGGAGAAAAGTACAGATGTCTCCCATTCTAGTCAGATGTGCCTCACAGTTTCTTTTTCCTGCTTGCGTAATCTGTATCTGATATTGTCCTGTGAGATACCAATAGTTTGCACATGTGTTTTAAATGTTCTGTGTTGGGTAATTAAGCCCCAGCTTTCCTGACTATTTCTTCAGTTACACTACACTTCCATGGGGGACTGAAATCGATTTCAGTTCTCACTCTGGATTGAATGCTGCGTGGAAATGTGGATCCAGATTAAACTGAAGCCATAAATCCAAACCTCTTAAAGCATGGAAACAGATCAGATTGAAGTTGATTTGAATTTGCCAAAGATGCAAACTTCTACTGCAAAATAACTTCCAATATTACTAAGATAAGTGAAGTTTTTAGTTTCTAATTTGTTCTTACTTCAGAATTCTACTGTACTCTTAACACGCTGCACATGCATAAATTTGTTTTCTTAGCAAACGTGTTGAAATAAAATGCATAAACAAAGCCACTTTATATATTCTTCTCAAAAACATTCATTAGCCTCAAAACCTACTTAAAATCTGCAGAAAAAAATGTTTACAGGTTCACCAACGTACACCAAGTGATCAACATAAAAGTTTGAATTATATGAGGGTTGTTCAATATATAATGCCCCACATTTGTTTAAAAATCCATTAATATAAATACATAATGTCCTTGTAGGTGCTTCACATTTGATGTTTCTTCTGTGCGCCGGTTGAGTTTTGAACCATTCCGGCAGATGGCAGAGCTGTAGTAAAGCGTCAAAATGGCATCTGCACATGACTCATGTTACAAGCAGCGTGCTATTCTTGTGTGCAGAAAAAGAAACCGTGAACATCCATAAACATTTGTATGCAGTGTATGGAAATGCTGCAGTTGATAGGAGTACTGCTGGGTGATGGGTAAAGAAAGTTAAAGCCTCAGGAAAAGCAGAAACAGAGCTCCATGATCAGCTATGCTCGGGACGTCCAGTCACAGCCACTGCTCCAGACATGCTGAATTGTGCAGATGCCATTATTCATGCCGACCGGCACATCACAACTCGACAATTTGCTCTACAGTTGTCAGTCAGCATTGGAAGTGCATCTACAATGATCAAGGCTCTCAGATATTTAAAGACGTGCTCACAATGGGTTCCACAAATGCTCACAGCAGACCACAAGATGCAAAGAAAGGCCATTTCATCTGAATTGTTGGAGGGTTTTGAGACCAATGGAGAGGCCTTTCTCGGATCGTTATGGGGGACGAAAGCTGAGTGCACCACTTTGCGCTAGAAACAAAAAAGCAGTCCATGCAGTGGCGTCATCCACATTCACCACAAAAGAAGAAATTCAAGACAACCGCTTCTGCCGGAAAAGTCATGGTGACAGTCTTCGGGGATTGTGTTGGCGTCATTCTCGTGGATATGATGCCAAGAGGGTGAACCATTATGAACCATTAATTCAGAGACATACGTGAAGACTCTGAATAAACTCAAGAAACGTTCCCAACATGTTCGATCTGACAAGAATCCAGCAGAAATCATCCAACACGATAATGCATGCCCACACACAAGTCTGAGAATCTGGGAACACATCGTCAAATTCGGTTGGACATCGTTGCCTCATCCACCCCACAGTCCAGATCTGACACTCTCGAACTTCCATCTCTTTGGGCCACTTAAACATTCTCTACAGGGGACACACTTTGAAGATGGCTTGAGTGTCATTTACGCAGTGACAACATGGCTATGTCTACAGGACAAGCACTTTTACCAGCAGGAAATACATGCTCTCCCACAATGTTGGCATAAGGCCATAGAACGTGATGGAGACTACACAGAAAAATAGGACATGGACAAGACATATTGAGGTATATTGTCACCAAATTCTGACTCTAAACAATAAATACGCTCAGAGAAAAAAAATGTGGGGCATTATATATTGAACAACAACCCTCGTGTATACTTTAGCCGTGGCCAAGTGGTTAGAGCATTCGTCTACACCTAAGCAGCCCAGGTCTGATCCCAGGGACACATATATGATATTCATGGTGGACAAAGCGGTGTCAGGACAGGTTTTCTCTGGGTTCTCCAGTTTCCTCCGCCACTCATTCCACCAATTGCTCCATTATCACCTTTCCAATCATTGATTTTGCCTGCATTTATATCCTCTTACTCACTCTCATACCTGGTGCTGGGCTGACCACCCGCTTCCAGGTCTTCACTATGTCCGGTCCATAGGTTCTTGTGCTCCCTAAAAGGCGTCTGACCCTAGGCACTGGCTGGTAAGCCCTAGGGGGCTTAAGCCCTACATAAGGGGAGGTTAAACAGGTAAAGAAAAAAAGAAGAAAGAGCCTTGCATATCCAAATCAATCCCAACACAGATTGAATTCAAAATAGAATGTGGATCATACTGAGAATGGGTTTGGAATCCATTAAACTTCAATTCCCCATGGAAACGTGTTAGAAGAAATTCAAACAAAGCTACGTCAGGTCTTTCGACTATGAATCGACATAATTTTTTACTAGGAAACTTGGAACAACCTTTTTGATACTTTAAGCTGGTTCAAGCTCTAGATAAGTTCAGAACAAAGAACATCAAACTATTATTCTTACTATTTATTATTTGTTATTTATTAATTATTAATCATTAATATTATTATTAATATTATTATTATTATTTTATAATAATTTCAGGCCACCTGTGGACCACGTTAAGCAACCCATTGCATTTACATTAACTTCTTTCCTTTTCCCTTTCAATTGGAAACCTTCAAAATTTTGTGTTAACTTTCTTAACTTTGCTCTATCCTGTAGGTATTATTTCTTTTTAATTTCATTTCACTCGCATCAAAGATTTTACCACAAACTCTGATTCATTGTCATAACACAAGAGAAAAGGGAAAATTACATAAAACCTCACATATCAAAAAATTGTTTTAAAATAGTTTTTATTATAGAGGTTTTAAATTTTACCATAAATAATATAAATTCTATTCACTGTTTCAAGAAACATCTCAAACAATTTTTAATTGAAATATGTTATTATTCAACTGAAGAGCTTTTGCATTAATAAAATCAGTTGTACTTTTAGCAATTTATAAGTTTAATGCATACGTGTAGTATAATTTGTATTATACCTGAACTTTTATAATACTGGACAAATCCACAACATGTTCAATCGGATGAACAAACGGAATTGAATTGAATTCATTGGTTACCGTTCTTAGTTACGTATATATGCCTTAAAATTTGTTTTATAAAGTCCATTATTATCCATCCTCAGTAAGTGACCACACTATTTTATTCTTCTTTCCCTGGTTGTAACCTGAAATCTTGTCATAATCTTTACTTTTATATAGGTCTTCATTTTTCCTGAGTCTAAACTTTCCTTTTTCAGTTTCAACTGGAGCCAAGATTTTACTTAAAATTTGTCTTTCTTTCTTTTCCAATGCTTCTATTTCTCCTGTTTTAAAGGCAAACATATATTCTGTAGCATATAGACATTCTGGTTTGATTACTCTGTTATAGTGTCTGATTTTGGTTTTATTTGAAATGTTTTTCTTATTCTGAATATCCTTAGTTAACTGATACGCAAATTCCATTTTTCTCAATCTTGCTTTATTTGCTTCCTTATCCAGTCCATTAGCTTCAATTATTTCACCAAGATACTTGGATTTATCAACTTTATTTTTCCATCCTTTGTTGCTAATAGTTTCTGCCCTTCTTTGATATTTGTCATAAATTTTGTTTTTTCAACTGATATTTTGAGTCCAATTTTCTCCACAGTTTCCTTTAGAAGATTAATCTGTTCAATTGCTGTTTCCACATTTTCAGCAAGGGTTGCAACACAATTGGCAAAAGCAAGCAATTTACGTGCATCCGCTTGTATTTTGATCCTAATCTAGTCTGATGGTAGATTCCTTTTTCTTGGAGTCTTTTCGCACTCTTATTACCTTCTCTAGGACACAACTGAGTAGAATTGGGGAAAGTCCATCTCCTTGTTTTACACACGTATTCATTTGGAATTCCTGATATTTCATCTATAAATTTTCTTTGGACATGGTGTCTTCTTCTTCTTCTTCTTCTTCTTCTTCTTCTTCTTCTTCTTCTTCTTCTTCTTCTTCTTCTTATTATTATTATTATTATTATTATTATTATTATTATTATTATTATTATTATTATTATTATTATGTTGTTGTTTGTTGTTGTTTGTTGTTGTTTTCTAGTGCCTTGCATCTGGCAATGAAGCAATTAGCATTCGTGCTTTCCAATACTTTTGAACTGTAGTTTCTTCTGATCTTAATGCTTCACAGGTCTTTAAGTGGTCTTCGTTCATTTCTGCTGGATCTTTATTATTATTATTATCATCATCATCATCATCATCATTATATTTTACATTACATATTATATTATTCATCACTCTTTGGGTAATTACATAAAATTACACTTTTTCTTATGCCCTAAAAAGAACTAAGTTATTTGCTTTGCAACTATGTACAGAATATTTTACCATTTTATTCTTGAATTCCTGTAAACTACAAAATGGATGTTTTAATAGTCATTTAATATCTTAACCTTGAATCTGGTAAAGCTATAATTTATTTCAATATGCCGACCTTGTGTAACTGCATTCCTATAATTCTGTAATATTTAGCAATTTTGTGTAGTCTCTGACAAGGGATGTCTATTTTATTATTGTTTCATCTTTTGTACACGTGTGTCATTTCTTTTTATACAGATATGCACTCTCTCTTTAATAGAGACTAAAACATCATATACATGCATTGAAAACCATGGGAATTGCTGTTATCTTAAACAGAGGTTTACAATGCTATGTTTCTTGAGAAGTACTTCACATTTATAAATTTCTTTCTAATAATAAATACTTCAAAGAGCCTTGTTCTCCTGCTTAATAGCATTAATCATGTCTATAATTATTTTGAAAAATAAAAACTCTGATGTGTTGCACTCACATGACTTTCTCTACTCTTGTACAAACCATTCTTACAAACTCCTATTCCTTTATTTTATTCGTGTTAGTTGAGATAACCTTTGCAGAAATTATCTTATTGCTTATTTCCTTGTAGGTACAAAGGGAATATGGAAATACAGTAGGCTTTGGGCGATAGTCAAATCTTTTAAAGCTTTGACATTCCAATCTCTTTACATGACTAACATGAGTTTTAGCAAGATTACATTTTTTGTATAGTAAGATTTGGTCTATCTCTTATGGTTTACCAGTTATGCAAAAGTCATCCAGAGTAAACAGGACTATATAAGCTATAGCCAGAAAATTCAAAATATACATTTCATTTCCGATAAAAATGTCTCTAATATGTGGCATTTTAATCAAAATCATTAGCCATTTTCATGAAAATCAAAATTTTCGAAAATTTTTCCATGTAAGGGGTAGTTTAGAGTGGAACAATTTTCTTCAAAATCTTTGTGTCACATCCTTAGAAGACATTAAACTTAAATACCAACTTTTCGTTTTTGAGTTATGCTGCCCACAGACTGACACTGACACAGATACTCACAGACATACACAAACACGCACCCATGTACACACACACCTTTTTCTAAAAATGCATTTTTGGATTCAGGGGGCCTCAAAAATATATTTCTGGTGAAAGCTCAACATCAAATTTTTTGGTGGAGTACAATGCTTCCTCTACTTACTGTACGTAGTAGAGAAAATAAAAATGAGCTGCCCTTCCATATTCTTTAGATATTAATTTGTTTAGATTTGCTGACACAAATACTGTGCATGATAATTTACTACAAACAGGTTCCAAGAGAGATTGCATTTACATCATGCAAATCCTGTTAAATTCCTGCACAACAGCTGCGAGCATCATATTTGTAAATTGATGGTTGCATGAGATCGTTAGTGTGCGGTCACACTGTGTGGCAAATAATCGTAAAGGTGCCCTCCAAGTGCCTTTGTAACTCTAAATTGTCTGAGTCAGACTTGGACATACTCCAATTTAACGTGGTGTTAAATCTACTTGGTTTAATCAATTCTTTGTTATCTGACAACTCAAGTTATTTCTGACAGAGGCTGCATCACAGTTCATATAGCAAACTCACACATCTCTATCTATGGGAAATGTGTAACAGTCACAGGGCTTTCTCCACCTCTTATTGTTTATTTCCATACCTATCTACTAACTGTATCACGAAAATAAAATTTGTTAAGTGTACATGTGTTAATCTCAAAAACTGCTCAAACTGATTTTGATAAGTCTTTCACCATTGAAGAGCCCTAATCTTTCTGACAGAGGTGGGCTATAATTTTAATTCATAACTTACTAAAGGACTAAACAGGATTTATACAACTAAGTACTAGAATATGAACAGTATTATAAAAGAACATACTTGCTTTGACTTTCCATTCAGATTGCCATGGAAAAGAAAACAGTTGTTATTCACAGAAAATACATGTAAAATACAACAAATGCTGCCAATTCCAAACAATATAATATGTAGATGGTTACAATTTAGCAACTAAGACACAAGAGAACAAAAGAAAACTGAATTTGCTTGTAATAGTACAATACACATGCAACATTGCCAAAATATTTTAATAACTCTCATGTAATAAAGTTTGCTTTATTTCTTTTGTATGTTGTGATGAAGTTTGTCAGTAGGGTGTGTTAAATAGCTGTACAAATGGAGAATTCAGCTAACATTAGAAATCAGTCAATTGATATTTTAAATTAATAGAGAACAGATTTTTAGGTGCTAAAGAAGTTAAATTTATGTCTTATGCATTAAAAATTGAGGAAACATTTATTAAAAAGTTAAAAACATTTATTAGAAGACATCAAAAAATATCTTGTTTTATTTTCCTTAACAGTGCTGCCACAGAAAATGACTGCACACATTAGGAGAGCCAAATATTTCGAAGTCCTACATCACGTTGTAGCACGGTTTGCACAAGACAATATTTCCAACATTTGAATACATGCTCACAAATACAAAACATGTGAGTGATAATTCATGAGACAGTCTACTTGTGTGTCTGACAGACAATAACATATGGAACAGAGACTATCAATAAACTCAGCTGCATTTTGGAAATATTAACCTGTATAAATCACATTCCAACACAACGTAGAACTCATATTCTGCTCTCCTAATTCATTCAATCATTTTTTCTGTGACTGTACAAGTTGTAATAAAAAATTGTTTTAACAACTCATCAGTAATGAATTAATGACATGACATGTCAATTTGTCAACCAATTTAAAGCTTTCAAAATGTTCAGCATAGTACACCAGTACTGAAAGCCAAGTCCCCCAGTGAGTAGCAACTGATGCTAGTGGGAATGGAGTATCAGGATTTTTGTTCCTAAAGAGATCTATTCTTGAAGAAGCCTTCTTTCCAATGGACCCAATTTGTCCACATTGGGATATAGGGACCAAACAGTTTTGCACACCCCGTGTAGCACATGCACGATGCAAGTCACATGTATAATTTTCAGATAGCTGATACTAAGTGCTTCTGCAAGTTTCTTCATGTAATACACTGCATTGGTCAGAAAAATGAATACTTTGTCATACATTAGCCATTTGGCCATAATATATGCATAGCTCCACTGAACAGCCTAACAATAATGTGATTTGCTGCCGAGTTCTTTGCAAGCTATTAAAAAGAATGATAAACTATCTTGTCATTTTCAAGAACACCAACAACATTTCCTGCCTTTGTTCCTGTGGATCTTGTTTTATCAACACATACTCTTATTTTCTCATTTTTGCACATAGACCTGATTTTTCGTAATGTTTCTTCATGGCACTTTGGAAGGTAGTGCTTCCGTGAGGTACTTAGATATGTCTGGAGGATCAAGGTTTAAGTACTTCACAAGAAAAGCTTTAACCTCTGGCTTGTTAATCTTATGTAGATGAATATTACTGAAACAAAAGTTCAGCATAAATCTGAATAAAATTCACAACACTTGGAAGGCCCTGCTTCATAGTAGAACGAGAAGCCTCTAATACATGTTTGTTGCTGGATAAATGTTGCATTATTTGGGAGCACTGATCGGTTTTTATAGGCTTTGCACATGGCTGACAATATAGAAGTTTTCCATTGTGCTGAATGCACTCGAGAATTCTTTAACATGCTGCTGCAAGAAGAACCTTTCAATGCTTTTTACCTTTGGAATTTGGCAACAATAATGATTTGCAAATCACTCATCATGTGTATTAGCCATTGCCAGGCACAAAACCCCACATCCTGTCATGAAAGTGGTTAACCCCTAAAAGGGCAGATACACATGACACACCTTGGGCTACTCTCAGCCTGCCAACAGATTGATGACGACCTCTCAACTGAACAAACAAGGGTAAAAAATCAAAAGAGGAATCCTGTACAGCTTATAGTGCATGATACAATATTCTGATAAGTGAAACTTCCTTTCTGTGTATATACTAGAATGCATACATCTGTGTGTGTAATGCATACATTTTTGTTATGACTGTACGATAGTTGCTGCAACAGAAATGATAGTAGGGGAAGGAGACAACCTTGGATGAGCAAACTATCAGGTCAACTCCAGAGCAAGTGCACGAAGCTGCAGTGGTGGTTTCCTTAAGAGGCTATTTGTATACTGCTTATTAGGGAATTTTTGTGAAAAGAACAGCGTGCTGTCATAAAATTTTTTTGTCAATATTAACAGTGAACTTGTCTCTGTGTGGATGATGCTCTGGACTATAGTAATGTGAATAGGTGGATGATAAAGTTCAAAACAGGAAGAGTGACCAGTACCGATTTGCTGCATTCGGGCAGACCTTGCTCATCTTGCCCATCTGCAAAGAAGACTCTTATTCAATATTCTGGTATTATAAGGGTGATATTGTATCATATCCTCTTCCTAAGGGCATTACGATCACCGGAGAATGTTAGACATTTTGAAGAAGTAGTCGTTGCCTGCAATTGGAGAGAATCAGCCTGAACTGGCAGGAAAGTTCATCCTCCACCACACAAGGCTCGGATTGTCACCAAATTTCTATTACAAAATGGAAGTGAGACAGTTAAGACATCCTCCCTAATCACCTGACTGTTTGACACCCTGAAAAACACTCTCCAAGGGAGACAATTCTCTTTGACATCAAGCCTAAGATCTACAGTATACCAGAGTCTAAAAAATATACCCTAAGGCTCCTACAAAAGGTGTTTTGAAAAATGGGGTGAGCATTGTTTGAATAAAAAGGAGACTATGTGGAAAAATGACGTGTATTACGGAAGATTTTGTTTGAATAAAGATTGAGAATTTTTTATGTGTTACTTTTGGACTGCACCTCTATGTTTATAATTGAGTGCATTCTGAACAGACAACAGTGTAGTGTACTGTTGACACCAGGTAATCTAATCTAAGGTTACAGGATGTGGCAGAAGATTGCACAACTTCTATTCTGGCAAACAGAGTTCTTATGTTGTTTGCCACATACAATTAAAAGGGAAACAAAGCTCTATCATGGATAATACAGTTTACTGCTAAAACATGCATCAAATATGTGCCAATAACTAAATTATGAAAAATATTTAATTACAAATTTTTATTCATGTGAAATGAAATTTTGTATTTATGATAGTGGTATCATACTCAACATTTATACTTAGTTTCACGCTTGTAACTGCAAGCAGAAAAATATTTACCTAAAAATCTTTTCCCTTATAATCAATAAGATTATTTTTCTTGATGACTCCAGACTTAGTGCAGTTAATTTGGTGGCCTGGGATTGGTGAATCTTCACAATCACCACCATCATTGCTATTTTACTGTTTATATTAAGAGTTTCTGTATTGTATGAAAACTTAGGTTTTTATGTTATTAAATAACTATGGGTCCAAAGAGAAGATACAGAAGTCTAAAACTTCATACTGTGATTATATAGTTACGTAATCATGCCGACCAAGGATTCTTCTTGCTAAACTTACATGCTATGCAGCCTGTTCTGCCAATGTTTCACATACAATACAAATATTTCCAACAAAAGTTGTTTTATTTGTTTCTAAAGGTAGCCTTTTTGAACCCTACTCCAATTTTAAATCTAAAATGATATACTGCTGACCCTATTTACAATTACTGCAGATTAGTGAAATCAAGTTGAAGTGAAAGCCATAAACAGTTTTGTCTCAAAAAATTTAATGCTATATTTTCCAAAATAAATTATTGCTATGGACAATTTGGCTCGCTCTGTATATTTTAGTTATTCTTATTGATGTCTCAAACTTATGGCAATTTAATCTGATTTTGAGAAAACAACAAACTTTTTTTTTGAATAGTGGATTCTTCCGGCCTGATAAGCTGTGGTCTGCCGGCATTTTGGTTCCACACGTTTCGTCCACATCTGCGAAAACATCATCAGTGGCATGGTCTCAATCTTCTTGGTGAAGGTTTAGTAACAACTGACTTGTTGACCGTGACTGTTGGAAATGCAGTGGTATTTAAAAGTGAGTGTGATGGGTGGGACTTAGCCTCTCCAATGCTGTTGGTCGCTGATTCACTGGCCTCTCCGATGTTGTTGGTCACTGATTGACCAGCATGCATTTTGTGTACAGATACCTGTTTAGTATATTCAAATATTGGAAGCCAAGTTTTGTTCAGTTTAAGGGCTGCTTCTTTTCTGTTGAAGTTGACCAGATGTTTGTAGATTTCTATTGCTTTACCTTATAGTCTGGTGTGATAGTATTGTACTGAAGGACAGACGTCTCCTTATATTGTGCTCACTTTCTGCCCATAAAGCATTCTCTGCAACTGCAGACTTTTCTGGTGGTCCCAGACAACAGCATCTCTTGCATTCTGTCAGTTGCATATTGATGCTGCATTGGGTGATGCCTATATATGCTGAACCACAAGAACACCAGGTCTTGGGATCTTTGACAGAGCATAACAAATTGTTTATCTTGTTATTGAACTTATCCATTATCACCAAAATCTGTGCAGTCATACTCCTAACACCCTGTAAAAGTAGTAATAGTTGAATGCACGTCAGACTGCTTGTCTACAATTTCCACCAGGTGGGATATGCACTGAATCACTGATTGTAATGTCAAGCTTTGAAAGAAAATATCAGCATTGTAATTTATTTGAGGAGCTATGATAAGCAGCATTCTGTAGTTCATAAATGCCAATGTTCTGTCAAAGGATACATAATACAAGATGACACTGAGTATTTTAGAAAATCAAACAAAGATTACTTTTAAAAAACTCAAAATAATTTTGTTATTTTTCAAAATATTCTCCTTTAACCAGAAATTATTTCTGGACTGTTATGCTGTGGTCTGCTGGAGTTAGAGTTTCCAGACGTTCCGTCCAGAACTACAGTGGACATCTTCAATGACACAGTTGAAGTCTCCTCAGAGAAGTTTGCACAGCAAAGAGACTACAACCATGCCACTGAAGATGTCCACCACAGTTGTGGGCAAAATGTCTCCAGCAGTGGCGGCTCGCAGTCAAAATTTTAGGGTAGGCAAGGTGTAACAGCAACAGCAACAACAACGATGATGATGATGATGATGATGATAATAATAATAATAATAATAATAATAATAATAATAATAATAATAATAATAATAATAATAATAATAATAATAATAATAATAATAGTCGTAGTAGTTGTAGTGGTCGTCGTAGTACAGTAGAACCCCGTTTATCCAAAATAAAGGGGGCGAAGTCATTGCGGATAACGCAAACAATAGATATATCGTTTGGTTGTTTAATAGGTGCAGAGTGAATGAGTGTGACTTACGAACGAATTACCGCCAAAACTAAAATTAATGAAGAAATTGAAAAATTGTTTGACTGTAACATTGTGTTAAATAGCTAAAACACTCCTCTTTTCATTGTCAGTGTGCCGCGAAAGCGGACTTTGTAATAGTTCACTAATTAAGTCGGTCATACTAGTATTGCAACACACTGGTATTACACAGAGTGATAGCAAAACGATTAGGGTCTCTGAGATCTTCGCTGTTCGGAAAAAGTCGCATAAATTCGGATTTGGGCAGGCAAGTGTTCCGAGTGCTGGTAGACGCGTCCACGCATGCTCGGAATGCATATACAGACGGAATGTTTCCTTATCCATGTTCAAGGGCCTCGTACTGAGGAAAGGGTGCCGGGCCGGCAGAGGTTAAACTTGCTGGCTCTCCACTACCCAGGTTCCATGCGTATCATTTCCGTCGCACGTTTCAAACACGCAGCGCAGTTTTGATGAATCGGAATTGAGATTCAAGGATTTGACCATGCTTTTCTGAACTGCAATTTAGGGAAAATGACGGTTCAAATGATAAAATGCAGAATCATAGTTAAACATTATTTGTTGATGTATTACGGTAGGGCAGGCAATGCCTACCCTGAGGAGCCGTGCCTGGTCTCCAGCAGACCACAGCATAACAGTCCAGAAATAACTTTATAGTTATATTGACTCCGGCCGTGAAAGCCTACACTCTCTCATGATTCTCCTTTAAAACCAATAAACTTTTGCATTCCATGAAACCAGTCCTTAAACTAATGATGCCACTCTTCTTGAGGCACTTCAGAAACCAGGCTTTTATAATGTTCCACTGCTTCGTCTGATGATGAAAAAGTGATTTCACACATTTTGTCTTTAATTTTTGGAAACAAAAAGAAATCACAAGGTGCTAGGTCAGAACTGCATGATGTGTTGGCCTTTAGGACATCCAGACACACAGTTGATAGTGTGCTGTATGCAACAATGCGTTATGATATAAAATTATTTTTCCCTCTGGGCAAATTTCACTTTTTTTTTTTTTTTTTTTTTTTCAAAAATTGGCAACAGAACAGACATTTGCATACTGATCTGCAGTAACAGTACATCTATCTTCTAATGCTATAGTAGCAACATGGCCTGTTATGGGGGGGGGGGGGGGGGGGGGGGCAACCATCTTCTTGCGAACACTGTGGACTTGTCCGACTTTTATAGGCTTAGGTCCTGTTCGAAAGACCCATTGAGCCAATCACTTTTCTTTTCAGGATCCTAATAACAAATCCAAGATTCATCACCAGTAATAACATTCCAAACCAAATTTGAAGTGCTGTCTTAGAATTTTCCCATTTTTCTGTACAATATGGCATTGTTTTTGATCAGCAATCAGTTTAAGAGGAATTCATTGACAACAAAGTTTTCTCATGTCTAATTGTTGATGTAAAATGTTATGGTCTTCATTCATACCAATGTTCAATATCACCCGAATAAATTCATAAGATGTCAATCAATCTTCTGGAACAGCTTCATCAGCAAAACCAGTTCCTCAGTGTCATTCATGAAATTCGTCACCAAGAAAAACATGATTTCTTTGAATTTGCTGCACCAATTATAAAGTGTTGTCTTAGATGGGGCGTCTTTGCCAATTGCATTTCTAAGTTGATCTTCACATTATTTAGGCACTAATGACGATTTAATACCGTACAAAAAATTAGTCAAATTCAGTTTTGTGTGAACACTTCTTTCTCTATCCCTTATGCCTTTAGGCGGCAGGTAAATATTGCGTGAACACAGTCATTAAATAATAGAGCAACTATAGAGCAACTATATGGCAAAACATTAAAAAATAGTTCAAATATAAACAAACTCATTTGTTCTTAGAAACATGGGTTGTAATGTAGCAGATTTAACCTTTTATAATGCTTTCTGTACCAATCAGAGCACATCAGCAAAAAGCAAAAGTATAGATTCAACAAGTATGAACTATTAAACAGTGGCACAATGTTTGATACCACTAGGCAAGCTAACAATAATTGCATGCATTATCTATTCATTCTAATTAGGAGTGGAGAAATAAATTAGTAGAAGTAGTAACAATTACCTTGTGACCTAAAATTCAGTTCAATTCTTAGGTGCAACCTTCCTTGTGGTTCCAGGTCAACCTGTGGACAGACAAATGGTATATCAACATTAATCATATGTAGGTACATGCTTTCTCATGGGAAATAAAAGGGAATCAATAGTTATTAAATAATAGAAGGATCTAAAATAAAAAACAAACTTAGAGACAGAAAGCTTTACTTAGTAATTGTTGCAAGTTCTGGAAATATCCAGACAACTGTTTTGTGGAGTCATCACGAAACAATTGTCTGGATATTTGAAGAACTTGCAGCAATTATTAAGATAAATGAAGTTTGTTTTTATTTTAGATTTTGTTGCTTCACTGTTATAAGCTTCAGTTTTTCATTGAATTTAATAGGATATTTTGTTAGCAGAACACCAATGCAGTAAATGTCATCAGCAGTGAAGGTAGAAATACAAAATCAAGTAGGGGATGATCTGCCTTGCCACAGATTTATTACAAATGATTAATCTGATGTCACACATTTACTGCAGTTATTTATTTCACATATTGTTACAGAAGTTTGTAGAGGTATACAAAAACTCAAAAAGTATTTTTTTCATTGACATATTACAAGTGCTCCCTACTGATTCTGCAGATATCAAATCAATAATCAAGTTCTTCCCATAACCAATGCAGCATGTCCCTATCAATCTGTTCAAAGGCACTGTTGATGTGAGCTCGCAGTTCCAGTAGGTTTGTTGGTGGACGAGGCTTAAACAATAAATATTTCAAAAAAATTGCATGGGGTTAGCTTGGGAGAGCATGGAGTCCATGATAATTGCTGATCATCTTCCCCGCCATGACCAATACATCAGTTTCCCAGTCTCCTGTTTCATTCACTAACAATGTAAACTGTACATACATCCACCAAATGGATTTAGCAGTTGGTGGATCTTTGTTGAGCTTTGCATTGCTACAACAGACTCATGTGAATGAAATTCAAGCACAATATAACTTTTATCAGCACCTGCCTTCTTGTGGTAGAAATCTGAAGCATAGCTATGCAAAACAAAACTTTATGAGTTTTTCTGTATGATTGATGAGTTTTGTGACAATATGCTGAATATTGTAGTTACAACAAATTAATGAAATCCGGTTAATCATTTGTAATAACCCTGTACGAGGGTTAGTCATAAAGTTTTAATTATCTCGAAAAAATAAAGTTAGGTAATTAATTTTTTGTCAGTTTGTAGGCACACGTGTGAAGTCCTGGTACGCATTTAAATCCCTGCGTTACATCACCGTAGCATGCCGCTAGAGGACCCAAAACAAAATGGCGCAGCTCATTGATAAAGTGCAGTGTCATGCAGTAATTTGTTTCCTGCATTTGAAGGGGAACAACACTGCAACAATCCATGCTGAGTTGGTAGAAATGTGCAGCAACATATCACACAGTGGTCAGTGTGGTCAAACAAGTCTGGATAGCGAAGAACAAAGTAGCAAGGTGATGTTGAGTGTTTTTTGGGACATCCAAAGTGTGCTGTTGACAGATTATGCTCAGAAGGGGCAAATCATCACACGAGCATTCTACCAAAATCTCCTGACGTGTTTACGGCAGGCTATAAGGACAAAACATCGCGGGAAGTTGTCCAAGGGGATGCTTCTCCTTCACAACAATGCCCCAGTTCAATCAGCAAACTGCGCAAGTGTAGGCCAATCACAAGTGTTAGCTTCCAAAACATTAAAGCGAAAGTGCCAGACTTGTTTACATCCACAAACCAGCTCAATTCCATGATCAACCTCAAAGTAATGTTGTCGACTTACTGCATGTATGAAAAAGCTGCTTTGAGTATTCCTTCACATCTTTTAAGTGATTAATTATTTCGAAACCCTATGTGATGTCGCATAATTACTACCTAAGCTATGTCAGAAATAAATTACTCTATGCATCTTACAAGTAACAAACTGTTATCTGCATACTTTCCTGTGGAATTACGCATCCAATTTGGATTAAAAACCATTTATTTCTTCGAAATCAGCTGATCAAAGAACAAAATGCCATTAGACATTTTTGTTTGTAATGCTTCCACCCTATATGTCATTAGCAATATGCTAAGCTAGCAAACTTCACTCCTTTGTGGACAGAAATGTTATAACTTCTGCACATACATGATTGCACAGCTTCCACCACTGCTAGACTTTCAGGCAAAGTTGCCACTGCACAGCTAAGGGAATTGCTTTTGTCTTGCCTCACGAGCTGTAACTTTAAATTACCACCCAGTTAAAAAAGCATTTTGCCTAACATCCAGACTAGTTACAACATTAAAAGGCATAATAATAGCAGCAAACAATCTAAAGTTAGATGAAAGCATTAATTCTTATATCAGTAAGAAAAAGCGTAAAACTTTCCCTTGGCAATGAAAATATCAGATCAATTTATGACCACAGAAACAGTGCTACTATAACGATGAATAAATCATGATTACAAAATGCAGGTCAGCACACTTTGCCCACTAGTCTACTGTTACCTAGGGCAAGTGCCATTCATTTACAGTTGGTTTACTAGTTCATACATCATTTACTCTATCCCTACACTACATTACCCAACCCTATTGAATTATTAACAGGATGCTACACTTCCATAAGCTGCCTGCAGACATCTCTCAGAAATACACGTGCACAACAGAGAATCATAACATGTAGTTATGTTCAACAAGCTGCCAAATGCTTCTCTCCATATTTACTGAACATTTCAAAACAACAAACATATTCAACATCATACTATTATGTAATTTTCAGAGTTCTTTAGGACTGATAATATTCATCACATTAAAATAATGCAGAAAAATCTCATACATACCTATGCAACGCTTTTAGTTATGGACAAGGAGCACTTGTTAGAATGCCCTACTCATACCACTGACAGCTCTACTGGAATGCTAGAGCATTCAACCTGAACAGTAAAATCCCAAATTTAAACAAATTCATAACTAGGGTTCTCAAGATCTAGTTGCATTATTCAATAGTACCTGGGTGACCGAACTTCGCTCGGCTTTTCTTTTCCTTTTCTTTTATTTTAATCATGTTTTTGGGAGAAAATACTTATTTAGATAAACCTGAAAAGTAAAATGTTAACTAAATATAAATTTTCATCCTAATTGTTGGAGCCGTTTCCATGACGAGACCTTTAATATCCTGGCTTGTTTGTTGAAACTGGCCCATTAACAGAGAAATTATGGCCAAAATAAGGTTTCGACTAATTTGACTCTTACGTGTAAAATCGTGTTTTTTCAGGAATGATACCTATATAGATCAACTTACAAGGCAAAACCTTATCTGAATACAAAATTTGATCGAAATCCTTAGAGCCCTTTCCAAGATGCAAAGAATGTATATATAAATATACAAGAATTGCTTGTTTAAATTATGTAATATTCCTGCTAAGAAATTTAGGTAAAATTAAAGCATAATTACATCTTTTAATTGCAAACAACATTACTAATTATTATTTATTTATGCCAGCAAGCTTACTGCTGGTGTTTTTAAACACACAAGCCGTGTGTGGGCAATGTTTAAGAGGTTGAATCAGAAACTGAAAAATTCAATGCCATAGCCAGGATTTGAACCATGGATCTTCCACTTATCGAGCGACTGCTCTAACTACCATGGTCAACTTGCCAGTACAACATTAAATTCCCCAGCTGATTCATACTTTTTTCCGGTTAACCACAAGGGAGTCTCACGTCAGAGATAAATGCCCCAAGGGTGACTTACAATTTTAAGTACTTTATGTCCCGGGTTTAAGTAACTCGGGTGAGATTCCCTTGTGGTTAACCGGGAAAAAGTACGAATCAGCTGGGGAATTTAATGTCATACTGGCAAGTTGGCCATGGTAGCTTAATGGTTAGAACAGCTGCTTGATAAGCGGAAGATCCGTGGTTCAAATCCCGGCTATGGCATTGAATTTTTCAGTTGATGATTCAACCTCTTAAACAATATTAATATTTTTACAAAAATGTGGAGCACTTAAAGATACCATTTTTGAGATATCCATTAATAATGCTTTCAATTTTTTAATACTTTGTAAGTGAGTGAGTGAGTGATGTTTAAGGGCCCGTCGACAACTTGGTCATTTGGGCCCCAAGTCAGAACCTAAAAGTAGCACTGGCTAACAAGTTTAAAAATCCAAGCTTAAAAAACAAAGTTAAAAAGATGACAGTTAAAAGTGCAAAGGATTAAAAATGAAAGTTAAAAATGTAAACTTTAAAAACCGTGATATTTAAGACAATTAAAATGGAAAAAGCTAAAATAGTAAAATCAGAATAATTCTAAAACACATCATCACTGAAGACTAAAATATTCAAAAGCTAAAACAAGTTAAACTTGCTGTGCGAACCCTATGTCTGCGACGAACGCAGTGCCTTATTCACACCAACTGCGTCGTCGCCCAAAACAGAACGTAGCGCAACACCCAGACCAAGGGACTGGTGCTCTTGAGCGTAACGCACACACAGAGAGCTGAACGTTGCGCGGGTGGCGCGGGTGTGACCTATTCTTAAATGAGTTAAAAGAACTTCCGACCTCTGAGAGTCCCTGCAAGATATCAGCCAGGGAACTACAGTGTCCTTAATCGTCCGCAGTTGTGTGCCAGTGAATGCCTCCCAAGATTTCTGCCAAACCAAAAAAAGATGGCAGCGAAAGTACCGCTGCACATCTCTAGGAGACAGTGTTTGTGTGGATAACTCCGGCAAATGACATGCAGATTAATACTTTGTGATTTTTTAAAAATCCTGTTACTATTCACTTGTTTCTTGCAATGTCATGGAAAGAGTAGTATTTCAAAGCCACTGTGAGCTGCTCTTTAACACCTATCACTTTGGTTGCCTCTATGCCCCTTGTACCTACAACAAAATGCACATTGAAACTATATCTTCAAAAGTCTATTTTCATCAAGATGAAGCAGATACAAAAATAAGGCACAAGAATAGTTTGTAGATGCTGTATAACAATAAAGGATAGTGGGCAGAGAAAGTCATGTGAAGGTAGTCTCAGATTTTTGCTAACCAAGCAGCATTAATTATTCACATGCTCCATTTACATGACTATTTACTCCCGTATCATTTATTAGTAGGTATACAGATTATTCTTAGCAAAGTCTGTTTTTCTATCTACTTCATTTTGATTGTTTGCTATAGTACACATTTCATAATAGATGCAAAGTAAATGATGCTAATCAAATTAAAACTGCTGGACATTTTCATACTCTTACCATGCAATTGTGAGAAACAACTGAACGTCCACAGAACTTGAAAAGAAAGGCAAAATATTGAACAATTCAAACCATTAATAACACCCATTAACAATGGTTTATGCAATAAAAATTGTGTTTTAGAGATACCTATTTCTTATGCAGTTCATTTTTGTCCATTGCTTAATGTTAAATAGTTACACAAGATTATATAAAATTCCTTCTAAATGAAGGGGACTTCGCAGGCTGTTTCCAAACAATTCAAGTTATACATGTCTAGAAATTATTAGACAGTTTCATAAAGCTGTAATTGCACTAATGCTTAATATAGTCATACCACTATTTGAAGGAGGAAAGTTTGGAGTTTTGACTTGTACATCTGACTTTCATTGTCATCTAGTGGGAAATGGGTACACTGTTTTTGGAAAAGATGGCCACTTTACAAACCGGTAATAGCTGGTGTGTGTTTGAATATGTGGGAGTAGAACATGTTGTAATGATTTGCTGGGCATTTAGAGAGCAATTTGACATCCTACACCTCTGGCATCAGCAATCGAAAAGCAGTATGAAAATTTGGCAACAGAGGGTGTATCTGTCATCAAGGAGAAGGTCAAACGTACATAAAGCAAAAAATTAACAGAGTCCGTGAAAGTTTTGAACAGAACCTTAAAAATCAGTATGGAGAGCCGGTCAACAGTTGCACACGTCACCATCAACAGTGAAAGATAGCACAAAAGTGAATGAAGTTACTCTCATACAAACTGCAGCTGATGATTCAGCAAAGGATAGCATTTTGTGGAATTTAATGGCAACATGCTCTGCACATGTTGACCTGACCTTACAATGTGTGATTTCTTCTTGCAAGGTACCACCAAAGAAGTGTTTACATCCCTCCACTTCTAGCATCATTGGCAGCACTGAGAAGGTACATTACTGCAGCCATTGAAAATATCACACAAGAGACACTTTTGGATCACCAGCTGGACATTTGCTGTATTATACGTAGTCCCCACATCAAGCGCATTTAAATGAACACAAAACTTCAAACTTCCTCCTTTCAAGTAGTGGTATGATGGTTTATTTATGTTGAGCATTAGTGAAAATATGAAATCGCCCAATAATTTGTACTTATCTGTCAGGCAAATAATTTTAGTATACAGAATTTTAATCCATATCATTAGAGCCATTTTTCAGAAAATAAAAAACTTCGAAAAATATTCCAAATAATGGAGTTTGGGGTGGCATGATTTTGTTGGAAACCTTCATGTCACATTTTTTGGAAGATACTGAACTCAAATACCAAGTTTGGTATTTACCTGGCAATTGCCAGGATCATATCAGTGCTGCTGGCGTACTAGCTGGAGTTCCTTTACATGCCAGTAAATCTATTGACAGAGACTGTCACTTTTAAGCACACTTATAACCCATCAGTCTGTACCAGGTTTGAACCTGCAAACTTGGCATCAGTAGACCAGGGCCTAAGCAATTGGGCCACCCAGACTTTACCACAGACAGTTTTTTAAAACCACTTTTTTTATTCAGGGGACCTCAAAGCATGTATTTATGGCAAAATCTCATTGCTGAATTTTTTAGTGCAATGCAATACCTGCTCTAGTAACTACATACATGGTAGAAAAAGTAAGAAACGAAGTTATTTTCATTGCACCAAATTGTCCCATCTATTGAGGAAGCTGCATGAGACGTGAGAGTATGCATTCCCTACTCCACCCTCTCACAAATAGGTTATGCAGGTACTCATTTTGTGCTTACGTCAGAGAAGGAAAGTGCCACACCAGCATTCTCAAGATGGTTATCTCTGACCTACTCTCTCAGCTAGATTGCCCACATACAGTAAACCTATAATTGTGGGTACTATCCATGCTGTGTACAATTTTGACAACTCTGCTGCTTTTCTCCAGCTTTGCACACAACTATATACACAGTTCCTACTTAAGTGCTGCTTTTATAATAGGATATAATATATTTACTTTCTCTAATATTTATTTATAGCAGGTAGAGGAAGTGTTGCATTTCACCTAATCGTATAGAATAGAGAATTCAACAAAAATACATATTTTGAGGACCCATGGATCTACAGAAAGTATTTTTAAAAAACATTTATATTGATCAACCAGCTGAAAAGCTATACAGGCCATTTATAACAATAGTGTATCAGTAAATAACAATAAATAACATTGAAATGGGTCATATGACCCCATGAACATATATAGAATGTTTCGTGGAAAAATATAGAGGTTAAATAAATTAAAGAGATAACAAAAATATAGTGTCACGGCAGCTGCACTTCTTAAAGGACACTCAAGGTCAGCTACCTCACACCACTACATAGCTAGGCAATGCATGGCACAAAGGCCATTTCCAGACAGTTCGAGAAGCTTCAAATACCAGGCTTTTACAAGAAGCATTGAGAAACGCATATTTCCGAAAATTTGTCAGTAATTTATCTGGACTATATAAGAGAGCCACCACAAGAAAGTTAGTCTTGAGTCAGTTTTTGGTTTGAGTGCAGTAGAGTTGTTTGTATAGTGAGCAATACTTGTGTCAAGGTTATGATAGAACAGAACAGCTGTGAGTTGCAAAGTGACAAGAAATCATAGGTTAAGTAAATTATAAAACAGAACTGTGTTTTTTGATTCAGTTTTAGAAGAAATGAAAATGACATTAAAAGCAACCAGGCCTGTCATATGTGATAATACAAATTAAAACATTTAAAATGAAAATGAAACTCACAAGTTTGTTATTCAGAAGTTGGAAAGTGAAGCTGTATTATTCACTATTAACAATGTTAAAAGGATATAATTATCACAATTTAAATTGAGCAAATGTTAGTCTTGAATTTCGTTGTGTGATATTTAAGACATCTTGAGGTAATTTTCTTTTTAACCTTGTTGATGGCTTCTTTCTTCTAGATTGTAAAAATCATTTTTAGAATAAGGTCCATGTTTGTCTGCAAACAGCGTAGCTCATAAAAAAACACTTCTTAAAAAACAAAAAAAGGACCAAGTCTTCAACTTTGAGTTGCTACCTCAGCAAGAAATTCCTGGAAAAGACACCAGACTATGACAGCATTGCAACCTCCAAGTTCTAGCTGTCAGCATCAGATTGAGAATGAGAGCAAATGAGCTACCGAAACATAAGTGATGGAGTGTCAGTAAATCTGATTCACTTTACTATTCATCAGTCGACGTTCACAGTGTCCCATTCTATATTGAGTGTTGTTAGCTAATGCTGGATTTCTGACAGTGAAGTCATTAATCCTCTTGCTCTCCAATATTTTTCACTGATGGATGGGTCACTAGAAGTGGCCGGGATATTGAGTGTGAAAGCCTGCTTAATTTTGCTCACAGGTCTTTTTATCAGGTTCTTTTACATGCCATAAATCTACAACACAGGACCACTGGGTTTACTTCCCTTCCAAAGGATTTTTACACCCCAAAAAATCTGTTGCCCTCTGCCAGTTTGACCTGAGGAACCAGAGGCTAGTATGTTACCCCCAGACCATGGAGGCCAACATTCTGAGAGATGTCACACAGAGTGGAGACAGAGAGGATCCACAAATGCCAACTGAATGCGAGCCAATGGGAGAAAACCAGCTCAAGGAAACACACACATGTTTTAGTGTAAGCTCAGTGACAGATAATGCATGGAGATTTTTACTCCTAGTGACTTCCTAATGAAACACATGTATTCTAGTTAATAAAATGTGTTAATAATGTGGTTAATATGGTTTTGTTTTTTATTTTTATTAATTCGCTTCCCCCTTGCGAAGCTTGTGCTCATACAGATAAGGATTTAATTTAATTTTTATGGAAAAAGCTATACTATGTAACTTGCCTTTAGAGCGGCACACTACATATACATATATCTCAATAGAGCGTTCTGTTGTCTGGTATGGATAGATTTAAGTTTTTGTGATATTTTTTCAACTTTACCACATTTATTAATGCAACAATGACTGGAGTTATGACATCGTAGAAATATTTTATAGCCCTCTAAGGAAATGTGGCATTCTTGCTGATGAACAGACTTAAGTATACATTTTTCTAGCATTATAAGCATATGCATTCACTTCTAAATAATGAGCTAACTCTTGGTCATAGATGCACTTTTGCAATCCCTCTACATTTGCAGATGGTAGGACCCGAGAGGTGAGCAGCTTAGGGATAACATCCTTATCTTCCAATTTACTGGTACTGAGTTCAAAACCCCACATGACACTAAATTTTTTGTGCTTTTAAATATTTCTGTTTATAAGGTTGTAATGTGACACTATAATAAAACTTATTACATTTACAACGTTGTGAAAATATTACTGTCCATCACTTCTGGGCTATTAAAGGTAACAATAAGCTTAATAGATACAAACACAAGAATGTCGTTCTTATTCTTAAATTGTGAAATAAATTAAACTCATAAATCAAAAGGTGGTGAGGGTTAATACCTCGCCCACAAATCACCCACGTTAGCAACTGCCTTCATTTTGTGAGACATGGAGTCCATAAGATTGTAGAAAAAGTCTGATTTTCTGGCAATGGATCGGTAGTGGTTCTGTCCCTTTTACTCTGGCCCACCCTTGTTCAATGGGATCCATATCAGGTAAATGTGGGGTCAATCACGCAGCTGGATATCAAGTCTCCTTATAAACCATCTTTAAATCCAATTGGCAATGTGTATTGGATGGTTATCCCTGTGTTGAAGGAACCATTGTGTTTTACAGAACGTGTTCATAAAATACACTATAAATCAGCCATGGATGCAATTCGGACATTCTGTCCCCTTGTAATGAATCCATGTGATACTAATGCAACCGTCTCATGAAGCCCTCGTCATATTGATGGCCATTCACACATTAAACACAGACAGGACCATCATTGCTATTTGCAACAGTAACTTTGAGGATATCACATTTCTCAAACTAAAGTTTTGCGGTGAGTAGAGCATGCTAGATGGTCTAAAGTATATACTTCTGCTAAGCTTTGCTTCTTTGCAGCTTGTCGAGACCTAACTCCACATTTGATAACATCTCACTATGGTGCATGTGGAGCTGGAAAGGCTGCACGTCATCTTTAAGCTGAAAAGCTGTTCTAACTGGTGCATTTCTGGTTGTCTCAATAAGGTGGCATCAGATGCGTGGTCAGCTTGTAACTTCACCTTGCTTGTGTACTCATTTCGCCCATCTTTCAGTTGTAAACAATAGGATGCCAACTGTTGTAACTGTCATCAATACACACTAACCTACGTGAATCAGACCAATGAGTTGGTGACATCTGTCACCTGCCTGCCGTTTCAAAGACTAATGGTGTAAACACCTGCAAGAGGGTCTTCTTGCCTAATGGAAGTTCAAGTATATGCTGTAATTTAGTCCAGACTGATGGCTTTTGATTGTACTTAAAAGTGACAGCCCCATGTCAGTAGATTTACAAACACGTGAAAGAACCCCTGCAAGATGAAACTTCAGCATGTTGATAATTATGATCCTTGCAATAGACAGGTCATTAACAAACAGAAACATTTTCACATGCAGTAGGTGTATGCTATAAGGTGTCTCTTCTTAACTCTAGCATTCTAAGACTTTACTAAAACTTTATGAGAAAAAATGAAAGTATATTACTATTATAACAGGATTTCAATGTGGACCTTTGTCCTTCACCTGCCCAGCAGATATGTAACTGTCCATGCCATTTCCGTTCTTTGCACTGCACTTAGTGTAGCCATCATGCTTGCATTTGCTTGCCAGACATTACATCTATCAATGACCTTATTTCAGCTCTTAGAGGCCTTGATTGTTGTTAGAAGCAGCCCCCCATAAATTAGTGAAACACATTTTAAAATCTAAACAAAGTGTGAAGTATTTAAAATTTAGTTTTATTACTGTTACCTTGTGCACCAAGGCTGTGCCACAAGCATGCACAAAGCTCTGCATGGGGAACTTGCGATGGCTCTTTACTTCTGGCAAGTGTACATACTGTGACATAACAATTCCAGTTACTTTTTACATTACTTTATTTCCTCTTAAACTGAATCACAATTCATAACCTTCCAACATACAACTATTTGACTGCATCGTAACGTTGACACAAACTTCACAGCTCAGCTGTACTTAACTCACTCTGCCCATTAACTACACAACTCGCTCCGTGTCAACTTGCTTACATAGTCAATATTTACCAGCGACTTTTCTGGAAATAAAAGTTTCTCGAAGCTTCTTGTTAACAGTACCTGTAGGTAAAAAGCTTCCAGAAAATGTGTGCAAAGGCATTTGTTTTAAGCTAACTATTCTCGAAGCAACGTAGTGGTATGAGATAATTGACGAACCTTCTATGACGTGCAAGTTCACCATGCCAGTACTTTAAATTTATGTATGCAAATCTTATTAGTCATAAAAAGGAGGAAAACAGAACTAAAATAATAGTTTTCAACAACCAGCCTTTATTTTTTTTTTCTTACATGCTATTTCTTAGGCAAAACTTCCAAGTTTGAGTCCTGTTTTAAAAATGAATGAGTACTAGAACGAATAAAACCACAGACTCAGGGCATACATCACTCTAGCAGTGATATATGCACTGCTATTCACACGATACCTAATTCTGGTGTTGTGAATACAATTACAAGAATTTATTCCTCTTGCCCTAGGTACATTGAAATAAGAGTTTTTACTTATGGACGTTCTTAAACGGCTTTGGTCCTCAGCATCCCATTCTATATTGGACATGAAAGACCACAATGTTGCTCAGAGACCTCTTTATCAGGCTTACAGTTCTTTCACGTCCCATAAATCTATGACACAGGACCAATGGCTTTACTTCCCTTCTGAAGGAAGCCATGCTAAGGATTTTTATGCCCGAAAATAATCCATCGCCCTCTCCAAGGTTTGAACCCACAACCTCGGAAATCATAGGCTAGCATGTTACCCCTAGACCACGGAGGGTGACAACCTAGTTCAACAAATTACACATGGGATAATGGGGCAATCTGAATTATCATGACTGCACACACTTCAGTTCCCTAAAATTCTAAAAATTTAAATATTGGACAAGTAAGCCTCCCAATTACATTTTCAGAGATGTTTATTTTAGAAACAGTGTGTCCTATATGCAGGACATCAGCAACACGGTTTCAGAGGCCAACGTGTCATGGCAGACGATGTTAATGCACATCGTCAGATACCCACTGTAGATCAGAAAAATGTTGCAGTTATAGGAAATACAGAACAATTGGTGCCTGCGAAATGTTATACACAATGATAGAATAGTAATAGATCTAAAGTGCCATACAATAAGGAAAAGTAATACAACCAAATAGTAACCGTAAAACAATAAACAAATCTAATACAAATGAATAATAATACACGTAAAGCTTGAAACAGTAAAGAAATTTAATAAAACTAAATAATAACTGCGAAGCAGTAAACAAATTTAATACAAATTACCATGAATAGTAATAGACAAAGTTTGAAGCAGTAAGAAAAGTAATAAAACCAAATAACACATTCAAGAGCTCCCAATTTCGAATCTCGGTTAGGGTGAGTTATTCAGATGTTTTTCCGGGATTTTCCAATGTCCTCAGAAGACAAATGTTGGGTAATAAGCTCTATAGAATCCATGCTCATTTAAGCAACACTACCCAATCCATTTATTCATCATCCAACATGAACCTACCAGGTTAAAGGATGCTAAACATAAAAAAAAAAAAAAAACATGAAGCAAGTTATTGTGAATAATAATAGACAAAATTTGATGCAGTAAGGAAATGTAATAAAACTAAATAATAACCGTGAAGCTGTAAACAAATCTGATACAATAATACTAAATTAGTGCAATAATTATGGCCAAATAGATATTGCCTGAGTACCAGAAGAAAGCGAGGGGGTGTCCGAGGCATGAGAGAAAATTTGAACTACTAATCTGCAGTTGGTTTGTTTAGTAGGAAATGAGTGTATAAAAATCATCCAACTATTGTGATAGTATTATGCATTACCTTACAACACTGTATTGTATATGATACTAACATGCATAAGCATGATGGGGATAGTAGAAAATGTTTATGTAACACATTTTTCCAGTATGTCTTCTTTTGATGGTCAGACAGTACTTGCTCTTTCATAATGTAATTGTTAGTCTTAAAAGAAGCTGTTTAGCACTAGTAACCTGGAATTCAATAAACTGCACCAGAATACTTAACCACAAATGGTGAGGCAACTATTTACTAGCCCAAAAGTTGTACATATTAGCCTTTTTATTTTTACAAGATAGCCTGCCCATCATTGCACCGTATCCGCCATGACAGGTCGATCTCTGAAGCAACATTTTCAGGACATTTATCAACCCTGTTAAAAATTGTAGTTTTGTTTACATGTCTAAGCCAAATTGTTACTATTTCAATATGATCTCCTGTCTTCATTTCTTATTGCAGCAATTCAATATTTTGAGATACTCAGCACTCCCCTGCACTTCCATTCCTTTATTTCAACATACAATATGTAATTTAAAAACAAAAATCTAGTTATCAAAACCGGAAATCGTCAGGCTATGCACACATTTTATAATATATACACTATACCAATTTCAACAGCAATTTAAACCAAAACACCAATTGGAAAAAAAAATTATAGAACGAAGAAAATGGGTGCACTGCAGTTAACGAAAGGGGCAAACTTACACAGGCCAACCCCGTCCAAAAAAAAGAGAAAATTATCCCAAAATATCCATTAGGCACGTATAAATATGTACCCAAAATTCTAGCTTCCAAAAATGCCTCAAACTGCCAAAAAAATCCCAAAGTTCCGCAAAAAACCGAAAATCTTAGAGATAACAGTCACAAAAAAATACATTGAAATGCAGTTTCTGTACACTTCGCCTCTTCTATCCTCCTCTACACTCTCCTTGTCCCTCACCTTTTTCAATTTGATCCCCAAACCTAAGGTACACCTAACCTAACCAAAGCTAAGCTAACATGGCGCTCCCAAACATTACTAGCTCTAACATAAATAATCTTCTACAGATGACCAAAGTCGACAATAAATATCTTTCTCTAATGCAATATTGGGGAGCTTTTCAACTATGGGAACACTACAGTAACTTTTATACTGTTTCAATGCTATTTTATTAATTTTTTATGGAGTTGGTCGGCGGTAGTTTGGCCAACGAAAGCACCAACAGAAGAAAGCCTTTTACAACATGGAGATAATCAGCGGAAGCAGTTTTGGTGCTTGACACGACATCAATATGTTGTTGTGTTTAAAGGCCTGTCGACAACTAGGTCATTAGGGACGACAGCAATATATTATGAAAACAATGATACCTTCTGCTTAACCCTTTCACTGCTGAAGTATTAACAAGCTCACAAACCCTCCTTGGCAAGTTATTTTAACTAAACATTAATTAGTATATCCTTAACTATCCTCTTTGTGTACAAGTTGTTTTGTCAACTTTTATGCATCAGCAACCCTACGTCATCTGCAAGGAGAGCAGCGATTACCACTGACAGAACTGTTCTGACATCTGCAGTGAAAGGGTTAATGTATTGGCAGAGAGCTGGATTTGTCAAAAGTAACATTGAATTGCTAGAGTATACAAAATATCTTATGGATTTTTCGACTTTATTTTACCAAGCATTACTTCATGTACACAGCAAAGTAAAAGCATCTCAAATTCATTTGCATACTGACAAACAACTTAAAACCAAAGAGAATGTAAAGACAGGGGGCCAAGAAAAATTATATCTGCAGTCATTTCATCAGGTTGCAAATTCAACTGTTTAACTGCACTGTCTGCAACACAGTATATTCTCCATCACACTTTGGGTAGTTGCACAATTTGAGGTCAAAAAGTAATAATAAATGCTCAGTAACTGATAAATATCAATTTACATTAATGCTTAAAAAACAATAGAAATCAAACTATGTAATGTACTGCTAGATAGTGGCAGTAAATGTAAAGATATGTCAAAAGTCAGTTTGACAACTCCAGCTCATGTTGTTTACCATACAAGGCATGCTTGGTTCTTAGCTACATTCCTTCGAAAATAAAAGAAGGTATGTCATACCCAAAAGTCATTGGCATTCTGCTCCCTCTGAACAAGATCTTCAAAAGGAATAGTGCAGTTTGCCACAAAATCGTCAGGCGGGATGGCGGCATCGTGGAAAACAGTCAACCCCAGGTTGACGGCGCTTTGGACTTCGTGGACGAAGGATTCGTTCCATACCGGATCGAATGTTTTTGGTTTTGTTGATGACCGGTCTAAATGATTCTCATCCACATCTATGGACACATAAGGATCTATAGGCTGGTCATCAGGTTTCCCAAACGCCATATTATGCCGCTTTTGAAAATCCGTAGGTCTCAACCCGCAAGCCTCGCATATTTTCACCCGTACGGTTCCAGTGAACATTGGCGTCGTCTGGCCCACAACTCGAACTAAACCCTTCAGCAGATCCTGCAGCCCACTCACGTAACTAAATTATGTGTCAACCGCATAGGGAAACTCTTAAAATTTCTTTCAAAAACAAGGCTTTCTTGACAGCCATGAAGGTCGATTTTGATAAAAATTCACTGCACTCTAATTAGCTATCCCACAATGCCTTTCGTTACGTCACGACCAACATGGCGAATCTTGGCAGGTTACTGGTGCGGAATTTGGGGGAAAATTTATGCTGCAATTCAAATTATTCACGTTTGACAAAGTGAGTTGTAGGTCTTAGGTGCTTACGCTGATCAATATTGCTGCTTTGACGTAATTTTTAATATTTGCTGTGCTTCAGTTTATTGTATAAAAAGTAATAAAGTGATTTTGTATTTCATATAACATCTGAAAGTAGCAACGAACATTGCGACATCTGTGGATACCTGCCCAGACTATATTCTTTTGGATCGATTTTAATTTTACAAATGACGAAATTTTGCTCATGCACATTAAAAAACAAAGAAGAGATTCTGTCTTCCGGCCAGTTATTATGCTATTTTTGGCTGCAGTTTTCAGTAAAGCTTAGTTCGACAGTGAGTGCGTAGTAGCCGAGAGAAATGGTTGTCAGCCTTGCAAAGGGGCGATGGAAAATGTCAAGTAGCTTGTTAAGCTATTATGATTCTCTTCTTATTCTAAAATAACTTGTTTCTATTCTTATCAGCAAAGAAATGAAATCAATTACTGTCCATATACGTTACATTTTAGGAATACTTTTTTTGTTGAAAAATGGCAGCATTGACTTCTGCTACAGCATTATTTATGGGCCTCCCCTGTTTTTTGTTTTACAAAACGCTCATTTTTCATTGTATTAAATTTCAGGAATCGCAAATATATATTTGACAAATATTTTCTGTAAGTACCTACTCTTCCCATTGAATAGCCAGTTAGGTACCATTTACTACCTCTCCCCACTTGATAGCTCTACTTGTGGGCAAACATGTATTAGGGAGTGAGGATCATGAACATGGAAACAAATCCGCAATTCTGATAAGTTTTTGTGCTCAAATATAAGCGGGTTATCCTTTATAATAATAGCCTGCCTCCTATTATCCTATATAACAGCAGCCTGCAAAAAAGCATTAATTTAATGCATGGATTCTTAACTTTTCAAAACAGAATAAAACAATAAAGAATATAATAAAAACTGAACTGCAGCTCTAGTCCAACCAATGAAAATAATATATCCCCAAAAGTAAATAATGTAGTTGTAAAAATTCCAGCTGATGTCGCTAACATCCTCAATCACTTCAACACTATTATGGATAGAGTAATATTGCCACAAACTGGCACTTACAATAATATCCACCATCCTAAATTGATCATAAATGAAATTATCATCTTTCTTAAACCAGTGACATGCAAAGAAATTATTAAAATCATAAAATGAAAAATACAAAAATATAATGGGCCAAGTGGCAAAAATTTAGTTTATTTTTCTCATGTAAAGTGGGTTATGGATCAATCCCATAAACACTGGAAGTTGCTCAAATAGACCTCAAAAGTTGGTGCTCATGCCAGGCTGTTTATTTTTCCTGAAAATCAGATGTTTTCTCCAAACTTTAGTTTTGTCACTTGGTCCATTATAGTCGGTCTGAGTGGCTCAGTTGGGGCCTACTGATCCCAAGGTCATGGGTTCATATCTGGCCCAGACCGATGGTTTTTAAGTATGCTTAAAAATGACCGCTCTATGTCAGTATAGATTTAATAGCATATAAAAGAACTGCGGGACAAAATTCCAACATAGCGGCATCACTGATGTGATCCTGGCAATTGACAGCATCATTAAACAACAAAATATTTATTATTATTATTATTATTATTATTATTATTATTATTATTATTATTATTATTATTATTATTATTGGCCCATTATATTTTTCGACTCTTTAAATCTAAAAGCAACTGCTTCTCAGTTAGTAGTATAGATAACAGGAGCAAGCCAAGGCCACTATTATACAGGAAACCAATTATTGTAAGTGTGTGAAAAAAATACATTTTAGATTCGTGCATTTGATACGTATAAGACCAAAATTATTTGCACAAGTATTAAGAAAATGAGAAAAGAAATATATTTAATCATTCTTATACTTTTTGAGGAGGAAAAGATGTTTCGTTTACATCACAATATTTACATCTTTGTTGCAGCTGGAAAGATAACAGAAAAAACTCAAAACCATCTCAACTATCCCAATCAGATAAATATCTGAAAATATAAATATATAAATGCTATGTATTTCAGTTTTAGGGCCTGGTCGCACCGTAGACACCTCAGTAATGCTCCAGATCTGGAGGAAAAGCAAACTGATGGCGTGAACATAAGTGAAAGTTGTGTAGAGAGACTCAAGGAGATTGCAAGTGATGGTAGCCATTTACGAGTTACTGTTGATGGTGGAGGCTGCTCAGGATTCCAGTACAAATTTGATTTGGATAAAGACATAAACAAAGATGATGTGTGAGTTCTGTTTAAAAGTACAAGGCCTAAGCTTCTTTTGAGTTTTAAGAGAAGGTTTTCATACTTTATCTTCTTTCATATTTTGTATATGGTTTAACTGTTTGTAGACCTCTTGAATACAATAACAAACACAAAGAATTATTTTATAGAAAAAGGTTATCGGTAGTCCAGCTATTCCAATTCTGCAAATGTGCTGAGCAATGCATCCTTTGTTAATGTATCAACTATAACAATAAAAGGCTGGTTTACAACCTGAGAATGGGAACATATATGTTCTTTGCTTTGCAGGAGGAGAATCATAACGTTCCTTTAGGTGGGTAGGTAATATTGGATGGAGAATGAACAAAATGGTTGAAATGATGCTCAAATGTGCCATCTGTCTTATATAGCTGAGAGGTACCTGGGATCTTTCTGGAAATCCATGTTTCACAAAACATCTCATAAAAGTCTGGCATTCGAAGCTTCTTGAACTGTCTGCATCAGCCTTTGTTCTTGCATATGTTGCCTGGTAACATAGTGGTATGAGGTAGCTGACCTCAAGCCTTCTTTGATCTATGACAATATCTGCAGCAAGTCAATTTTGCTTATTGGGAGATGATTTGTATGTATACAGATTATACACAGCCTTGTATTTGCGAGACTCTACTGTACATGTATTTTAACTTTGTTGTTCATGTTTTGGTTTCCACTCTTGGTTATTGTAAACCAGCCTTAGGTTGCAGTAAATTGTCGGGTATCAAAAAAACTATTTTTATTTGAAGTAACACAATGAACAGCCAACGTCTTGTTCTTGACATAGAAGAGAGTTAGCAAAGTAGTGCAAGTATCGGAAGGCACACGTTTATTCATTTATTCATCCTTAGATCAGATACATTCACTGTTTAAACAAAATTACCTGTTCATGTCTTCGTCAGGGAAAAAACAAATATATATATATATAAAAATTACACGAACGTGTACAGTTAAAAGTAAAATTGTTGACTAAAAGCGTGCAGCATTCGCTTTTTTACATGCTTAGAACCTATAAATTAATTACATTACCTAACATATATTAATACTTGTAAATACAAATACAAGTGGTAATTCAAGAGACAGCCTATTTGTGTGTCCAACAGACGATAACATATGGGGCAGAGTCTATCAATAAACTCAGCTGCATGTTGGAAATATCAACTTGTGCAAATCGCACTGCAACATGACATGAGACTTAGAAATATTTTGATCTCCTAATGTGCTAAATCATTTTTGCCATGGCTGTGCAATAATCATGTATTCACGAGTTTTCAAAAAGTTTACATTTTTGTGATGAGATGTAGTACATAACTTCTAGCATGTATATGCAGACCACAGGCACAATCTTTAAGATTTTGAATAACTCTACATGTAGTTCTTTGTTCTTACCCGTCATTATTCTTATTCCACTTAATATATACAAAGCGATATACAGGGAGACTTTTCAAATGTTTTAGAAGTATATGAGTCGACCTATAGACCTATAAACATTATTCTTACTGCTCACTTCTGCATTTTAAATACCTCTTCCCACCCCATAATATTATTTCATACCGAAAATGATTGTTAAGTTGGGTGAAATATGCACTTCTGAGAACCTGTGTGCTACAGTTGGTGAGAACTAACCTGGCACTTGACAGCTAGCTGACTTGCTCACCTGCGAACGAGGCTAGTGCTATCTCTTCTAATTGACTAACAGTTGCAGGATGTGTTTGTAATAGAATTGGACAAGATAGCGCTAGCCTCGTTTGCAGGTGAGTGAATAAGCTAGCTGTCAAGTACCAGGTTGGCTCTCGCTGACTTTACTGACTGTTTTTAGTGTTGGGAGAGGACTGGTGACCAAGTCACTCCAGCACTGCAAATCATGGCTAAATTCTTCTACATATATCAGAGCTCAAATCTCAAGATAGCAAACTGTTATAAAATCATTGCTAGAAATAGCTTCAATTTTTCCTTATTTAAGAGTAATGAATTATTATTTATGCCAACAAACTTACTGTTTTTAAACACACAAGCCGTGTATGGGCAATGTTTGAAAGGTACAGTTTGTCCAGAACGTGGTGACACTTAGGATGCGCGAGAGAGGAGAAATTAAGGAGAAGTGACCGGAGTGGTGGGGGACAAACGAGTCAGTTCAGAACTCAAGCAGTCACACACACAAGCGGAGTATGTTTACGTATTATAAACAATTGTTGTGAAGGTATCTCGGTGAGAGTAAGTGATACCCTAATCCCCACCTCTCCTATTATGCAGATGAGCACGCCTCTTCTATTGCACATTTATGCTTCAGGAGTGGGGGAGTGCTAGGACAATCTGGACAAACTGTAGAGCTGGTTGGCAGATTGTCACAGTAGCTTAATGGTTAGAGCACCCACCTGGTAAGCGGAGAGTCTGTGGTTCAAATCCCAGCTGTGGCATTGAATTTTTCAGTTCCAATTCTACCTCTCAAACATTGCCCACACACGGCTTGTGTGTTTAAAAACACCAACAGTAAGTTTGTTGGCATAAATAAATAATAATTACCATCTGAAGGTTATTTAATCCTGGGACAAAAGTACTTGCAGTAGTAAGTTGCCATTGGGGTAATAGTCTCTGATGTGAGACTGCCTTTGTGGTTTACCGAGAAAAATATGAATTGGTTGGAGAATTCAATGTCATTCTGGTTGTCACAGTAGCTTAATGGTTAGTACACCCACCTGGTAAGCAGAGGGTCTGTGGTTCAAATCCCAGCTGTGGCATTCAATTTTTCAGTTCCAATTCTACCTCTCAAAGAGTGTTGAATTTTACTATTTATGAGTAGAAGATAGTATATGTTCAGTTACTATAGAATTTACAAATGCTATTCACATGAAAGATTGGCAATGCTAATATCTATCCTGTCTTTATGGAGTATCAGGAGTAGAGACATAGTGGCAAAGTTGCAAATGCTTAAAAAAGTTGATGCAGTGAGTTATTATAAATTCAAGTCTTTGCATTTTACAAAGTATTTCAAACATGTTTGATGTTGTGTAACCAAAGGAAAATGCTTTTAAAATGAAATCAGCTTGTACCAAATTAAAAATGACCTAGGATATTTATATTAAGTGATGTCTATGATGAAGTCATTACATAAGAATAGAAGTGTTATTCATTTGTTCACTTCTTTCAAGTGGGACATCATTTGTACCTTCTCTAAATTTTGCAAGAAGTATACTTTGACATTTCATGTATTCTCAGTAGGAGTTCCTCTTCTTTTGAAAAGCATCAGTTAATATATTTCTTTCCCCACAGGGTTTTCAGCAAAGATGGTGTTAAGGTTGTAATAGACGAGATATCTTTAAATTACCTGCGAGGATCTACAGTGGATTTTCATAAGGAACTAATTCGTTCAGCATTCCGAATAACTAATAATCCATTGGCCGAACAGGGTTGCTCCTGTGGTGCTTCATTTTCTATTAAAATTGATTAAGTTGAATGTTATACTTTTTAGAAAATTAGCAGGATGGAAATGTTGACCATGTAGATATAAATTAAGATAATATATTACTGGTGAGAAAACAGTGCAGCTGTAAATATGTGACATAAAATAAATTTTCTATCAGAAGATAATTCTTTAATGTTTATTGTATCCTTCCAACCAGTCCTGCTCTGTGGATTTTTATCCATAGCCTCTTTGGATCCAACCTCAGTTGCTTTTAAGAGTGACAGTTAAGATAAGTAATTTATTAATCCAATTGTTTGGTACAAAGAAATATAGCCAATAATGGACACATCAAATGGAACACAAAATATTTACAATGGCAACAAGGAACAAAGATACTATGTATGTAGCCATGCCGTATCCAATTGGTTAGACCATATGCTTCTCACCAAAGTGGCCCTGGTTCGATCCCAGGCAATAGCATGTGGGATTCATGGTGGACGAAGCGGCCCTATGGCAGGTTTCCTCTGGGTTCCCCCGCCATCTCATCCCACCGGTGCTCCATCTTCATTTCATGTATCAGTGTCACCACCTGCAGTGCCATAGTAGTAAAAGCGGGTGCACTACCATACCTACTATATATATAAGTTTGCAAAAATAGAATTTGTACATATGTTTGGTAGGTTATTTATACTCATTAGCAGGGAAAGGAATTATATGGACTAAAAATGTATGAAATATGTAAATATATATGCAGTTATTTTTACCAAAATATGGACTTATAAAACAAATGACTATGCTAAATATTCATATACTTTAATAAAACTAATCAAAGAATAGTACCCCATCTAGTTAAAATTGGTTTTGGTGGCAATGGAATATCAGAGCACATTTCTTTCAACGCATTAACTCTACTGGGAGCTTTGAGGAACTCTTTTTTCACTGATGAAATCAACAAATCTACTTTAGAGTAATTGCCCCTTATCACTTCTGCGACACGATGAAATGCATGTGCCACACACATTAGGTGAATCATTTTAGGATAAACTACAGATAATGCTTGTCCAGCTTTGAGCATATAAGGGACAGCATCGCTAATAAAGAGTAACACATTATCATACATAATACCCTGTTGCCATAGGATACCCATAGCTTCGTTGAACAGTTTAACTACAGTTTTGTTATTGCACTTTTCTAGAACATCACAATGTACAAGAATCCATTGAGAATATTGTTCACTTAACAAACCAATAACAACATTGCCAACAAGCCTACCTTCTTTGTCGGTAGTCTCATCGATAGAAACCCAAATTGGACCATCTTTAATTTCATCTCTTATCTTCTGTACTGTCTCATGGTAGATGGTTGGACCATATGTCTTCCTAAGCGTTGACTCATCCGGGATTGTATGTTGAGTATATTCCTGAAGGAATTCCCTGAAGATCTCATTTTTCAGTTTGTAGAGAGGAATGTCAGCAGAGACGAGAGCATGGCACAGCTTGATGTTGAACTCGGACCTTGCATTTGATGTTGGTTCTGTTAAAAACAATTGTCTCTGCTTGGAGTTTCGCTGTTTGTTAGACTGATGTTTATTAGTTTGAATATGTTGTTGCACCAGGAACTTTTGAGTAGAAGATACTGCACACTGACAGAAATTACAAAATAATATTTTATTGTTTGTTGATAAACCATCTTTAAATTCTCAAATGTAACTTTTTAATTTTAAAGTGACTGGATGTGATACTTTTGGCATGCTTACCGTCTTTATAGAATGAACTCCACCAATGTGTATTGTGACTTTGTGGGTTCGTAGAATTAAAAGTCCAATTTGCAGCCCTTGGCAGCAAGATGACGTGACATAACAGCTGCAGGCACACGAATCAGTTCCGATTCGACTCTCACTGGCAATTTGTGGCTTCTTTTATAGCTCCGCTCACTGTTCGAGAAATTACCAATATTTTCATGTAACAAACAAGACGGCACGAGAGCCTTCCAGTTATCTATCTTTATCTGTTTTGGCAAGCCTTTTATCTCCGCACTGCACTATCTGTCTCTTTGTGCACGTCGGCCGTCAGTCGCAAAAATGGGTTTGCAACAGTATTCTGACGTGTAATAGTGTCTGACTTTCTTTTCTGTTGTTGAGGACCGTTTATTTTCAAATAGCCCTGATTTGAAAGGAATGTTTAAAACTTCATTGTTGAAATGTACTTTAATGGAATTTTGTTTTATTTTATTGTTAAGATAGGCTGTTTTATATGAAATGTGGAAAATATATGGAAATTAATTAAAATATGTACTAAATTGTAAAATATGGAGAAATATGGAAAATAAAAATAGCATTTTTCAACTCTACACATTGTGAAACATAATGGCAATGCAAAATATAAATGGTATTAGCTTTATAAGTAAATATGTATTTACATATAAATCCTTTCCCTGCTCATTAGCTAGAAAGTCTTGAACTGAATAAAAGCAATGGTTAATTAAATGTGCCTTTAGAGAAAGTTTGAACGTATTTTCTTACTGTGTTTGCTTTAAATATTTTGGAAGGCAGCCATATCCTGAGTTCAATACTGCTTAAGGTCAAAGTTCACATATACATATCTACTGCATAGAGAATCTTAAAAGTTGTGTCACATAGGACATGTAGCATCGGAAGACGTTAAAAGAAGTCAGTTGGACAATGAAATTTAACATCAACTTGAAATGTGCATATGGGCATCTCAAGTGGTAAGAGCATCAGCATGACAGCTAGAAATCTTTGGTTCAAGTCCCAGAAAAACGCTCTAGCTCTGATCAAACAGGGTTTTTGTACTCAAAATTTATACAAGATGCATCTTAAAACACTGAGGGCACTAAGGGACTTGCAAAATCTTTCAACCATGTAACAAATTATTTAGTAGATATGGGCTAGTGTTTTGTCTTCAGAAATGTAAATGTTATAGATGGTAAAAACAGGAAATCTTGCAGTATGCACTGAGAGCAAAAGAACAGTAAAAGAGCTTCCATGTGTGATCTGTCAAGTGCGAATTCAGCTACACTCCTGAAATAGCAAACCATATACAGAAACCTCAGCACTGGACGATAGTAATAGAAGACTACACACACTACATTTCTACATCGTAGAAAATCATTGAGCAAAAATGCTCTCTTCCAAGCTCCACTACAGGGATTGAGTACATGTGCACTATGGGTTGTTCATCCTTGTACTGCTAGAATTCCTGGAGTAGTCACTACCTAATACCAGTTTACTCACAAAGTATGGGGCTAACTCATCCTGCATCCAATTCGAGTGGATCAACTTTCACATCTCAAAACTGTCATAGTGATCCTCAAATATGAATTCCTTAAATGTTATAAAAACCCATAAAGAAGACAAAAATACAGATATTCATAAACATAATACTAGAACAAGGAAAAAACACTTTAGAAACAGAAATTAAACTAAACTAAATGTACTGAAAGCAATGCAAAGGCTCTATACAATCCTCTACCTCACTGGATTAAAGAAATAAAAAGGTAAACAACAAAATGAAAAGCAATTAAATTCTATCTGATTAAAAATGCATTCTATGAAATTAAAGAATATAAAAGAGCAAATGTAAATTGTGATTGACATACAAGTTTTAGCAAAACTGTACAGTAGTACCTCTCTGAAACAGAAGTAGTGCAAAAATTAAGATTTAGATCAAGATATAGAGGTAGTGTTCAAATTAAGAGCTTTAACTGAAAATTTATCTAGTTTATTTATACAATGAAGCCTTGTAAAATTGTTAAATTGCTGAATGAATCTTTCCTGTAGGTTCCAAACTTTTGTAATTTTTTTTTAATATTGTCATGGCAGCCAAAAAGACCAATGGCCGGGGTAGTGAGATGGCATGCACAGCTTGGGCCAGGCTGTGTTAATGGTCTGTGCCCCAACAGGAAAATGGGCCATATGGAAGCAATTGCTATAGTGCACTGTTCTGACTTCCAGACCTTTCCTCTTTGGCATTTTTGAGCAATCCACTTCTAGAACTTTCACACTGTGAATGAACACTATATAAGGGACTCACTTGTGCCCAAGAGATGAGTTGTTCTTGTAGTGAAGAGTTGTTCTTGTAGTGGAGTGTGACAGTCACAGTTAAACGTTTATGAAGTGTACAGTGGACAGCGATTGTGAATCCTGCCAAGTGCATTTCAGTATGAGTTGTAACCTGACAGTTCAGCTGTGATTCGATTCGATGGTTAAGTTCTGTTGCTTGGAGTTTGTGCAAAAGTGATCTAAGTGTAATTGTTAGCACTACACTGACTGACTACAAAGTAAATAAAGTGTGATTAGCAGTAACCAGTGTTTCTGATTTGTTACATTATTTTTAGACCTAGGAAAGGGAGCATGTTGGATTTAGGGTAAGTTCCTGAAGGTTTAAAAGGTTTAGGGCATCCATGCTGTGTTTCTTATCGACTTAGTTTTAACTTTGTTACATCTGCCCAAACTAATTCACACCATTGAACAGTTTTTTATAACCAGTATGTTTATTTGATTACTACAAAAACCAAACATGATATAGTATGGTGATAAATACATGCTTCTCTGTTTACATAAGCACTGCAAATACAAGCATTAGGTACCTTCTATCACAATGGCAAGATATACCACAGCCAAGGAATGTCAAGTAAAGTATTTACAACAGCGAGCTCTGACCAGCAGTGCAGTGCTTTTCAATATATGTACATACCTTTCAATAAGCAGAGATTCTCTTTGGAAATAGTAAAAATCATTATACAACATAAAAACTGTACTGCACGTATGTATTAGAAAATGTGATGGAAAAAAATGAGGTATAGGAACTGAAGCAAAAAATGTTTCATTTTGGGTATATCAATACTGCATTTCACTTCTTGCACGCAGATTGTGACTTGTGACAGTTTCTTAGTAAAAATTATTATATTCCGCACTAACAAGAATAATCTCAATAATTACAGTCTTTTCTTTTGATTTACTGTACAGTTGTGAAATAAAGCTGAGCGCTGAGTCCAAATAGTTACATATTATACTTGGAATGTCTGCAGATGAACTGCTACCTGAGTTGCATACATGGACATTTCCATTCTGTTTCACTTCTGCTTGCTTTTTCGACTAGACTGCAAACATAAGAACAAACAAAAACAATGTTAAAACTAGTAAAATAGTTTTTTATTTATGCCAACAAACTTACAAACACACAAGCCATGTGTGGGCAATGTTTGAGAGGTAGAATTGGTACTGAAAAATTCAATGCCACAGTTGGGATTTGAACCACAGACCTCCGCTTACTAGAGAGGTGCTGTAACCATTAAGTTCCTGTGACAACCCACCAGAATGACATTCAGTTCTCAAACCAATTTGTATTTTTCTCCTGGTAAACCACAAAGGCTGTCTCACATCAGAGACAATTACCCCAATAGTAACTATCATAAGTACTTTATGTCCCAGGATTATATAACCTTCAGATGGAGAATCTGTGGTTCAAATCCCAGCTGTGGCATTGAAATTTTCAGTATCAATTCTACCTCTCAAATTAGTAAAACAGTTATCTTCCTTTCATAGAAGTTTGAAAACAGTGTTGGTGCTTTTAACTTGTAAAGTATGACATTTACAATAAACAGTAAAGGCTGGTTCAAAATAGCGTGAGAACAGAAATCAGGACGGGAATACATATCCATGATCATATAGATAGCAAAGTGGGAAGTTAATTTTGTGCATTGGTAATGTCACTTGTTTGTAGTGACCAGTGATATTTTTCCCCTTCCAATTCAACCAGCATAATACAATTTAGCCCACATCAAATTGAGTAAATATTTTCTAAACCCAGATCTATTATACCTAAGTTAAATGTCTACTCATATAATATTAACTAAAATTAATACTATGGAATTTTCTTTCATGCATGATTTAATATGTTCCCAACAGCCCTGAGTTTATTATTTAAGTGTAACTATGGTAACTGTCTTAAATAGAGCTTTGAAAATGTGATGAAGGCATCATGAAACATGTTAGCTGCACATTAATTCAAGAACTTGCAGCAATTACTAAGATAAGTAAAGCTTTTAGTCTCTAAATTTGTTTTTATTTTAGATTATAAGTTGTTGAATTTTTTCAAATAAATAATTTCTCTAATCCTACCAACCTTCAGTTACGACCTCTGGGTGATGGATTTTTTCCCTATTATGTTACCAACTACTAAAAGCAAAAGAAATCTGTTGACAGAATGAATTTTGAAATACTGCTGACTGATTCTGTCAACAAATTTACTTTGGTTTTAGTAGTTGGTGATATGATAGGAAAAAACCTATTACCTAGCAACCGTCATATAGCAACCATAAAAACATTTCTGAGGATGCATGTAACTGATTTGCAAAACTGGTCTAGAATTGGGATTTAATTCACAGTTACCAAAGGTAAGTGAAGTTTAGTCACTAAATATTTGTTGATTTATATTGCTTCAGTTTTTACTTTCTATTCATTGTTGTTCTTTTGATAATTTCTACTGCTTTTTGCTGTTCTATGTAGTTTTTGCAAACATTTTTGAGGCAATTGTCAGGTTCCAGTTTCATCTAAACAAACTACACAGGACATTTTGCAAGAAGTTGGACTTGTGGTCAGGATGGTATGGAACGATCTTTTTGGTTTCATTTTTACTTTCTCTACTATGTTTAGCAAAGTAGAGAAAGTATTGTATTCCACCCAAAAATTCGATATTGAGATTTCACCGGAAATATATGTTTTGAGGTCCCCTGAACCCCAAAAAGGCATTTTTAGAGAAAGTTCTAAGTGTGTTAATTGAAGCTATTAACAGTGAAGCAACAAGAATCTAAAGTAAGAACAAAATTAGAAACTAAAAACTTCACTTATCTTTGCACCAAAGAACTTGCAATATTACTAAGATAAGCGAAGTTTTTAGTTTCTAATTTTGTTCTTACTTTAGATTCCATGTGTGTGTCTGTCTGTCAGTCTGTGGACAGCATAACTCAAAACTGAAAAGGCAGTTAAAAACCAAAGTTGGTATTTAAGTTTAATGTCTTTCAAGGATGCGACACAAAGATTTTGAAGAAAATAACCCCACCCTAAACTACCCTATACATGGAAACTTTTTGAAAAATTTTGATTTTCTTGACAATGCTCTAACAATTTTGATTAAAGTGCCGTATGTTTAAGATATTTTTATGGCAAATGAAATGTATATCTTGAATTTTCTGGCTATAGCCCATGAAGTCCTGTTTACTCTGGATGACTTCGGCATAACTGGTAAACCGTAAGAGACAGACCAAATCTTACTATACAAAAAATGTATATCTTGCTAAAACATACAATTTATGTCTGAATACATTTTTTGTAGAGTGAACCATTTCGGAGATATTCCTTGTTATTTGTGTAAGTTTTGGAGAACTTATACTTCTATCAAATGGAACAGTGCTATTCATTTTTTTTATGTTATCAGTGCAAAGAGAACAGAATTTGAAAGCTTTAAAAGATTTTATTATCGCTCAAAGCCTACTGTATTCCCATATTCCCCTTGCACCTACAAAGAAATAAGCAATAAGATAATTACTGCAAATGTTTATCTCACCTTATGCGAAGAAGATATAGGAATAAGAGATTGTAAGAATGGTTAGTACAAGAGTAGAGAAAGTCATGTGAGTGCTACACATCAGATTTTTTCAGTTTGCAACTAGAGAGAGCTCTAGTGGCTGTTTTATGTCATAGCTGCCTTAGTTAACTTCTACAGAGCAGAGAGTAATATGCAAAATATGGATCCAATATGTCATGTTTGGGAGCAAGAATGAGGAAGTATTGTAACAACCCCGTCTTTTTTCCCATTTCTGGGATCTGAAAAAGCTTCCCATTAATTGTGAATGGTCATATCATAATGCACATATTTGAATTTGTTGCTTCTATTCTAGTTTCCGTTCTTAGTTATTGTGAATCAGTCTTGAAACATTTGCCAAGTCTTGCATCTATATGATTTACATCATAGAAAACAGTGTATTCTCATTGGAGTAAGTGGGTGGGCTACATATATCATCCTTTAAACAGAGAAATCTCAAAGTATACTTTGAGAAACTTTATGTGTACATTACTTTAATCTTTCATACATTTTAGAAAAACACTGGAAATGGGAGATGTTTGGGCAATGCACCTTGCAGGTAAATAAGAATTTCTATTGTAAAGCCAGTGGATCTCCAACTCTGACATTTCTCAAGACCTCATGACGTGGTGTTGCCAGTTCTTTGGCAGGAATTTCAAACAGGGTATTTGAAACATTTCATACATCCACAGATCGCATTGCTACTTCATAAATCTACATGGACAGTATGCATATAAATGGTCACAATAGTAGATTATGGAAACAATTGTTATTCTCTGTACCTACTGGAAAAAACCTGCACAAACACCAAAGCAAATGAAACCATGTGATCCTTGTAAAACTGAGTTGGCAACACAGTGCTACATTTGGAAGCCACACCTAGCAGTGAGACCGCTGATTGGTGCCAGCAGAAAGTTTTAACATCCGGTGCATTACTCGCTTCCAGTATTGCCAATAGTAACAGCTACTGCGCATAACAGATGCAAAGGTAATATTCAAACAGAATAGTGGTGTAACGAATATATTGTATGAAAATAAAACCAAAACCTGTATTTCAATGCTTTAAACTTAATAAATATCATATACATTCATTGTTAAGATAATTTTGGCAGCATTAACCTTCCCCCTCCAACTCATCACAGCTGTGAAACATCAGGGCCAAAGATCCACTGGCAGTACGATAATAGAGGAATAGGTCACATTTACTTCACAATGGAAGCTGTGGTGAGATTCCAGTGTTCCTCTTTGATACAAGGTTTAAAGAACACATGAGAAATATGAAATATAAACAAATAGAAAAATTAGCAGCTGCAGAGCATTCTTGGTCCACTGTTCATCAGGTGAAAGAAAAACCTAAGTTTTTACAGGCCCTCAGAAAACTTACAGAACTCTCCCTCTGGCAAAAATTATTCATACACGTAAATAAATATAGTTTATTAAACTTTGAGGTTCTGTACGCAAATGATATCATATAATACTTCATGCCAAAACATCATCTACAAGTCACAGCAGGAAGTCTGACATTGCATCAAGACTGATTATGGAAACAACAGTCTCAGAAACATGTTCCGGTAAGTTCTGGTGTAGAAAGTGAAGTTAGAGTGATAACTCTGTAGCGGAGGGGTTCTGACTCCTTCAACTGCTTTAGTGTGAGTGCTGTGAGGCCCTAGCACTCATGGTACTTTTGATGTTACTCAAAGTAGTCAGGGCCAAACATCTGAGTCCCTCCCGTAGGGGAGTTGCTCAGATTGGGTAGGACTCTGGCAGTAGTTCCCGATACTCATAGGAGACTGAGTATGTCGTGCCATAAGTTCAGGATAGGGTTGTGAGATGCCTCAATGTTCTCAGGTGCAAGCCTGCAGAGCTGGTAGCCAGTAAGCATATCCACTTCCATCCCCTGTGTAAAAGCAGGGGGAGGGGGGTCTTTTTAAGCAATAAGATATTGGCCTAATGGAAGGACAAACGGAAAGGAATAGTACCCGGATGTTGCTTTCCCTGGCACAAAGAGGGGGAGCTTCAGCTCTAGGTAGACCCTTGGAGGCAACAAACTCAACATTTTTATATACAGGTGGAAGGTACTGCTTCGGCCAGAATAATGTGGCTAATAGATGCAGGCGTAAGAAATATAAAATGTTAAGTTTCATTTCGGTAGGTTTCATAGTTTTGTAAAAATTTAAGTTTTTCGGTAGCGTAAATGGCAATGCTGTGCTGTATTTGCACACGCCAGCGACCTGTGCTGAATTCGAGTGGCACGTGTTTCCAGGCCAGTAGTGCCCGAGATGTAAACAAAACACCTGACTGGCGTATGCCTCGCAGTCAAGAGTTGTAAACAAAACACGACCGGTGTGTGTCAGCACGGCATTAAGACATCAACAAAACACTGGCTCAATGCGTACCGCAATGACTTGTGTTGAACCCGACCTGCACGTGCCGTCAGATATAAACAAAACAGTCATTTACATACCAGGGAAGCAGTCACATCTCAGGCGAATCAGCAAGAATCGATGTCACGCCAAAAGCTGTGAATATAACTGAAATGACGTGTTCCTTCAAGTAATAATGAAGATGCAGTTTTTCATAGTTAAGACAGCAGAAGAATGAATCGTTCAAAACCACGTATTTAGGATAAAACAATGCTGACATAAAGGGATACAAATTTTCCCAATAGTGGACATTCTCCTTCTCCATCATCATGTCCACTCCTCTTCCTCCTCCTCGTCCTCTTCCACCTCCACCTCCTCCTTCTCCTTCTTCTTATCCATATCATCACATCATCATTATTATCATTATTATTATTATTATTATTATTATTATTATTATTATTATTATTATTATTATTATTATTATTATTATTATTATTATTATTATTATTATTATCATTATTATCCATCACGAGCTAAAACAATAGTAATTGCCTTTAATACACAAGTAAATAAAAGCTTTCCGCTTCATTTTTCTAAAACAATTGTACTCTTCTGTAGATTGTCGGGCTGAAATAAAACTAATGCTCTCATCATAAATTACAGCTATGGTCACAAAGGTGCCTAAATAAGAAGACAAGCAAAATGAAATTGATCTCCAGAAGTAAACATGACAGTGATACTATCCTTAAAAGAAAGTATACATAATATGGAGTTTCTCTAGACATATGACAAGTCAAATTCGTATCTAATACAGGATTAAAACACAGTTAATGTACTCTAAAAGATAATGCTACGTTTACAAGTACTATTTAATATGGAACACAAATACCAGTCAGCATTTTGAAATAAATTCCACAAGCCTGTCTAAATGCATTTATAAGCACTTTACAACAAGAAATACTGAAATGTATGTCGTTTATGCCGATTATGTGGTGTTCATTTGTTTTATTATTACTTAATTAAAGTTCTTAATATTGAGTCACATTTCAGTTCACAAGAGAAGACATTAATGTTATGCTGTTTTCGTCTTTTTTTTTTAAAGGGGGGGAAAGAGAAGAACAGTTGCAGATAAAGCATGGCTTATTTCGTTAGATAAGGGATGGCGGGATTGGAAACATCTGCCTTTATTTACCCGACCTCAATGTTATGTTTTTTTAATTTTAGTTTGTTTATTTTTGTATCTATTTATTTTTTATTCTTAAGGAGAATTTCCACCTTAAATTAGTAGCGCTATGTCTTGGTACTCCCTTTATCTTAACAGGTTCATGATTGCATAGTAAATTCCTTCGTATTGCAGACAATTGTACCTTAACCTTCCCTTCTCCTCCAACCTTCACACCAAACGCCGAGCGATACCGCCCCCATCCCCAGGCACCCGAACTTGTGAGAGCACGCGGCCAGCAAGTTTCGCGTGGTCCACGACGTTGCCATACTTTGCGTAGAAATTAAACTTTGCATGACACTTTAATATTCAATTGCAGCTAAATTAATTCGAATTAAGATAAAATGGTATTACAGCCTTGTTCACGCAATGTTTGTGCGAGTGAAATAATAAACCATTTACATTCTTTCATCAAGAAGCTAGATGGCTCCAAATGTGTGACACAAATAATTTTTTTTTGGTGAAACGGTTCTTTATTGACAAAAATTGTATTGGACATATTTGTATACTCATCATGAAGAATCCCTGGTTAACGTGTGGCTGAAGCAGTACCTTCCACCCTGTATAAATATAGAAATAACTCCATTGAGTTTTCCCCAAAGAAAGATTCAGGGCAATACTTACTTTGTTTGAAAGCTGATACTTGAGCTGGTCTATTTCATCTCGCTGAACCGCTAATTTGTCATTCATATTTGCCAAATGTTCAGACATAATACTGAGCTGTGTCTCGTAGTTGTGTGTGGTGGTCTGTAGATCCTCTTGCAGCTTGGCAGTAGTGTCCTGTGACTGCTGTAAACAAGTCTCTGCCTGAAGCTTGTTCTGAAGGCACAGCTCCAATCGCTGCTGTAGCACCTGACACTGTAATAGACAACTGCTCGTTAGAACCTTCAGTTTAGTGCATATAACACTGCTAATCATTTGTTGCATCACCAATCACATAGAGTGACTAGGGAAAGTACTGTATTCCACACAAAAAAATTCAATGTCGACATTTCAATGAAGTATGTTTTGAGGCTTCCTAAACAAAAAATGCTATTTTTAGAAAAAGGATCATGTGTTTACTTAATATATCAAAAGTTCTGTAACAACTATAAACGTGGATAGCACAACAAGAATGATTGGTGCTGTTTTTTTTAAAGATGTGATGAGTGGCTTTGGCGTTGAATCCTATGTTCTGATGGGAGCTATTCATGAGACTTTTGCTATCTCGGGTCGCAGTACAGGGCAAGATGAATTATTAGACTCAATTTGTTTGTTGAATTTTTATTTGCAGCTTTGTAAGTTACTACAGTCTTTGAATCTTAGCACAATTTAAAACTTCATAAGTTTCACTAATTTGTTTTTCCTAGCACAACGAAATTTCGCTAAATGCGCCGTCTATCTTCTTATATCTCATTGATTTAATTGTATTGTGTTAATATGAATTATACGATTTAACTTTTCATAGTCAAGTTGGTCAAAATAATTTCCTCACTTCTAAACCTTGGTCCACTAATATTCAATTATTCAATAATCATTTATTTGAACCGCACATAAAAAAGACATCTGTTCTCTTCAAAGACTGTGGACCAAGAGAAAGTTTAATATCACTGCATCGCTAAGGTGACGTGTTTGAATATTTTCTCGTTATTTATGCTTACTTGTGATGTTATTTTATAACATATTTTGCATTTCGCTATAATCTTGAATTTGCTAAGAAAATTATATTAATTTGGCTGTTTAACATTTTTGTCATGAAATACATACAAAACAACCCTTAATTACATAAAGACAATTGAAAAATAACATTTAACAATAATTAACAACCTTATAAATAGACAAACTTCTTGGCAATGAAAGAATGATATGTGGCAAGTAGAATCAAATACCTACATGAATAAAGTCAAGTTGATGATTAATTTGATTACCTCCGGGGACAAATATCCAAAACATTTATTCACTATAATATAGTGAATAAATGTCCTACTTTAGAGACTTTCAAATGGCACGGCCAATCACCTATACCAGCACATGTGACATTTGTGTCCAAATTCTCCATTGTTCACTTCAAATCTCATTTTAGGGCCTCCAAAATTTGTGTCATGTCAAGCAAGCTTTATTCTCAATTATGATCCATAGTTGGTGATACAGCGGATTCAGATCTGGACTTCCTGATCGCTAATCTTAGTGTGCTATACACTCGGGAACATGGTCCTTAAGTCACTGTTGCACGTGTTTAGCCTTATGAGCTTAGTTTCTTAAAAAAACCAAGCACGACAGCCCACGAAGGGCCAAGGCCTACCACCCAGCCGCTGCGTCCCCCACCTCTGCCCACTACAGGTGTCATTGGTGAGGTGCAGTACTGCAGGGTGGGATGTGGTCAGCACCCCGAGCCCTCCCGGCCAGTTATCCGGTCTTCTAGACCTTGGGCCCCTACTTCTCCATCAAGTAGCTCCTCAATTGGTCCCCCCAGGACCTAACGAGGCTGAGTGTACCCCGTGCCAGACCTCCCAGAGGGGATAAAATCCCCATGCTGGTACCGGGGATCGAACCCAGGTCCTCCGTGCCAGAGGCAAGCGTGCTACCAACTGCGCTAAGGAGGCGGTCATGAGCTTAGTTTAGTCTTATGGTATATGATAACACAGGGTTTTTCAACAAGGCGCTGCACCAGCTCATAAGGCTAAATAAGTATAACAGTGGCTTAAGGACAATGTTCCTGAGTGTATAGCACACCAAGATTGGCCATCAGAAAGTCCAGATCTGAATCCACTGTGTAGGCAACTATAAGACATCCAGAGTAAAGCTTGCTCGACAGACACAAAAATCTGGAGGCTCTAAAATGAGATTTGAAGCAAACAGTGCAGAATTTGGACATAAATGTCATACATACTGCTATAGATAATTGGCCATGCCATTTGAAAGCCTCTAAAGGAAGACATTTTGAGTAACTGAACATTATGAAAAACAATAGATGACTAAAATGACCATAATAAATTATACTGATTCAGAGACAAGATACAATTTAATCAGCCTTTAACATTGCAACTCCTCAACCATTGCCACATCACAAATGCACTTTCCCATACTTTCCTTATTCCACCACTGTGGACCACCACTCCACCACTGTGGAGGAACTTAAAGATTGCATTGTAGTAAGGCAACTATCGACAACTGTTTGTGGTTACTAACCTCTGCTGCTGAGGTTGCAGATTTTGTTTCAGCTGTTTGACTTACTGCTACGAGCTCATTGATTCTTCCTATTAAGTAGTTTTTAACTTCTTGTTCACGGGCTTCTGCTTCTGCTGATAATGCCCAAGGAGCCTCTAACCTCCCAAGCTGTAAAAATTAAAGTATAAATCATGATTCAGGAAGGAACTGAACATTTTCATAATTTAAATTCACAATTTTTGGACAGTTGTTGTTAGCTAATGCTGGATTTCTGACAATGAAGTCATTAATCCTCTTGCTCTCCAATATTTTTCACTGATGAATGGGGCATTAGAAGTGGCTGGGCATATTTGAAGGTAGTCTCGAACCATTTCCTCTTGCAGATCACATAGAGGACAGAGTGGTGAAGAATATATCCCAATTCTGTTTAAATGTTTTGCCAGACAATCATGTCCTGTAATCAACCTGAAGGTTGCAACTGCTGTTTTTCGAGGATACTCAGGAATTACTGTTTGAATGTTTGATAGTTCCCATCTTTTATTCTTTGATTTTTCATAGTAGTATTTTGCAATAATTTTTTTGAATTCAGAGTTGACTAATTTTTTAGTTGCATAAAATGGTAGATTAACTATAGATATTTGTACACTGCTGGTACCCTTTTTTGCAAGAAAATCAGCTTTCTCATTACCACTCAGTCCACAGTGAACTGGTATCCATTGGAAGACTAGGTGTTTTTGAGGTGCTGTTAGATGGGTAAGGATTTTCCAACATTCTATAATTGTTTGGTTTTTTGGTGACAACTTGGAAGTAATTGCTATAATTGCTGCCCTGGAATCTGAGAGTATAACTGCTTGCTGAAATTGTGAAATTCTGTACAAAAGATTTTGTATTTTTGACTCGAGGGGTAAAATGTTCCGGAGTTAAAATAGTCCCCCATTCAGATCTCTGGGTGGGGATTACTTCTCGAGAACCTAAACATTACATTAATAGAAGATCTAACATTGGACTTCTACAATGAAACGCAGGTGGTCTCACCCAAACAAAAAGAGTAGAACTCAATAAAATTGTATTTGACTATAACATAGATATATTTTTCATATAAGAAGCAAATCTAACATATGGTCAACTTAAATACTTCAATTTTACTGGTTTTCTACTACACCTACTACCCAAAAATAGACAGATAAGTAGTGGAATATTAGTTTGAGTCAGAAAGGATATTAAATCTTCCTTTGAAATTGTTAAAGAAATGAATAACACAGATAAAAGTGAATTAATAAAGCTAAATTTTTGGGATAACAAAACACATCTACATTTATACAGTATTTACAATCCTCCCAGGAATGAACCAGATCTCTCACTTGTTGACCAATTAAATAAAGCAATCATAAATTGGGGATTTCAATGCACATTCCAAAAGATGGGGTTATGAAAAAGTGGATTCTACAGGGAAGATAGTGGAAGAATTTTTGAATACCACAACTTTTGAACTGATTTATAGTAAAGAAGATCCCACAACCTTCATACATTACTCTGGAGCAGGCAGTAACCCAGACCTCTTGTTAGTTACAACAGATATTGTTTCAAAAATTAAAAATCAAGTTATAGAAGACCCAAGTTCTGGTCACAGAGCAGTAATTGCTGATATAAAACTAGAGAATACAAATAACAGTCAACATCACACGAATCTGTATTGGAACTTCAAAAAAGCAGATTGGAACAAATATAAAACATAAAGGAACATAAATTTAAAGAACAAACAAACTCACAGCTGCACGACCAACCAGATCATATGAACAAAAATTTCTGTAAAGTCATCCTGTTGTTGTTAGCTAATGCTGGATTTCTGACAATGAAGTCATTAATCCTCTTGCTCTCCAATATTTTTCACTGATGGATGGGGCATTAGAAGTGGCCGGGCATATTTGAAGGTGGTCTCGATCCATTTCCTCTTGCAGATCACATAGAGGACAGAGTGGTGAAGAATATATCCCAATTCTGTTTAAATGTTTTGCCAGACAATCATGTCCTGTAAACAACCTGAAGGTTGCAACTGCTGTTTTTCGAGGATAGGATAGGATAGGATAGGATAGGATAGGATAGGATAGGATAGGGTAAAGTCATCCTAGAAACTGCAAAAGAACATATTCCTCGTGGAAGAATTAAAAATTTCAAACCCTTTTGGAACCCCCAGTTAGAAAAACTGAAAAAGCAAAGGGATATAGCTAGAAATACAGCTGAACAAACAAAAACCATATCGGATACACAAACATGGCGGAAGAAATGTTGTTGTTGTTGTTAGCTAATGCTGTATTTCTGACAATGAAGTCATTAATCCTCTTGCTCTCCAATATTTTTCACTGATGGATGGGGCGCTAGAAGTGGCCGGACATATTTGAAGGTGGTCTCGGTCCATTTCCTCTTGCAGATCACATAGAGGGCAGAGTGGTGAAGAATATATCCCAATTTGCGGAAGAAATGTTGTTGTTGTTTTCTAGTGCCTTGCATCTGGCAATGAAGCCATTAGTATTTGTGCTTTCCAATACTTTTGAACTGTAGTTTCTTCTGATCTTAATACTTCACAGGTCTTCAACTGGTCTTCGTTCATTTCTGCTTTATCTTGTTTTTTATATGCTTGGGGTATTCTTTGTGACTGAGCATAAAACTTGTTAAGGGATTCTGCTATTTCCCTATCTGTAGTTAAGCTTTTGTTATTATGTTTTAATGGTTCAGTTGTATTTTTTGGTAATTTTGTTTTATTAAGGAATTTGTATATTTTATTTCCATCTTTCCTATAGTCCATATGTTCTACAAAATTTGTGAAACTGGCCCTCTTTGCTGTAATTCTTTCTTAAATAGCCTGCTTTTCTTCTCCAGTTTTGTACATCTTCTGGACACTTGGTTCTTTCGGCTTTTACTCTTGCTATATTTCTTTCGTGTTTTAACTTAGATAAAGATGGAGATCAAAAGTAGCTATATTTCTTTGGGGATATGTGTTTTGGCTGCTGTCAATAATATTTCACAAATTTTTTTATTTATTTCATCTGTTGACTTGAACTCTGATTCTAACAGTATATTACACTTCCCTTCTATCTCATTTTGGAAACTGGACCAATCTGCTTTTTTAAAATTCCAAGAAGTTTTAATTTTTGGTTTGTTACTTTTATTTATTAGACCTCTTATGGAGTTTATGGTGATTCTGTGGCCTGAACCTGGGTCTTCTATTATTTCTCTTTTTGTATTGTCAATTATGTCAGATGACACCATCAGAAGATCAGGATTTGTACCTGAACCATTATAATGAAGGTAAGTGGGTGGATCATTTGGATTAAATATTAATTCCATTGTTGATGTGTTTAATAGGTCTTCTGTGACTCTTCCTGCTGAATTTATATCTCTGTAGCCCCACCTAGGGGAGTGTGCATTAAAATCACCTATTAAAATACTTTTGCGTTCTATGGGAATATAATTTAGATCTAGTGTATTGTCTGGAGGATTGTAGATACTGTAAATTCTATAGTGGTAGTTACTTTTCCATACTTCAATTTTAACTATTTCTGATTTATCTTATTCTTCCATTGTTTTTTGGATTTGGATAGTAGCTTTCATATTTCTTTTAATTCCTGTAAGAATACCACTTGCTATTTAACGAGCTTTTGGAAGTATAAGTGTAGTGTATTGATCCATTTCAAAGTATATTTCCTGTTCTTCTGATATATTGGCTTCTTGTACTGTGAAGAGATCTATATCTTGGTCTTTTAATATTTTCATTAGCTCTTGTTTTTTAGGCTGGGACATGCCTCCTGCATTCCATTGTAGAATTCTTAAAGTATTGGAATTGTTGTGATGAAATTTGCCTAAAGATGTCCCCACCCGGAAGAAATGTGCCTCACTAAAAAAAGAAACTAATACAGCTAAAAAGAATCACTTTAATAATTTCTTAGAAAAAATGGATTATAGGACAGATGGTAACAAAGCCCATAAATTCATAAAAAATATCAAGGACACCTATCATACACAACAATAAAATATTAGTAAATGATGCAGTCATAGCCGAAACATTCAATAAATATTATGCTAATTCACATAAAGTAACAAGAAATAATAAAAAGGAATGTAAAGAATTTAAGAAAGATTTGAAACAAGAAAAAGAATGTGATCCTAACACTCAATGCAATATCATTTTTCAAAATTTTAATATGCAAGAACTGAACATTGCAATAAATAATCTAAAAAACAAAAAGTCTCCTGGACCAGATCACATACATCCAGAGTTCATAAAAAACCTTGGAAAAACAGCAAAACAACTACTAAAACTCTACAATCTATCCTGGAAAACCACTAACTGCTGAATGGAGAAAAGCAATAATTGTCCCACTTTTGAAGAAAGATAGAACAGCAACAGAAATAAAAAATTATACACCAATAGCTCTTACTAGCATAATAGCAAAAGTGATGGAAAGAATGGTGTCAAACAGGTTAAATTGGTTTCTAGAATCACAAAATTTAATATCCCCATGTCAAGCTGGATTCAGAGAGTTTCACTCTAAAAATGAAAAAGTCTTACTTCTCAGTCAAGAAATCAAAGACTCCTTCAATAGAAAAGAAGATAATTTATCAGTTTTTATTGATTTCCAAAATGCATATGATTCTATATGCAGAACAAAACTACTAAAGAAAGTAAAAAAAAAAAATAGGGATACAAGGTCCAATGTTTTCATGGCTCTGTCATTTCCTAACACAACGCTTTATTGCTACCAGATATGGAAGAAATATATCTAAATACAAACAAGTACGCTATGGCTTACCAAAAGGCGCAGTGCTCAGCACTACAATTTTTAATATATTTATTAACGATCTGCCACAACAAATACAAGAATCAAGTGTGAAGTGTGTACTATTTGCTGATGACTTAGTAATGTGGACTTCAAAACCAAAAAGCAAAAGTACAGAACTAGAAAAAACCATGCAACAATCCTTAACCAACCTACAAAAGTGGACCAAAGAAAATTTAATGACTGTTAATACAACAAAATCAAACTACCAAATCTTTTCGCTAAGAAAAAAACCACTAAATATAAAACTAAATTTTGAGGGTCAACAATTACCAGAAACAAAGGAAGCAAAGTATTTAGGAGTTACATTTGATACCAAACTTACATGGACCAAACAAATAGAAAATGTAATACAAAGAGCAGAAAGGCGCCTTTCACTGTTAAAATGTCTAACAGGAATGAAGTGGGGATATTCCAGAGCAACTCTTAACACAACATACAATGTATATATAAAGCCATTATTTACTTACTGCAGTGAAGTTCTTATAATAGCAAACACAAAAAAAAATCAAATCTTCCAAAACCAAAGTCTGAGATTAATTACAGGTGCTATCAAAACCACACCAATAGCAGCTATGGAAATACTAACCAACCAATACCCCATTGAATATGAAATAGAAAAAGCGGCTCTTATTCGACACGAAAAGTTGATCAGACTCCCATTCAATACATGGCACAAGAAAAATTTTGCACATACACTAAAGACTCAGGAGAGCTTTCTTTCCAAAATTCAAGTCATCAAGGAGAATGTATACCTTCCTAATTCAAAGGAAAACTTCATATCTAAAGTCAATCCAACACAAACATTAGACATCACATATTATTTACACCTGACAGAAGAAGTTAAGAAAAGTGATACTCCAACTAGTGTTCTAAAATTATTGGCATTAGAGACAATCCATACTAGATTTCCAGAACATGAATGGCTCCATATTTATACTGATGGATCATTGATATCAAACCAAGATGGAGCAGGTGCTGGAGTCACATGTCACCTCTTTTCCTATTACAAATCTTTAAGTTATGGAACTACAAACTTTGATGGAGAAATTGAAGCAATTCGAATGACCTTACAAAATTTTTGGCCAGTAGGAAGACTATTTCACACATAGTTACATCATATAATATGAACCGGAGTAAGCAATTAAATTACCTGTACATATTTTATGCATAATTTACATGTAAAATAGGAAACTATTATCTACATGAAGTTGTTGTTAGCTAATGCTGGATTTCTGACAGTGAAGTCATTAATCCTCTTGCTCTCCAATATTATCTACATGAAGTAATTATTGATTTTGACAATCTAAACATCAATTACATAATTCCAGACCACGCTCCTATGGGATTGCACACGGCTGATGTATGGCAGATTGACAAAACTCCCTGTTACCTTAACAATTGTATCCGATATTTCTGAAAGTGTTATGCTTGTTTCCCTTGGTTTTTCAGACACATGTTTTGTTGCAATCTAAACTGTATTTGATATATGTCTGGTTTCCTTTCTGATGGGTTCTATCCATGTGTTCTAATCTTAGCATGTTTTTTAAGTTATATTTATTTTGTGGTGCTGGGACTGTGCTAAACTCCTTAAAGATCTTTTGGAATTAGCAAACCGTCCAGAGCTGGTACAATTTAATTATTTGCTTTGCCATGTACAGGTTCCTAGACTTTAAATTTACACCAGACAGTTGAGGTTGGTTCACAATACCAGTAACAATAATGATCAAAAAAGGAAAGTTGAAATGCATGTATTCAAGCGGAAGTGTTCACAACCTGACAGGAAGTTTTCCCAGGTCCCAGGATCACGAAAATAGACTTGGCCAAGTTTAAACTTCCCTGTTCTCATTTGGCATGGCATGTTAGATTCATACAGACTTTTCACTGTAGAAATTATATTAAAAGCGGCCATGCAATGAAACAAGTGCTAGCACTCTTTCCAAGCTAGAATAAATGTCACTGAACAGTTAGAAAAAACTAAAATCCCAATTTGCTATATCAAGCTCCACTTTCTATCAATAAGCTGATCATTCTTGTTACCAGACTGTTGTGAGCCAGAATGTTGAGTGCTCCCTCACTTCCTGGGTCATGTCCAATTACTTACGAAGTTTGTGACAGTGATGGGATCCATGGGCAACACTTTGTCTGAAGAGTCGTCACTGTGAGGGGTTGTGCTGCCACTGAGTGACTGAATCTGCCCTTCTAGGTCCTTCACTCTCTGAAACACAACAGAGGATTAGGAGAGAGAGAGAGAGAGAGTGCACTACTTTCAGTCGGTCCTGTGATGCTGCACAGACTCACCTTACAGTGACGAAGCTGCAGTAGCTGGTATTCCAGGCGCCAGTGTTCCTTGTCCTGCTCCAGTTTAGTTGCTTTTTGTCTGCAACTGAATAGTTGTTCTTTCAGGGACTCGTGACTTAAGGCATTACTCTTCACCTCCTCGTGTTCCTTCAAGGCATCCTCATATGGAACTGTCGGGGGTTCCTCCTACAAAATTGAATTGATGCTTAGAAGAGGTTGAGAGAGTCCTAAAATATTGCTGCAGAATGCAGTCATACTCTGAAAGTATGGAAAGGGTAGAATGAGACTGAAAAGAATCAATGTCATAGCCGGGATTTGTAGTCTCTGTCTGGCAGCTCTAACCACTAAGCTACTATGACAATGTGCCGACACGACATTAAATTCTCCAACTCACTTGCATTTTCCCCAATGAACTACAGAAGGAGCTCTCAATTCATATAACATATCTTAATGGCAACTTACCATATTGCAAGTAATTAAGTCCTGAGTTTCTAAGGTGTGTTATCTTATATGAATTGAGAGCTCCTTGTGTGGTTTATGGGGAAAAATGCAAGTGAGTTGGAGAGTTTAATATCGTGTTGGCACATTGTCATGCTAGCTTGGTAGTTAGAGCAGCCAAATGGACCCCAGACAATCCATGGTTCAAATCCCGGCTATGACATTGAAGTTTTCAGTCTCACTCTACTCTTTCCAATCCTGTTCTACACACGGCTATTATGTGGAAGAACATTAATTACATTGATTGACCCTGAAGGTACATTTAAGACAATTATGATAATAAGTTGAGATCTATCCAGTTTTTCATACAAGGCTTATTTTGAGTCCTGAAACCAACATGCCCAATGGGTTGCTAGCTCAGAGGGGTATATTTGTAAGGTTACCACGAATGTAGCATTTACAATATTTTAAACATTTATGGTCCAATACACTGGCACCCTTGGAATCACCACATTCTGATGACAACAGTCATTATAACAACATAAACATCATTTCTATAGATGATCTCGGAGCAGTTTTGGCATATATGAAGAATAATAAATCTCCTGAACTCACTGAACACTGAACTGTTCAAACATTCATGCTCCACTTTTAAACTTAGTTTTTGAATCTAAAATAAGAACAAATTAGAAACTAAAAACTTCACTTATCTTAGTATGTTGATATCCTTTTTCTATTTAACTGACCCAGGGGTTTCAAGCTATATCCAGCTCATTCTCAAAGTCATATAGTTTCTAATTTGTTCTTATTTTAGAATCTTGTTGCTTCACTGTTAATAGCTTCAATTTTTACTTAATTTAGTTTTTGAAGTTTCTTAATTATATATGGAAGGGAAGTGACATTCTGTAAAGTTGGACTAAATCTATTGTTATTCCTATATTTAAAAAAGGAGATCCAAAATTATGTTATAGTTATACAGGTATCAGTTTATTAAATTCAGGGTACAAAATTTACGCCATCATCATCAAGAATAAACTATATAAACATTATGAAAATCTAACTGGAGAAGAACAAAATGGCTTTAAAAGAGAAAGATCTTGCTGTGATGGCTATTTTTCAATGAAGATGTTAATAGAAAGATGTAGAGAATTCAATTTAGAAACCCACATTGCTTTTATCAATTTCAAAAAAGCCTGTGATAGAGTGAATAGGACTAAGCTACTTCAAATTTTAATCCAAGATAAAGTTCCACAGCAAGTTATACATAATATGTATAAGGAAAACGTGATAGCTGTCAAAATTAACAACCAATTATCTCAATGGTAAGAAATTACAACCACTGTAAGACAAAGCTGTGAGCTCTCACCCCTTCTATTTATAATATATATAAACAAAATTATTCAAGAATGGAGAAAAATACGTCGTGGATTCATACAAATAAATAGAGTGAGTGAGTGAGTGAGTGAGTGAGTGAGTGAGTGAGTGAGTGAGTGATTAGGGTTTAAGGGCCCGTCGACAGCTAGGTCATTAGAGCCCCACAAATAAATAGAAATATACAAGTAGATGTACTCCACTTTGCAGACAATTTGGCCTTCATAGCACCTACAGGGGCCAACCTTCATGATTTATATCAAGTGGGTGAATTGTATGATATGGAAATGAATATTCATAAGTCAAAGGTGATGGCACTTTGTGGAAAATATCTAGTCCCTAGTAAAATCTGCATATCAAACAAACTACTCGAAAGAATAAATGAATGTTCATATCTAGGATATAAGGAATCCTTTATGGATGTAGATATACCAGATAAAATTCTTAAGTACGCCAGAGCCATGGGGACAATAAATAAGATAATGAAACCCTCAAAAGTACAACGGCATACACGACTATGATTCTACAAAACTTTACCAAGACCAGTCTTGTGTTACGGTAGCAAGATATGGACATTGAGGCAAAAAGATGAAAACAGGATATCAACAAATGAAATGAGCTGCATGCGATCAACACCTGGCTACACGCAATGGGACCATAAACACAATGAAGATGTGTTAAAAGAGTTACAAGTTGTTCCTGTAATTCAATATATCCAACAGTATCGAAAGAACTGGAAGAAGCATGTATACCGAATGCACTCCAGAAGGATCCCAAAGCATGTGCTTAGTTACCATCCTAGAGGAAAATATCTGGGTTGCCCTACAAAGTGATGGTTGGGAAATCCAGCTTTGAGTCCGTAGCAGGCTCAAGGTTATTCCATGTCCCTCAAAATAAATATAATATGCAAAATGTACTTAATTTTCCAAAAAGATAAAATTCCAAATTATAAAAAAAAAAAAAAAAATCTGGCATTTATCAATTTAGCTGTTTGGATTGTGACAGGGTTTATATTGGTAAAACTAAATGTCATTTGGAAACCAGAATGAGGGAACATTTTAGAAATACTACAGATAAACAGACTGATGGATCAAATATAGCAAATCATTTTTGGTTATTTAATCATGAATTAAATCCAGAGGTTAAATTACTAAAACAATTAAATGGAACTATAGATTTAAGGAAAAGATACTCATTTTAAAAAATAGACTGAATTATGAATTTTGAAATACCGCTGATCGATTGTTTTAACAAGTTTATTTTCTTTTCAGAGGTTGGTAATACATAGAAATATTAAGTGATTGAGCATTTGTAGCTATGGTAACTTGTAATCAACAGCACAGGAGATATGATGGAGTCATCATGAAACATGTTTGCGTAATATTTCAAGAACTTGCAGCAATTTACTAAGTGAAACTATGTCTCTAAATAATTATTTTATTTTAGATTCATGTTAATTCACTGTTAACAGCTTCAGTTTTTCATTAAATTTGTTGTTAAGATATTCATAAATACAAGTTTAACCTCAATTGTTCATTTTCAAAGGAGGAAATCACTGCAGGTCTGCTCGAGGCTGTTGTGCAGCATGAGAACTAACGTACCTGGTCCAGGCTGCTCATGTACTGGCAAGCTCTTTTCTTAAACTCCAGCACTGAAGGATGTATGGTTCCAGAGCTCAGGACAGTTGGTAGTGCTGAAACACCCGCAGCCTTGCACAACTCTGTTCTACTGTCAGACAAAACTGTTGACAGCTGCAAACAGCATGCAAGTAATCAATTACTAACAAAAGCAAGGCAATATATCAGAAAAGATACACTATCAGCATGCATATGCAATTTTTATGTGTACATACCTCTGAAGATATTACATAATAGTGTTACAAATAGTGAATACTAACAAATGAGCCAGTAGCTCACTAACACATCTCCATCACTTTAAATGTAGTTTTAAAATCATACTGTGCCAACAGATCATAAATACATATCATTTGATAGGTAGAACTGGAACTTAAAAATTCAATGCCACAACTGGGATTTGAACCACAGACCTTCCGCTTACCGGGCGGCTGCTCTACCACTGAGCTATTGTGACAAACTGCCAGAATGGCATTAAATTCTCAAACCAGTTTGTATTTCTCCTGGTAAACCACAAAGGCAGTCTCACATCAGAGACAAATTACCCCAATGGTGACTTACTATTGTAAGTACTTTATATCCCAGGATTAAATAACCTTCAGATGGTAATTATTATTTATTTATGCCAACAAACTTACTGTTGGTGTTTTTAAACACACAAGCCATGTGTGGGCAAAGTTTGAGAGGTAGAACTGGAACTTAAAAATTCAATGCCACAACTGGGATTTGAACCACAGACCTTCCACTTACCGGGCGGCTGCTCTAACCACTGAGCTATTGTGACAAACTGCCAGAATGGCATTAAATTCTCAAACCAGTTCTACCTCTCAAATTTTGTCCACACACGGCTTGTGTGTTTAAAAACACCAACAGTAAGTTTGTTGGCATAAATACATATCATTTGATGTTTCAAAAGCAAGTAATATGATACAATTTCTAATTTGTTGCTATCAACTAAAACATAAGTAAAAGGTTTCATAGCACTCCAACTTATCTACTATCAAGAAGGTGATTGAGAGTTGCTTACCATGTGGCCGAAAGGTCTAAATGAACAGGAGGGGATGGATGCATCATTGCAGTTGTCATAGCAACATAAAGAAGAACCAATTAGAGCTAAGACGTTTCCACAGCAACAGCACACATGAAACCAATGTTATTATTTAACATGTGATAAGCACATGCCTGACGAGCACTCCCAGTATTTTAAATTTAATGCTATTTTGCACGTTAGTTAACAGACTATATTTTCATTTGTGTCTGCTGATATGGAAGTTGTGCGGTTCAATCAACCAATGAAGAGTTACCCAAACACATGCTGTTGTTTACATTGCAGTTTAAAGTAGACCGGTGAAGGTATATAATAAGTGAAAAGACAAACTCAGTCGTACTGTAAATGACTTTGAAGAAAATCTGTGCAGGGGAAGAGAGAGCTCAGTCTATAAGAAACAGGGAAATAAAAAACATAGTCCTTTAAATTGGTTACAGCAGAGAGAAGATTTGACACTATTTTTTTTTAATTGACATCCTCTAACACAGTGCCATATTAGATGGTGAATGAATGAAATGGGTGAAATGATGCTCAAGTGAACCCGAGGTCCATAGAGCTTTAAGTTACCCAACACTCGTCTTCTCAAGACAAGGGAAAACTTCAGAGAAAAATGTATCCGGATAACTCATCCAAAGCGAGATTCGAACTCGTTACCTCTTGGACATGACACAGACATGCTACCATCACACTATAGAGGCAGGCATTTGACACTATGAAAGTAACATTTCTAATAAGAGGACTTCTTACTTGGAATGTGATAAAAACATGGGATTTATAAATCAGAAAGCTCACACAGAAGTCCCAAAAGACTGGATAGAGGTGTTCATATCAGCTCAGCTCAGCTCAGCTCAGCCACAGCCTTCACCATTTAATGCTGTTGAAGGAACATCTAAAAATGTTTGCCAATGGACAGCGTTCCTGAAGCCCTTCTACAAGCAGAAAAGTGTCCCTTTGGTACCCATCGAGTTAGAGAACTCGTCATAGACAGAACTCACCCAAGGCTATCCAATTCAGGTATTTGAGCAAGACTAAATGACGATCTCCAAACCTCCTCTACTTTTACTATGTTATAGTTTCAAATAAAGTTATATTTTATTCTACTTTATATTTTCAGACATTCATCTATTTCTTGTGAGAAATACCAAGATCTGCAGGTTTTGAAAACATTTTGTGGGTCAGAAGCACAAGAATATTATGACAGTGTTCCTATTGCTTGAAGTTCTCAGAATGCAAAATGCAAAAATTATACTGCCTTGAATTACTGGACTCAGCCCCTTCTTTCATAGAATGAGTTACCCTTGCCCACCTTCTTAACACGTAGAAGGTTCAATAATTATGCAATAATATTGTTCTATATTTACAAAATATTACTTGAAATTTTGTAATTTTGTAAAGTGTACATGTTACAGAATTGTAACATCATGAGAAGATTTAAATAAACATTAATGTTCTGTAAAATGTATAAAACTCAACTTAGCTCATGTCTTTCTTGAACCGTTCAATTGTTTTAAGAGTATAGAATGGAACTTGTTCAGAAAAAAGCACCCACTGCTGATGTTTCTACTTGTTAATATTTTAATTGCCTAATGTGTTATCTTTCTAGGTCCAACACAAGAGGGCTACAACTTAAATTAATATCAACAACAAAATCAACAGTCAAACATACATTGAAAATGGAAATGACTTATCTCAAAAACACATTCCTAATCATTAGCATGTTATACAATGATCTGTCACCCATTGACTCAAAATCTCTCAGAATATTAAATTACAATATTGCTTTTCATTTGCTAAAAGGAGCAACCACATTACCTACCTTCCCTGATGATGCAGCTGCAACTGAGAGGGAGTTTATTAAACACAAGTTTGTTGTTTGGAGACGTTCTGGTACAGTAGGCACTTCTGCTTCCAACTTACACTTCACATGAAAGGTCCGATATAAATCTGAACATAGAGTAATATCACAATTATTTACATATTATATTCTTCCCTACATCTTCCTATGTTAAAATACTGTATTTCATTGCACAATCATCACCATTAATGGTTGCACCTTGATTTATATACAAGCAATCACGGCTTAAGCATTTCACTGCAAAATCATTGCATTAATATTCCAGGTGTTCACTATTGAGAAATGTTGAAATAACATTCTAAAGCAAGAACAAATTAGAAACTAAAAACTTCACTTATCTTAGTAATGTTGCAAGTTCTTGGTGCAAAGCTGACTAAAGTTTCGAGTTGTCTCCAACTCATTCTCAAAGCTTAACATTACTAAACTAAGATAAGTGAAGTTTTTAGTTTCTAATTTGTTCTTACCTTAGAATCTTGTTTCTTCACTGTTAATAGCTTCAATTTCCTTAATTAACTGAAATAACATGCTGTCACTGCAAGCTGTTAGGTTCATGGGGAAGAGTACAGGATATACAGGGTGCTGTAATATATTCCTCACGTCAATGACATCAGCTTGCTGACTGTCAAGATGGTGGCTAGCCCATCAATAAATCTGATTGGTTTTCAAGTACTCAAAGTGCAAGAATTAGCAGACATAACTAAGCGATGAGCAAATGGACTACCAAGGAATGTGAATCATTTGGTTAGCACATGCCTCTTACGGTTTACCAGTTATGCAAAATTCATCCAGTCATCAAAGTCATAAAAATATCTTAAACATATGGCATTTTAATCAAAATTATTAGATTCATTTTTCAGAAAATCAAAATTTTCAAAAAGCTTTCCATGTAAAGGGTGGTTTAGGGTGGAGGAATTTTCTTCAAAATCTTCATGTTGCATACTTAAAAGACATTAAACTTAAATACCAACTTAGGTTTTTAATCAACTTTTCGTTTTTGAGTTATGTTGTTCACAGACTGACAGCCACAGACCCCTTTTTCTAAAAATGCTTTTTTATATTCAGGGGCCTCAAAACACATATTTCGGGTGAAATCTCGAAATCAAATTTTTGGATGGAATACAATACTTCCTCTACTTACTATATGTAGTAGAGAAAGTAAAAAATCTGATTGAGAGGTAGAACTGGAACTTAAAAATTCAATGCCACAGATGGGATCTGAACCACAGACTCTCTGCTTACCCAAGATTTGATGGTTTGGGAAAAGATATTCATTTTGAAAAATAAGGATCGTGTAGTGAATTTTGAAATATCACCAAGTGATTCTGTTAATAAATTTTTTTTTCAGCGTTTGGTAACACACAGAAATATTAAGTGATGTATCGTTTGTTATGATAGCAACCAGTATACACAAAAGTGGCACCGATGATGAAATAGAATTACCGTAAAACTATGTAGTCTGCTTTGAATTTCAAGAACTTCCAACACATATCAAGATAAGTGAAGCTTATAATCTCCAAGATATTTTTTAATATTGTAGAACTGATTTTCTTCACTGTTAATAGCTTCAGTTTTTCATAAGCATCTGCAGATATTTATTATGTGGTATTTCTTTTCTGCTCAATCACTATCTGACTATTTGGTATTCCTTGTTATAATTTTGGATTACCAAATCCTTTTCCGATTATTATGATGCACACTCGCTGCTATTTGCATGAAATTTGACATCTGCTCTATTTGACGTCAATATCACAACTGCACTGAATAACATCCACTATTTATTCTTCTTGGTTATGAAACTTAGCAACCATTGTCTTTCCTCTATCTTCTTTCATGATTTTCACTTACAATCAACGTTGGTCATGTTCCAGCATTGATTATAATCTAAATTTAAATAACTTCATTAACAAAAGAGAAACTCCTCCAGACATGGCTAAGGCTAGCTTTAGAAACTATATACCCAAATTACCCTTCTGTAAACTGGACAATTATTTATACAAATGGATCCCTCTTAGATGAATATGGAGCTGGAGCTGATGGAACGTGCAAATTTAACATGCTGGAACAAACACTACAAATTTTGATGGTGAAGTTTTAGCTATTTGTCTTTCATTCCAAAACATTCTTATTTGGCTGCAATGATACAAGAATATTGTTACTTTGTCAGATTCCAACGCAGCAATTCAAACTGTAGCATCAACATCCTATCCAAGGACGGAAAAAATTCTATAAATACAAAATATAATCTAAACCATTAAAAATCTGTCCTCTATGTGATCTGCAAGAGGAAATGGATCGAGACCACCTTCAAATATGCCCGGCCACTTCTGTATTCCATCAGTGAAAAATATTGGAGAGCAAGAGGATTAATGACTTCATTGTCAGAAATCCAGCATTAGCTAACAACAACAACAACAAAACCATTAAAAAACTTGGAAAACGTGTAGTGTTACAATGGATTCCAGTCCATTGTGGAATTCATGGAAATGAAAACATTGATATATTAGCAAAAAAGGATGCAAAATTAAACAGAAATAAATAAAAGCCTTTTCATATTAATCAATTAAAAGGATTATAAAGAAAAAAATTAATGACAATTACAAATCTGGACTATCTGAAAAAATTGGTAACCGAAATATGAAAATATTTGTAGAAAATCCCTGTGTAATTCTGGAATTGCCATGTAAATCTGCTGTTGCCATGATGAGGCTTACTACTGGACATGATTGCCTGGGAAAACATCTTCATACAATTGCTATACTAACTTCTCCAAATTGTGTATTGTGCTCTCAAGATATCAAAATGGGTAGAGAATATACACATAACTGTGCAGATTTACAAAATTATCAAGATGTAATATCTAAGTACTGGGAAGCAAGAAGGAGTATGACTTCATTGTTGACTCCAGAGCATTAGTTATATACATACGTACTTTACTGAATAGTTTTGGATGCAACAATAAAGTTTACCAAAATAAAATATAACGTTCATATAACAAAAATCAATATATTTTTGACTGACACAAATAAACACAACAAATATGAGCATGAATCATCCATTTCTATTACTCCAAATTAAACACCCCAGGTTTATAATTCTTGCTACAATATGTATTCCCTTAAGAGGTAGAACTGGAACTTAAAAATTCAATGCCACAACTGGGACTTGAACCACAGACCTTCCGCTTGCCGGGCGGACGCTCTACCACTGAGCTATTGTGACAAACTGCCAGAATGGCATTAAATTCTCAAGTTAGTTCGTATTTTTTCCTGGTAAACCACAAAGGCAGTCTCACATCAGAGACAATTACCCCAATGGTGACTTACTATTGCAAGCACTTTATATCCCAGGATTAAATAACCTTCACATGGTAATTATTATTTATTTATGCCAACAAACTTACTGTTGGTGTTTTTAAACACACAAGCCGTGTGTGGGCAAAGTTTAAGAGGTAGAACTGGAACTTAAAAATTCAATGCCACAACTGGGACTTGAACCACAGACCTTCCGCTTGCCGGGCGGACGCTCTACCACTGAGCTATTGTGACAAACTGCCAGAATGGCATTAAATTCTCAAGTTAGTTCGTATTTTTTCCTGGTAAACCAACAGTAAGTTTGTTGGCATAAATAAATAATAATTACCATGTGAAGGTTATTTAATCCTGGGATATAAAGTGCTTGCAATAGTAAGTCACCATTGGGGTAATTGTCTCTGATGTGAGACTGCCTTTGTGGTTTACCAGGAAAAAATACGAACTAACTTGAGAATTTAATGCCATTCTGGCAGTTTGTCACAATAGCTCAGTGGTAGAGCATCCGCCCGGCAAGCGGAAGGTCTGTGGTTCAAGTCCCAGTTGTGGCATTGAATTTTTAAGTTCCAGTTCTACCTCTTAAACTTTGCCCACACACGGCTTGTGTGTTTAAAAACACCAACAGTAAGTTTGTTGGCATAAATAAATAATAATGTATTCCCTTTCTCATCTCTGGGGTCCTGACCACTTCAGATTTCGTGATGAGAGTGCTAAAGTACCTTAGCACTCACGGTACTTCTGACGTTACTAGAAGTATATCAGGCTGGACGTTTGAGCCCCTCGTGCAAGACAGTTGTTCCAACTGGGTCATACTCGGCAGGGCAGTGGTTCTCGATACCCATAGGAGATTGGGTACATCTGGGTGGGATTGTGAGATGCCTTAATTGTCTCCGGCACTAACCTGGAGAGCTAGCAGCTGTCATCCCCGCCAAGGCCCAACGGGTTGACATGTACGTATATGTGGCATACTCACTTCCACCCACATGTAAGCTGGGCAGTGTATAAAATAAGGGTTATTCCTTAGAAAACAAGCTCATGGAGCTTTGGCTCAAGGGTCCCAGTGGCTTCCATTTCTATTGTCCCCGGGACAATGAGAGCCAAAATGCTGGTTCCTGTTCTCAGGTTATTGTGATCCAGCCTTTTATGTTCACTTCTAATAACTTAACATGTGATTGTTAACAGTGTTTCTTAACAGGAGTTAATAAATTATTACTCGTAGTTACTAAAAACATCAACATATTTAGATGGAAACTGATCTGGTTGTAAGTTACAACAATAATAATTGCATTTATAATTATGATATAATTAATGTCAACAATACCTTTAAAAACGTCGTTAAGAGCTTTCACTTCTTCTGTGAGTTCCACAAGGAACCTTCTCTGAGATGGTACAGGATGCTGCTGTGCACGTTTACCTACACACAAAGCAATAAACTGAAATATTCCATTCCATTTCATTTTACTTTTACTTTACAGTAACCTGATTTAGACATACACTTAAAAGCTAAATGTTACAACAAGCACAGTTTAATTTTGTTCTGCCAGCCTCAACATCTTAAACCATTCACTGTCATAAGATTTAAATGCCCATACCACTGAAGTCAACACTGGTTTAAGTCACAGCCACCGATAATAGTCAGCTTCATCCAAAATAACAATATTATTTCCTTTATCGGCTTTAGTGTAACTGACGTCTTTTTTTTTCAAAGATTGTATAATCTGATCATTATGATTCCCTTTATGATGATGTTTACTCAAATCCTTCAAGACATAACTGCACTTACTTTTGAACAAAGATTTGTCAGGTTCAACCAAATGCTGACTAGCAATTTCTATATCTGCCACATAATCATCTATATTTTTTGAAAAATTTACGCATGCTTTTAAACCCTTATTTAAAAACTGAAGTTTCCTTTTGTTGAAGTCAACATCAGAAAGATCTTAAGAAAGAATAATGAATTAAATTTTGGCATACATAGAAAACTAACACAGATGGATAATTATATAAAAAACAAAAGCTTCAACCCTCCTGCACATAAATTTGCCATTTTTAACAGTTTAATTTATAGGTTGGTAAATATACCCCTTAATAAGGAAGAATTTAATAGAGAATATGAACACATTATTAACCCTTCCCGGGTGAAATGTGCATATATTCGCAACGCATGGTTACGCGTCAGTTTCGCACAAATTCTTTTTATACGTTCACGTAAGCTATCGTAGCTGGCCTTTACTTCACGTAAATGGTCAACAGATGTCATTAGATGAATTTAATCGCGCGTCGGTGCTTAGGTTTGTGTTTTGTTAGGCGCTACAGAATAATACGTCCTGAGCGGGTAATTTTCTGTGTTGTGTTTCATTATTTTGCTCGTTTTGGTTTGATTTGGAGCATGACGCGTAAGAGACTGTATGGGGAGGATGAACTAAGGGCTTGTATAGAATCTGTGCTCAATCAAACAGATGAAAGTGACTTTAGTGCGTGGGAAAGTGATGAAAACGAAAGTCCTGCAAGTGCGCGCAACAGTGACCTATGTAGCAGCAGGTGTTAGGAAAGAAACAATATATTTTTGTGGAACATGTGACCTGAAACCCTATTTACATCCCGATAACTGCTTGGGAGCATACCATACACAAAAAGACTTCAGTGTCACCCAATAAGATGTCTAGGAACTGATAATGCACTCTCCTGTAGATATGGCAAAGTTTCAGTTGTTTTGGTACATATGCTACTTTTCATTTAAATAAGTGTAGCCTCAAAAGAAAATACCTCTAATAAAAAGCAATGTTATGACTTAATGAACATTTATGTACTTGGTTATACGTTTTCAACAATTTAGTACACAAAATAGTATCATATATGCCTTATTTTGAATAATATTCATGTTTTAAAATACTTGAGAAAACTAGGAAAATAATTACGCCCAGGAAGGGTTAACACGGCATTGTACAGAATTTATACATAAAAAGATAGAGAAATTTAAATATCAAAAGGCCATAAATGAAGCTTCCACTCTTAAAAAAATAAAAGATGACTGCAAATTTAAAAAGTGTACTTACCACCCTTGAACTAATAAAAGATTTAACAAACTTTTTAAAGAACATGGCATAATGTTGGCTCCTCAAAATATATAAAAAATGCGCTCAATTTTTCTAAAAAGGACAAAATTCTAAATTGCAAGAAGTCTGGCATTTATCAATTTGACTGTCGAGAGTGCGATAACGTTTACATTGGTAAGACAAAACGACATTTGGAAACCATAGAGAAAGAACATTTTAGAAACATTAAATATAAACAGTTAGAAAAGTCAGCAGTGGCAGATCATTTTTGGTCACTTAATCATGAAATAAACCCTGAGGTTAAACTATTAAAGCAATTAAACGGGCCCATTGAATTGATGGTTTGGGAAAAAATATTCATTTTGAAAAATAGGGACCGGTTTATGAATTTTGAAATACCTTTTACTGATGATTTTACAAAATTTGTATTGAGAGAAGGGGAGGAATGACATCATCACAGGATGTCATGGCGGGTGACATATGTAACGTCACTGTGATGTCATCACAAACTTGTAACAGTTTTCCATAGCTATTGCATAAGGTGAGTTCACCTGAAGATGACACGTACTGGATGTCAAAATGATCGTTGTGGAAAATATTGAGTGTAACTCTTGTTTATTTACGCCAATAAACTTACTGTTGGTGTTTTTAAACACACAAGCCGTGTGTGGGCAAAGTTTGAGAGGTAGAACTGGAACTTATAAACACCAACTACAACTCTCACAGCAGCAAAAACAAAAATGATATTCAAAAAATTCACATATCATCCATGGGCCTTTGATAAATTTAAAAAGGTGTTCAAGGAATACAACATTGAGCTAGCAGCAGTAAACCATTACTCCATAAAAAACCTACTACTTTCAAACATCAAAGATGCTATTCCACCTAACAAAAAATCTGGCATATACCAAATTGAATGCAGTGATTGTAATGAAATATACATAGGAAAAACCAAAAGAAATTTAGAAATTAGATCCAAGGAACACGTTAGAAACATTAAGAGTAAACAATTAGAAAAATCAGCAGTTGCATTTCACTTTTGGACAAAAAATCATGACATAAAGCTAGAACCGAAACTTCTTAAACACATAACCGGAAAACAAGAACTGTCCACATGGGAACAATCTTTATTTTAAAAAATAGAAACCGAGTATTTAATTTCGACATTCCTCAGAGAGACATTTTCAGTAAGTTCATTGAACCGCCACCAGAAGAAACACCAGAAGAAGCATCACCATCTGCACCATCAAGCACCATGGAAACCCAGTTATTGCCCGGTTGATAATGGAGGAAAGTTACCTTCGAAACGCGTCCCGGAAAAATATGTTGTAAGTGTTGTTCAGTGTTATTAATTAACTCACCTTTTAAATTAAACCAACAGTAAGTTTGTTGGCATAAATAAATAATAATTACCATCTGAAGGTTATTTAATCCTGGGACATAAAGTACTTACAATAGTAAGTCACCATTGGGGTAATTTGTCTCTGATGTGAGACCACCTTTGTGGTTTACCAGGAGAAATACGAACTGGTTTGAGAATTTAATGCCATTCTGGCAGTTTGTCACAATAGCTCAGTGGTTAGAGCAGCCGCCCGGTAAGCGGAAGGTCTGTGGTTCAAATCCCAGTTGTGGCATTGAATTTTTAAGTTCCAGTTCTACCTCTTAAAATTGAGTGTAACTCTATTTATTATAGTGAAGTGTGAGTCTCCAATTACTTTGTGCTATTTGCGGATCCTTCTCTGTAGCTTTTTTATTTATTTTTTTATTTTGCATTTTAGTGCTATACTTATTATCTTTTATCTGCATAGCAGTTTTATTTAAAATTAACATAATTATTTTATATACATGGACCACTCCCGCCGTGCAGTGGTAGTACACCTCAATCCCGGTACCAGCATGAGATTATTCCCTGCTGGGAGGATTGGTTCAGGGTGCACTCAGCCTCGTTAGGTCCCTGAGGGGCCAATTGAGGAGCTACTTGATTGAAAAGTAGCTGTCCCTGGTTGAGAAGACCACACAATAAGCTGGGAGGGACTAGGTCACTGACCACGTCCCACCTCTAGTGTTGCACCCAACTCATGATACCTATGATGGGCAGAAGTGAGGGATGCAGCAATTGGGCAGTAGGCCTTTGGCCTGGATGGGCTGTTGTACCATGGGATTACACTTACTTTATATTCATAAAATGAAACAATCTTCAGCTTTGACAGAAATATTTCTACATTGCCGCTGCTATTTACATTAAACACACATCTTATACATTTCTTCTGCAGTACCATTAACCATTTGTCATACCTGAGCTACCCTTCAACTCAAGTTTATATTGAAGATGTGGCTGAATTAATCTAGAATATGAAATAAAAACAAACATAGGGACTTGCAGCAGTTACTAAGATAAGTGAAGCTTTTAGTCTCTTAGGTTTGTTTTTATTTTAGATTCTGTCGCTTCCCTATTAACAGCTTCATTTTTTTTTCATTTAATCTAGAATATACTAATTTTAAGTAATTTGAATTTAAATATTTTACCAGATTCCTCAATAAATATGAGTACTAACTTCTATGCAGCTGTTCAGTATGGAATTTAAATGACATGTCATCATCTACAATGATTCCCAGAAATTTTATACTCTCTAATTGCTCTATATTCATTATTTTAATTTTTAGACCTACTATTTCAGAGTAAAGGCTAAACTGATTTTGATTTTTGAGTATTTACATTGTGTTTTAGGTAATTAGACCTATCTTGTGTTTTTGTAGTTAAGTTTTCTGGAGTACTTTATGTCCTCATCAGTAGATAAGAAGGTGGTTCATTTAGTACCCGTGTTTCAAAATTGATGGTGTTGCTAAAGCAAGTTGGTTTTACCATCATATACTGTCATTGCCAAAACAAATTTGTACTGATTCATACATTAGTTTGGATTTTGTGGGCATCTCAGTCATTTAACGGGTTTTCACACAAACGGAAGAAGTACAATGATTGCTTTTTGCTTCTGGATGGGAAAATTTGCAAGGAAATAAAAGCAAACTTGGATGCTGTTTGTGGAAACCTTTTGTCATTTAAGACAACAGTTAAATATCGGTTCAACTTTAAACGTGTCGACATCCATTCTTGATGAGGAACACTAAGGGTGTCTGGCAGACGTGGTTACCGAGCAAGTCATTGAAAAAGTCCATATTTAAGTCTTACTAATTGTTGAATAAAACTCTGTGTTGTGGTAGAGGCTATACATATGTCAACAGGAATGGTAATTCATATTTTGCATAAGTTGAAAATGAGGATTGTCAGCTTGATGGGTGCCGCATTTGCTCACGTTGGACAACAGGCAGATGTAACTTTCAACTTCAAAGCTCTGTTTGCAGCTATTTAAGCAAAATCTGAAGGACTTTTTGCATTGAGTCATCACCATCAATGAGTCTTGGATTCATCATTATGCTCTGGAACCCAAATAACAATTAAAACAATGGGTTTATTCCAGTGAATCTGCTCCAAAGAAGGCAAAGACTGTTACATCAGCTGGAAAAGTGATAGAGATGATTTATTTGGTATGCAAAGGATGTTATATTTATTAACTTCCTGGATAAAGAAAAAACCATTACTGGACAACACTACAGTGGGTTACTGGCCTTATTCCACAAGAAGTTGGAGACATGTCTGCATTTGGAAAAAAGGAAAGTGATTGAGAGGTAGAACTGGAACTGGAAAATTCAATGCCACAGCTGGGATTTGAACCACAGACCCTCCGCTCACCAGTTCCAGTTCTACCTCTCAAACACTGCCCACACACGGCTTGTGTGTTTAAAAACACCAACAGTAAGTTTGTTGGCATAAATAAATAATAAGGAAAGTGATGTTTCACTATAGCAAAGCACCAGCACATTCATCCGCTGTAGTCACTACCAAACTACATAAATTGGATTAAGAATTGCTTCCACAGCTCCATATTTGCCCGACCTGATTCCTTGCAATTTTTTTTTTTGTTCCCAAACATGAAATGGCTCGCGGGAACAAAATTTAGATCAAATGAAGAAGTCATTGTCAATACAGAGGCATGTTTTCCAGAGGTTATCAAGTCCTATTTTTTGGAGGGGTTTAAAAATGGCAGGAAAGTTAGGAGTAGTGTATATCCCTAAAAGGGAACTATGTTGAGAAATAAACTGTGTTTGAAATATTTGCCATCTTAATTCCTAACATGGGTACTTATTGAACCATCCCCATATGACTGAGGGATTATCTGCATATTATTTTACAACTTGCAAATTAGGGTAGATCCACTCAGTATAAGAGAAACAGAAATGGACCATGTACAGCTGGGCAGCATGAAGTGGTCTACTGGTTGTTTACAACAGCGAAGGGTTTGATAAAGACAGGAAGTTCTTATTGCAGGAAGAGGCTTACTTTGTACAGCTAGCAGCTTCACGTATGTAGACAGTTTCACAAAGGCAGTTGTCAGTCGATTAGTGTGATGTAACACTTCCTTGTTACATAATCGCAGGGCTTCTGGACACGTCACTAGTGAACTTTCTTCTTCCATACTGCACAACAAAATACCTTCATTTAAAAACATACTGTAATTTCATTTCACCTACATCAAATTGAAGTATTAACACAATGACAAAACTTCCCTAATAACAAGTGTATCCCTTTGCTTTGTTCTGACATGTTGCTTGCCTTGTACAGTGCTGTTCCACCTCCACAGCTAGCTAATCAGATGATACAACGTCTGTGCTGTTGAGAGATCATGTGTTTCAGTGTATTAGTGTGTTAGTGCTGTTATAATGCCTCAAAAAGAAAGGGTGTGTCTTAAAGACATATGATAGAAGTCAAACTTTTGTATTACAGGCAAATATTTTAATTTTTCATCAATCACTTTTGAATAGCGTGTGTTTATCATTAATTTATTTACATAAAATTATACTTCAAGCCAAATGGATTACTTACAAAATCTTGATTGAAAATATTATGTGCAGTCTCGAATCTGTTAAAATGAGAATACTGTAAATCATCACTGATAGGTGCAAGAGGAGGTGGCTGAGCCAAGGTGCTAGTTGCTGGTTCATTATTTACACTACACGTCCAAACTAGCACGTGTTCTACTCCTTTCTCTACTATCTCCTTCAATGATTGCACATCTGCTTTTTCTTTTTTTACATTCCGAACCGTCACTTCACCTGCACGTTTTCTCTCATGCCATGCTCTTGTTCTTTCTGTGCCTAACTTAGGCATATTCACAACAAAATTGTATATTTTAATGAAGAAAATAGATTACAAAGAACGAGAACAATAAACAATACTCAATATGTGTTGGTTATACACATGTGTTTCAAGAGATGGTCTGTTGACAACCAGCAGCTGCACCCTGTGATCGCCACACTACGTGAATGCAGTACACACAACCATGGACGAGAATGAAAGAAAGCGAGAAGTGTGTATGTCTCACTCTTCTCCAATACCCGAAGGCAAGCAAGACACTGCTCCCACTCTACCCGACACAGTGTTTACCCTCACCACTTTTCAACACACAAAAAGATTGCAGATCAGAATTTCAAAGCCCTCCCATAAGAAGTTTCACTTCAAAATTCTGTATACCATATTTCATTGCATAATCATCGTCACCGAATAACGTTTGTACCTTGATTTATAGACAGGCAATCAGGGCTTAAGCATTTCACCCTATAATCGTCACATTAATATTCCAGGTGTTCATTGTTGAAAAATATTGAAAAATAACATGCAGCCACTGCAACCTGTTAGGTTCACGGAAGAGAGTTCAGAGTATGCAGCATGTTGTAATATATTGCTCATTGTTGATGCCATTAGTTTACTGACTGCCAAGATAGTGGCTACCCCAACAATGATTCTGATTGGTTCAGTACCTAAAGCTGGGAATCAGCAGATGTGATTAAGCAATAAGCAAATGCAGCAGCAAGGGATGTGAATCATTTGTTAAGTATGTGCCAAGTCAATAACCATCTTATTCATCAATTGTGTATGTCTGTTTATTTCTATGGTTATTCTAACAAGAGCTTATTTTGTGACTAAGTGGAGTTTAGGGTCCATCGACAGCTAAGTCATTTGGGTCCTAAGTCATATTTTAAAAGCTAAAACACTTGCAAGGTGATGTGGTGAAAAGGTGAAAGCTAAAATAAGAGTAAAATAGTAAATAGCTAAAAACATTTAAAAGAAAATTGATTGTGAAAGACGTTAAAACCTTAAAATGTGAATGCTAAAACAGTAAGCATTAAAATGCTAAAACAAACAGTAAAAACACCACAAACCAGAGGTCAAATTCTACAACCATAAAATCAAATGCCAAGGAATAAAACACTAGTTAAACTTATTTGGTGAAATCAATTTCAGCGACGCAGCACCCTATCAACAGAAACCAGGTCGTCGCCTAGAACTGACCGCAGGGTAGAACTCAGGTGCTGTCTAGTATATAATGGACACTCAACAAAAACATGTGACACAGAGAGTTGTACACTGCATGTGTAACACACGTATGTTCATCATGCAAAAGGTGGCAATGAGTGGCTCGTGTGTGTGTCCCATCCTTTATCGCATTAAAACAACCTCTGACCGATGGGCTTATTTTGTGAAACACCAGCATGCACAAATACAGAATTTACACAGCAGGTTTTAAACCAAGAGTGATTACATTCACAGAACAGAATTGTAATTGAGCTGCAGAAAGGGAATTAGGTACTTGTTCAGTAGTCTGACAATATTGACTCCAGTTAAAAAGTACATGCAATTCAACAGTATCATAAATGCTTTTGTAAATAACAGATGAGCCTCAGTTCAACAAATCCAAAGTCGCAATTTTCCTTTTTTTAAATTTGTTTATTTACTGAAGTGGGCATATTTCCCCTCCCTTCCCTCTCCATTTTTTTCAGCTTAACGTGCTGTGCTTCAATATGGTCAGCACTTGCTCTTACTCTTGTTACAGTACTCTAGAGGCTGAAAGTTAACACGGCCAGTCTTAAATAATTTATTCTTCACATAATGGCTATATTGAGTATTTTTACTTTATGAAGAAAACATAAAAAGTGCAATGATTATACAATGAAATATGTACAGTAGAAGCCCAAAATAGCACACTTTGATACTGCAGATTCAGATTTAACGCAGTTGAAAGTTATGTCCCCAGAAAATATATTGTACTTTTTATTTGTTTCTTTATTTTTTATTTTTGAAAGTTGAGTTTAAAATTTTCTTCAAAGAGTGGTACTGGAATAAAATTTTCACTATCCCCTGCGTGGACCTTGGCCACTGCAGCTGCCACATTCCTAGCATTGACCTAGACTACTGCTTTGCTAAGAATTTCTGAGACATGCTCACAGAAGAAGATATTCTGCATGTTAGTGAAGTGATAAGTACCATAAACAAGATGATTCTGTGCATGGAGGAACAGTATTCATCTCCATCTCACTACAATCAATATGCAGAGAAAAAATTTTTTGTGAATTATACTGCAAAACAAAACTTTCTGATGTTTGAGGTCATTTTGAGTCACATTTTTACATTCACCTTCACTTAAATTGTTTTAAAAATCACTGTTAATAGTGCTTCTATTTGTAATATTCAAAACTTACTGATTTCTTTAAGACAGTGCAAAATTAAGTTCGTATAAAATGGAATAGTGTAATTGTATGTACTGTATAAATTAAGATTGGTTGCAGGACTGGAATACACCCTTAGCATAACTGGTGTGTAACTCTGAGTGTAGCCTGGCCACTGGATCCCCCACCTCTGCCCACTACAGGAGTCATGGGCCATTAAAAATGGTGTACTTGACCTATATTACATACTTTACAATGTGCTGTAATTTATTATTGCACCAATGTTTCCCACTACCTCTGTGGGATCAATTTTTGTCACTTCTAAGCTCACTTTTTATACACCATGGAATCATTATAACACGGTGTAAAAGCATGTGCCCCAACAACCACGTTATTTCAGGATTCTGTAGTACGAGTATTTCAAGAATTCCAACATCTGATAAAGTGAGTAAAATTAATTTCTGCAATTGAGTGTTTCACAATGTGAATGATTGCTCTATTGATGCATGTTTGCAGATGTAGAATTAGTGAGTGTTAATACAAATGTTTTTAAAAGGTGTAAGAGATAAGAGGAAGCACAAGAATATCATTAAAAAATCTTCAGGTATGTGATTACTGTATTTTTAACAATTGAGAAATGCATTTGTATTTAAGGGGCTATGAATATCCTTGTGGTTGATACAATTGTTGTCAACAGTACCAGTATATCTCAGCTGAACTCCAGCATTAAAGATACAGTCAAACTAGTGGTAGAATATTTTGGAGATCTAAATCTATTTTTGAACCCAACTAAATGTGAGATAGTTAATTTTAGCTTCAAACACATGGACTCCTTAACTCAGCTCCCTATTAACCATACAATAGTTAATAACATAAAAGCTACAAAACTCCTAGGTCTAAACTTAGTATATTTACCTATGATACACATGTTGCTATACTTGCATCCAAGATTAGCAAAAACTTATTTGTTCTTAGATATTTAGGTAAGTTTGTGACTGATACCACTGCCAGGCCAATTTATTTTTCCCTCGTTCAAGCACACATTACCTATGCCACTGAATTATGGGGCAGTACTAGTAAAGCAAATTTTGATAGAATTTTTTCACTACAAAAAAGGGCTGTTAGGTACGTTGCTAATCTTGCTAGCAATGAATCTTGTAGGCACTCCTTCCGACAGTTAAACCTCCTAACACTTCCCAGTCTTTACATATATAAAACCATCCTGTACCTAAAAAAGTTCAAAACACAAATGTCAGTTAACTCTGATAATCATAATTACAATACAAGAAAAAAGAATGATTTCTACATTAAGGGTCACAGGCTTCGTCTTTATGAGAAGATGCCTAGTTTTGTGGGGGTAAAATTTTATAATGCTTTACTAAAAGAAATTAAATTTGAAAAAAATGTTTGTAAATTTAAAAAAGCTTTGCAAAATTTCCTGATAGAAAGAGCCTATCATACTATTGAAGAGTATTTATTGTAAATAGCTGTTTGATTTTTATTTGTGTTTTAAGCTGTAACGCAATCCATTGTACATATTATTGACATGATTCATTTGTGAGTCTCACTGTATTGAATTGCAATAAATTCCATTCTAACTCTGCTGGCAAAAAGCATGGTTTCCTGTGCCAAGGTCGGCCATGCATCCAAAGGCTTTGCAGATTGTTTCATTGTTTAACATTTCACCTTCCACACTGATGTGATGTGACTTCTAGTATTGCCACAACTCGACTGACTAATCGCACATCAAATGGCATTGTGATCTTTCAAAAATAGTTGTTAAGTGCAGCTTCCTTCCAGTTCTAGAGGTTTCTGCACCTTGGGAACAAAACAGTGGAAGTAGCCATGAATTCATTCTCAATTCTAATGCAAACAAGCAAGCTGTCTAGCTTTTGTGTTTAATAAGGTATTCTAATTTATTTATGCTTGTCAAATAAGTATGAAGTATCAAAAGTCTAAAAATAGTGAACACCTGGTGTGTACTCCAGATCAGTGTTTTCTTTTTACTATTGTATCCTTTGTTTCCAATAGTTCAAGTACTTAATGCAATGTTGTAAACTTAATCTCAACTTTAAGATGACATTCAAAATAACAAACATACCTCAGACGATGGTATGGCAAAAGACGTCCTAAATATGATGTGTAAATTAGCAGCTGATCAGATAACTTGCTTAGAGATGGTATTGTCTGAAGACTTATGCAGCCTTCGCCCTCTAAACCTTCCTGGAAACTTGCATAGCCTTGCTCCAGAGCTCGCAGAAACCGGGCATTTTCCTTCAGCAGAACTGATAACTGAAATCCAAAATCAGACAGAGTTGTTACTGACTTTATTTCAGAGACAATACAACAAAGAAATTCATTCATTTGAACATTAAGGGTTCATTTCAAAAACAATATCTTGACAATGATTCAGGTTAACCAATGTCTAAGTATGATACCTGTATTGAAGAGACAAAGGTTAGCATTAAACAGTGTCTTAACCCTTTTAGAACTAGTGGCTTAAATCAACAGTGTACTTATAGTTATGTTCTTATAACAGTTAAATTTAAGAAAAAATATCTACAAATCTGATCTGGATAACCTGGAGATCCGAATAAACGAGGGCCACATAGATGGGGTTTTAGTGTATTAATCCATAATACACAATCTCTTAACTATGTTAAGTAGATAGTAGCCGGTTGGGGCAGACGGACAAGTCAGCGGTGGCAGAACACTCTCTATTGTTCGGCCATGACCTGAATTACAAAGACACGGAGGTACTCTCAAGGACAAGCCACTACCAGGCTCGCTTGACTCGGGAAGCGATAGAGATTTTTAAGCATAAAAACTCCTTCAATCGAAAAGAAGAGAGACAACAGATAAACAAAACATGGCTCCCGGCTCTAATAAGAGGGAGAAGAAAACCCGAGACACAGGAAGCCTTCTCTTTTATACCAGGATCAGAGACGTCCCATTTGCCGATAGGCAGCCAATAGCTGCCATGCTCCCCCCCCCCACTACAGGCCACGCCCTCCCTCCATGTGCGACTATATATATAGCGCACTGTAAGGCATAGCTCTCTAATATTTGGACTTGGGAGTTCACTAATTGGATCACCCTGAAGATGCTGGATGCAGTTTTCAGCGAAACGTCGGAGGAAGGCAATCCAACTCGACCATGGCCCACAAGCCCGGAAAATCTACTTAACATAGTTGACAATGCCGGCCGTGAAAGCCTCAGCACTTATATCACAACCTCTTATATTTACTAGTTAATGAAAACTTCTTACCCTTCTGTTCACCGGACTGAGCACAGAGAAAATAAGATGCAGACGCTGTTCGCTGTATGTGTGATAATCTAGGAGTGCTGCAATCAAATCTCCTATATGAAGCCCTGCTTGAGATATCACATGCAAGGAGTAGATCTGATGCTTTCTATCGTGTCTTGGAATGTTCAGTTCATTGAGCTCTAAGTTACCTGTAAACAGCAAAACACCAGTTATCAGGCTGGTTCACAATAACCAACAATGGTAACCAGAACAAGATTCAATTACAATGTGAGCAATCATGATCAACAGGAAGCTTTCCTGGGAAAGAGAAAGAAGGCTTGGTCAAATTTTAACTAGGACAGCATATGAGATCCATATTGTGCATATGGACTCTTCACTGTAGAAATTATTCAAGATAGCCATCACACAATAGTCACTAGAGCTCGCCCTAGCTGCAAGCTGAGAAAATGAAACTGGAACAAAAACTATACAGAACAGCTTTGAGTAAGGAATGAAGCTTGGTGCAACTAGAGGAATCAAAAATAATAATGTATCTGCATTTAGAAACTTCATTCTATTGCAGTTTGATGTTAGCTAAACTGCATTATGTTGGCTGAATTGGAAACAGGCGAAAAAATATTATTGATCAGTGACAAATAAATGGGTGGCACCAGGCCAAGTAGTTAGACCATTCACTTATCACCAGGGCAGCCTGGGTTCGATCTCAGGAACCCACATGTGGTATTCATGGTGGACAAAACGGCATCTGGGCTGGCTTTCTCCAGGTTCTCCAGTTTCCCCCACTACTCATTCTACCCACTGTTCCATTATCACTTTTCCATTCATTCATTTTTCCTGCATTTCATACCATCTTCCTCACTCTCATACCTGGTGCCACATGTCAGCCTGGGTGCCTCTGTTGGTTAGACACTGGCCAATTGATTCCAGGGTTGCAGATTCAAACCTGGTCCAGACCGATGGTTTTAAGTGTGCTAGGTAAACACATAATGCTCTCTAAAAATCAGTTACTTTTACTGCTATATAGCTCTCCAATAGACTCGAGGAGTAAAATATTCCAGAGTAAAATAGTCCCCCATTTGGATCTCCAGGTGGGGACTACTTCTCAAGAACCCACACATATTAACAGAAGATCAAACAAGAATTCTTCAATGGAATGCAAGTGGTCTCATGCCTCCATAATCTTTTGTGTAGAATTTCACATTTTCAGCAAGCACTTATTCTCTCAGATTCCAGGGCAGCAATTATAGCAATTACTTCCAAGTTGTCACCAAAAAACCAAACAATTATAGAATGTGGAAAATCCTTACCCAGCTAACAACACTTCAAAAACACCTAGTCTTCCAATGGATACCAGCTCACTGTGGACTGAGTGGTAATGACAAAGCTGATTTTCTTGCAAAAAAGGGTACAGCCAGCTCCAAATGTTTTCTGATGGACGAGAGGTGTTGAGGGGAAACAGAAAGAGAATTTTCTTATTGGGTAGTTGTGCCTATTGGGTCAATACTGTACTCCCCAAGGTCAGGGATGTGTGTGTGTGTGCATGAACATTGCCTAATATCATGCAAGATATCATTTATAATAATATGTAGTGTTTATTGTGTCCCTACTCCCAACAGACGTTTATATCACATTCATATCTTCAGTGACACAATAATCTTTGCTGTTTTACAACAAAGTCCCAAAGAAGACAGTCGCCATGATAGTTCCTTCTATTGAAACAGCAAAACGTTACCATTACAGCTATCAAATTCATACGACAGGCAAACCACCTGAGACGGCTCTGGCCTTGACTGACTACTTGATAACCTTTACTCCTTCCGTCTCGCTCGCAAGTCCTGTGTGCATCGGAAAACATTTGGAAGTGGCTGGCAGTGTACAGAAATCTATAGCTAATCTACCATTTTATGCAGCTAAAAGATTAGTCAACTTTGAATTCATAAAAATTATTGCAAAATATTGGTCAAAAATAAAATTGTTAAAATTACTTACTTCATTCATAAAATTGAACATTTGGGAAAAAAACATATATAATCAAAAACTGTGATAATGTTATAAATTTCAAAATGCTGGTACTGAAGGAAGTGTTAAAACTGTACTCCTAACACCAGATGGCAACAGGACTGTCCCAGCAGAGAGAGCTGCTTACCAGCCGGGTGTTCTAACCATTAAGCTACTGTGACAACCTGCCAGAGAGACTTTGAATTCTGGCAGGTTGTCACAGTAGCTTAATGGTCAGAACACCCACCTGGTAAGCAGAGGGTCTGAGGCTCAAATCCCAGCTGTGGCATTAAGTTTTTCAGTTCCAATTCTACCTCTCAAATATTTGACAGGGTTTTGAAACTTCATAGTATTCAAGTTTGGGTGGTGTACTGTTTCACTGTTAATAGCTTCAGTGTTTTCATTGATACTGAGTATTACTATGCAAGTTATGTTTGCACTTACCTGAGTCAACAAATGGCAGGTGGCGTGCAATAGTTGCATTCGCAGCTTGCAGCTGACTGCCCAGTTCCTTCTGCAGCTGTGACCGTTGTTCAGTTACTGATGTCAGTTCCATACTGCACTGCTCAAGTGCACGATCCTTCACTTCTACAGCCTGCTGTAGTGCATTCTTCTCCTTCTCCAGCTGCTCAATCACAGCCTGCAAACAATAGAGCAACTGAGGGGAACATGTCACACAAACTATTAAAATAGTGTAACTCGGGGATCAGTCACTCAAAGCTTGTAGATATATATATATATATATATAATGCTATTTCCAGCTCTCATAACACTGTGCCTGTGTTTATATGTGGTGCATTTCCTGTGAAAAATGACAAGTGGTTCTCGCCAAGTTTTTGCAGCAGGTGTAAGTGATGAAAAGCTGTTAGAATACTTCAACTGATGTGAAGTTAATGTTGATGAGCTTCTTTTAGATAGTGACATCACTTTTTGTACCCTCATCACTCTGGGCATGGAAAGAACTGTTCAGAGGCCTCTTTATTAGGCTTGAGGTTTGTTTAAGTGCCATAAATCTATGGCACGAAACCACTGCCTTTAAGGAACCCATGGCTAGGAGTTCTTCTTCTTCACCTTTCCCTTCTGCCTTTCAGCATCGGGTCTTCCATTCATTTTCTGTATTGTTCTCTATCCTGTGCCTTCCTCTTCATCTCAATCATTTCCATCCCTCTTTTTCTTGCTATTTCTCCAATATACTGTTCCTATTCCTTTCTCAGTCTACCCTGTCTTCTACTTCCTTCTGGTCTTCCCTCATATACTTCTTTTGTCTTTTGCTGATCATCCATTCTAATTAGGTGTCTGTACCATTTTAAATTTCTTTTCTCCACCTCTTCCATTAATGGATCTATTTTTAGATTTTCCCTAATAATTTTATTTCTAACTCTATCTTTCCCTGTTTTCCCTTTCACTTTCATCAAATATTTCATTTCTGCACATGTTACTCTGCTTTCATGTTTGTCTAACATTACCCACGTTTCTGATCCATACAATAATGTGGGTACATATACTGTTCTATATACTGAGACAGAATATTGTAAGACCCCAAAAGAAAATCATTTATGTAAATATTTGTTGAGAGTGTAATTTGTTTTTGGTATTGGTACGAGTTGGTTGAGTGACGAAAACATGTTGCTATTGTTCATTGTTAAAAAAAAATTAAGTTTGTTTAAAGACGTCATAAATATTTTCATATTTAAATTTAATATATATGTATAAATAAAAAAATTATATGTGTTCAATATTGAAAGCGAAGGGAGAATAGCTAAAGATCGCTTCCCTAACAATGCGGGAACTATTTGATGAACGCGGATGTACACATGGCAGTTGGAATCCTAGACTCGCAACCAACATTACTACTAATAGGTATATCGTCTGCATAAGCCAGTGATTGTAGATATACTGGTCTCAATTTCCAATTGCCCACTTTAAATGTATTAGTTTTCCTCTTACAATGCTTTATTATTTGGTCCATACATACTATAAATAGTAGTGGACTAAAGGACAAGGACAAGGGTTTCTACACCTGAAAAAATCCATCACACTCTGCCAGGTTTGAAGCTGAAACCTTGAGAACCAGAGACTAGCACGTTACCACCAGACCATGGACAATGCCTCATATAATATACGTATTTAAATTTAAACTGTATCGTTAGATTTGCATTCTCAGTTACATAAACCAGCCTTTATCTAACTTTTCATCCCCCCGCTCACTTACAAAAACAAACGTGTATTTTCTATGAAATCTCAATAATGAATTTATAGGAGCATATTTCTGCTACCAACTGTAAGTAAATGGTAAAGAAAGTAAAAATAATGTAACAAATTATTGAAATGTAAATTAACTCTCAAAGTATAGGTGAAGAGTAAAATTTTCAAAGCCTTTATAAATCTTTTAAAATCTTTTCAGAGACATACCTTATATTTCAGTTCAGCATCGTTGTTTACTTTGCGATACTGCTGTAATTCATGCTCAAGTCTTTCAACTCTTTCTCTGAGAGCATGCATCTCCTCTTCATGGGCAACATCTTTATCTTGCATCTGAAAATATTAATACACATCTGTCACTACTGGCTGTGCATAAACATAATTTAACAAAGGTCTTGTAGACAAACCGAGATGGTGTCTGAAGTGGCAAGAGGAGAAATAAGACTACATAAATGAGGAAACATGGTTACTTCACAACAACAACGACGACGATGATGATGATGATGGTGGTGGTGGTGGTGATGACGACGACGACGACAATAATAATAATAATAATAATAATAATAATAATAATAATAATAATAATAATAATAATAATAATAATAATAATAATAATAATAATAATAATAATAATAATCATCATCCTTAAGTCTCATTAATAATGTATCAAAAGGATAAGGAATATTCTTGGCTGGAGAAAAATTCCTTATCCTCCTGCTGGGAATCGAACCTGGGACCCTTCGAACAGCAGGTAGTTACTTTACCGACTGAGCTATGGAGCCAGCCTAAAACAAATCTTAAAAAAAAAAAACCACCTAAAACAGAAATACAAGTCCAACTTGTTTAGCGAAGTCAATATCTGCGACAAACTGCAGAGCACGGCCTCTTTACCAGGCTTACGTTTTCTTACATGTAAATCTATGACACAGGTCCAGAGGCTTTTCTTCCCCCATCAAAGGAAGCCTGGTAAGGATTTTTATGCCTACAAAAAATACATTGCCTACCACCAGGTTTAAATCCACACTTCAGGAACCAGTTCTATAGCCTCCATAACTTCTGTGGTCCGTGGGTCCAAGAAAGCTTCCCATTGGTTGTGAACACTCCCATTTGAATATATGTATTTCAACATTCTTGTTCTGGTTATTGTTACTATTACCAGTGCTTGTGAACCAGCCATAATCATTTAATTTTATAATGACTGAAATTTCTAATATTTTGGCAACTTTTCTCCCACCACCAAACTAAACACCTACTTATATTACCATTGTCAACAGCTGAACATTTTCTTCTATCTTCTTCTGCAACTCTTCATCCAGTACATGATTTGTAAACTCTGCATTAGGAACAGCTGAGCCTCCTTTGGGTTTGCCTTTCTTCGATTTAGCCTGTTACAACATAACATCATATCACAACTTTACAAGCTCATTATCAATACATTCACACAATTATTTTATTTATGCAAACAAACCTACTGTTGGTGTTTTCAAACACACAAGCCGTGCGTGGGCAATGTTTGTGAGACTGCATTTGTGGTTTATCGGGAGAAATACGAATTGTATGGAGAATTTAATGTCATTCTGGCAGGTTGCCACAGTAACGGTTAGAGCACCTGCCTGGTAAGCAGAGGGTCTGTGGTTCAAATCCCAGCTCTAGCATTGAATTTTTCAGTTCCAATTCTACCTCTCAAACATTCACACAACTTTCTCTACCAATGATTAGTGCACATATATCCTTTTATATGTTATAAAAAATTCTTTCCATCCATGTTATTTTGTTCACAGCACAATGCATTTTCTCACAAATTTAGCACAAAGTGCTTAGTGACATGTGAGATGCACATTCAAACATTTATTTCTAGTAACAAACATTTGCAACAAAAAGGAAGGATGAAACCGCAAGAATCAAACTTTGAAGCATATTCATTACGTGATGCACACTTATACTCTGTTCATCAAGAGATTAGAGGAGACATAAACAAAGCACTGGTTTTTATCACTCCACGGCCACGTGCATTCAAAATGACGCAACAGTTACCTACCGCTACACGTAGGTATAATATGCATTTTACACTACTAAAAAGATATATTTACTTGATCCGAATAACATGTAGCACATGGAAATTAACTGCTACTTACGTCATCTCTGTCCACAATAACACTTTTTCATTTCCTGCTCACAATCTCGAAACCAATTTCCAGAAGCAGCTTGTGGAGGGAAGTTTGTTTTAAATCTGAAAGATCGGGATCAGAGTTAACTGCCAACAGCACTTTGTTTAAGGTGGAGGTTCATTGTTAACAAAGAACAGGTGAACTTTTCGACGGATTGCAGATTTCACAAATTCGTCGCAAATTATATCCACCATTTATCTGGTACGTGGAGCTTTTTGCCGGGATCTTCACCAACTGACAATTTTTCTTTGCGTGTGCTGTAAATACTTGCAACTGACACACCGGTAAACTCGGATGTTAATTTCATCACGTCTTTGATAGCAAATTCGGGATATTTCTCGCAGACCTTGTTAAACACGTTCAATATTGTTGTCTTTTCACCACTTCGCAATGGTTTGCCGCGCTTATGTTTCACAACACTCGCTTGTTCCGCCATGTTACTTTCATACTGAATAATGCGGGTGCAGATTGAATTAGGCTGGTGACAGATTCACTTAACTGCGTATTCCAACACTTTAACTATGCTTAGTACACTTAAGTTTGTGCTTTAGTAAACATTAAGTGACATTTCAGACCTTAGTAACAGTATTTCTTCAAGGGACTATTTACACGGCAAAAGCGTCAAGAGGGCGTGCTGAGGTCAAAACGCACATGGCTTTGTTTATGTCTCCTCTAATCTCTAGATGAACAGAGTATAGAAAAGCGTAAACTTGCAACATAGTGTGTTAGTAAAAGGCTAACCCTGCAAAACTACAAATAAACCAAACTAATCAAGCTAAAAAATGGTTGTGTATCTTAATCCTTAAATGGTAGCATGTAAAAATATGGCATTAACAGTGATATTCACCTGGGAGACTAAGATGACAATCTTGCATTTTAGGTCTACTTTAGTGAATCTAACAATTTAAATGCTTAATGAATTATTAATACCAATATTTTCATTCTGTTTGCATCATATAATACAATCAATTATGCAGAAATTACAAAATTATATGTTAGCCTTTGTGAGAAAATGGTGCTAACAGCAACATGCGTCTGAGAAATTTGCATTTTATGTCCAATTTAATGAATCCAACAATTTAAAAGCTTGATGAATTATTAATATTGATATTTTGATTCAGTTTACATCATATGTTGGAAGAAATTATGCAAAAATTTACAAAATCAAATATTAGTATGCTAGGTGCTTTTACTGTAATATCCGACTGTGAGACAGTGTGGCAGGAGTTAGCAGGGCATACAGTAGTGCATCTTCCTCCTCAATTCCAATGCAACTGAGTTGATTTGGACACAGGTAAAAAAAGATGCTAAGCATAATATAACATTCAAGCCCCATGATAAATGTGCCATCAAAGGAGACACAGAAAATTGGGAAAAAACGTGTGAAAGTGTGGAAAAGGAGAAACATTTTTATTGGGAGAAACTTGGATTAATTGACGAGGCCATCTATTGATTTTTAATCAACCTTGAAGACGCCAACACCAAGAATGAAGTATCTGCCACTGACAGTCCATCAACCCTTCGATCAAACCCCTAATGGTAGCAGTGCAAGTGAGAGGGTAAATGCATATGCTGTCTTTGTCTAAAATTCTGTCTCAACTTGCTCCTCAGCGACTATAAATCTGAGCAATGGCAGTATGACAATTTCTTTATATCTATACATGGAGCTCAAATTAAAAATTTAGGAGAGATACAATAAACTGTAGGTTCCAAGGGTCATTTCACATTAGCATATCAAAAACTGATTTATTGTTAAGAAACATATTAATAATTTAAACACGGTTTGACACAGAACATTGATATATATATATATATAGTGTTCTGAGTGTGTGGAAAAAAATTCAAAGCAATCAGAAGAAAACTGGATTTTTTAATTTTCTCAGATACATTGCCTTAACCCTAACTTCTTCTCTGCTCCCTCTGCATCTCTCAACTCACTTCCCCTACCTCTCTCTCCCTATCTCAACCTTCTGTTTCTCTTTCAGCAATCAACCCTCAATTACCTCTTCAATTATTAATCTTCAAATACCACAAGTAACAGAGAAAGTAAAATAACACTAAAAAGTATCAAATTTCTGCAATAAATAAGGCAGCTATAGGCTTGGTGCTTTATATTTTGGTCAGAATTGATACTTTGTAACTTAAACTGAGAATAGGTCACTCACTGACCTGAAGCATGTCTAGTTCCTCCTGTAGCACCGTCACACGTTTGGTAAGCTGCTGATTACGAAATGTCAGACTGTCCATTTCCTGCTCAGCCTTCCTCAACGTTTGCTCCCGTTCCTTCAGTGTATCACGTAACTCTGCATTTCGTGTCTGTTCCTCTAGCACTGCTTTCTTCAGCACCGACGCTTGAGCTCGTATCTGTAACAAATTTGTTTTCAGGAATTACCATCTTTCCTATACAATTCAACTAGGAGGAACTACTCACAGCAAGCCTTGTAATGTCTCAGATTTGGTTGGTAGCATGGTATTTCCAGCAGATGCGAAGAGATGGCACAAATGCTTGCGTTCTGTAAACCCTTCTTCCCTATCCATTCCTGGAAGTTGTTGCCTGGGCCACAGAGATCATTTTGTCACCCTCTACCTGGGACTGGAAATTAGCGGAAATACTCTGTTCTGCCAGGGGACTACCTGTGACCTTTACAGACTTCTGTACATCTATGGGCTTTGCTGGCTCCATCCTACGACAGCCCTGGGGGTCCCCCTTCACCTCATCCCTTCCCCCTGGGGGTGGCAGCCCATAATAGATACCTGTCACAATTATGCGTTAACAATCTATTGAAAAATTCAAAATAATAACATCTCAGAAATTACTGATGCTACAAAAAAATTGTGAACAGAAATCTCTATATATGTACTTAGGCTTTCACGTCCGGTGTCTTGACTATTAGAAATGTTTAGTTCTTCCAGGCTTGCAGTCCTTGGTCTAGAAAGCATGGTAGATACCCACGTTTTGCCAAGTACTGTGCTTGGCATCATCAGGGTAACACGATCCTCTGTGTTACCCTGCCAGCCAATCACTACGGTAGCCAGCGCAACAATGCCCCGTCCACCCCCACCCATATAAATAACCATAACAGACGTTAACAGTCTTTACTTCCACTACTTCTCTGCTTCCACATTCAAACTCTGACCAGTGCAGACGGAGGATCGTGTTACCCTGATGATGCCAAGCGCAGTACTTGGCAAAACGTTGGTATCTACCATGCCTTCTAGACCACGGCCTTCAAGCCTGGAAGAACTAAACATTTCTAATAGTTCAGAACTCTCTATGTTTTATGTTTAACAAGTGTTTGTGCAGCATATATGGTTTACCAGTTGTACAGAATTAATTATTCCACATGAAGAGGACTTCTGAGGCTACTTCCAGAAAATTAAAGGCATACATCCGATTTGCCATGCAAATGTCTTTAAACATATGCTATTTTAATTTGTCTTTAAGAGTTATCTTTGAGCAAATCAGAATTAATGAAAATTTACCACATAAGGAGTCTGAGGTAAGAATATTTTTTTTTAAAAATGCTTGTGTCACAATTTTGGAAGATTAGGAAATTAGGAAACATACAAAGGAAAAGAATTTCTGCAAATGTGTATCTTAGTAAGCATGAAGTTGATGGAAGAAAAGCATTTATAAGAAGAATAACCTGTATAAGATTGAGTAGAGAAAGTCATGTGAGTGCAATATATCAAATTTTTTGACATAGCTACCACATATGTGACATATGGCTTACAACAGTGAGGGCCAGAGTTCTCATCCATTTGCAGTGAGTTACCTCCAATACCGTTTCTTCTTTCTCTTGTGTGTAACAGCATTTTCTCTTATCCTCGAGGGGCAAATGATAACTCTCAACTTAGTGGATTCACCCCATTTCATTCACTGCCTCTACAGAGGCGAGTTGTAACACAGACTTTAAACATTAAAAAAAAAAAAAAAAAAAAGATTGGCCTGCTATCTACTAGCTCCAGAGGTGCTGGATTCAGATCCCTGCCAATAATAGAACTTTCTCTTTAACTAGGTTATTCTCTATCCCCCCTACAGACTTAAGTATGAATGTGCACACAATTTAAAGTTTAAGCATCAAAAGCAAACCCAAAGATTAAAACTAAAAACCAATAAACATCATTGCTATTATGCAAATATTTCAAATGCAAAAATTCTTTGGGTACAGTCATATAACCTTTCTCCATCCATTACAAATTTGTAAGCCGTAACTTAAATATTTCAGCATTCATTAAAAACTGATTATTTAAATATTTCACTATCCATAATACATTGTCATCTAGAAATAATTTCAAATTAGATAATTAGTACTTTATTACACACATCTGGAAACATTCAACTATTTATCAGAAAGAAGCATGGAGTAACAAATTCAGAGGTCATAGTAACAATTTCTTGCAAGAATCACAAAATTCCAAGTGTCTTCCTACAGACAGCACCCTTACAACTGGAACATAATCAAACATTTTGGAAACAGTTAACACAGCATATTAATTATTTGGCACACACCATAACACTGTTTTATGCTTCCTGAATTACTTTTTTGTCTATCTGTTATGGTGCTGTAGTTGTACAAAATTATAAAAAGCTGAATATCCATATTTCATGATATATACATGTTCTGGTGTCCCCCTAACCCCAAAAAGCGTAAGTGTGTATGTGTGAGAGTGAACAGCATAATTCAAAAATGAAATGTTAGATGAATATTGTTGCAACTGGGGACGTAACTTAATAGGAGCATACAGAGATACAGACAACCCTTAAGGTAGCTTACTGATCAATTTATTAGCGAGTGCAGAATAACAGTTGAATTACAAGCTGATGCGTTACCTTTAGTCTAGAAGAGACTGAATGCAATGCTAGATCCACACCGAAAAGACATGAACATTAAACTTAGTACATAATAAAAGGTCCCTTTTTGGGCTCCTAACTTCGGGAACGTGGTGCCTGTTTGTTGAGAGTTGCATAGTGCAGAGCTCCAGGCTGGCGACGAGCGAGACTGCCCTGTATGAGTGTCAACAAAAAAGCAAGAAAATCCCCCGAAATGAGATCTTATACAGACCATCACTGCCTACAGGTGTCCTAACCAACATGGTGTAAATTGTGCCAAATAAGGCAAGGCAACGCTCAAGGCTTAAGTTAAATTAACCAATCAGGAATGACTATTCAAACTGTTCTAGAACATCCTGGCTGAAGCACGAGGGTCAGGGTGCAACTTGAGCACCGTGCACATAGGCAACAGGAAACTGACGTCTTGGTAACTCTACTGGCGTTTCAAGGGAAGTGGTAACCCACAGTATTCCTGTTACACATTAAATATGCTACCAGCCATCAGCCAAGAAAGGGTATTTATATAATTTAGAAATTGTATAAGATAATCTAAATTAAACAAATGTCCCTTATAATAAAGTTCTGATTTGTAGCATCTTTGTGTGACCTCTCAACAGTCCGTATTCTTTATTTCTCCAATTGTAAAACATTTACAAGGATCGTCAAATTCTATGTGCATACAATACAAGTTATTTACATAAATATGAGACTAGTTGAGAATATTGGGAAGTGCAATATACCATATTTCATCAATTTTTGTACTCTTCTACAGAGTAAAATGCCTTTTCTAATAGATAAGATTTAATATTCTTTAGTTTGATTTTTTCATTTGTTATCTGTTTAATTCAAGATGGTAGATGGTTGTACAGATCTTTGCTACTATTTTCCGTGCACTTGTTATTTAGACCACCTATAAGTCTATTTCTAAAATAATTTTCTTTTGTTCTAGTGTTATATTTATGGATATTACTGTTTTTGTTTTGGTTATAACTTTTTAATGCGAGTTTAGTACATTTATATATATAAAGAAGGCAACGTTAGAATATTTAATTTTTTAAAAGCATTTCTACATGAATCTCTTTTGTCTATTCCTGCAATTAAGCGTACTGCTCTCTTTTGCAGCCTAAACAGGTGCAGTCCACGTGACAATATCAACTTGGTATTTGATGTCAGTATCTTCAATAGATATAACATGAATATTTCCAAGAAAATCACCTCCTTTCCCCCATGCTACTCTTTAAAAATAGCTCTAATGATTTTAATTAAAGTAATGTGTTTAAGACATTTACATGACAAATAAAATGTATTTCTTGTGTTATCTGAGAAAAGCCTTTGATGTTTTCTTCATTCACCAGTCGTTTAATTGGTAAACCATAAGACATAGACAAAAACTTACTTTTACAAGAAAAATATGTTGTTAGCTAATGGTGGATTTCTGACAATGAAGTCATTAATCCTCTTGCTCTCCAATATTTTTCACTGATGGATGGAGCACTAGAAGTGGCCGGGCATATTTGAAGGTGGTCTCGATCCATTTCTACTTGCAGAGGACAGAGTGGTGAAGAATATATCCCAATTCTGTTTAAATGTTTTGCCAGACAATCATGTCCTGTAATCAACCTGAAGGTTGCAACTGCTGTTTTTCGAGGATACTCAGGAATCACTGTTTGAATGTTTGGTAGTTCCCATCTTTTATACTTTGATTTTTCATAGTAATATTTTACAAAATCTTTTGTACAGAATTTCACATTTTCAGCAAGCAGTTATTCTCTCAGATTCCAGGGCAGCAATTATAGCAATTACTTCCAAGTTGTCACCAAAAAAACAAGAAAAATATAGAAATAGTTAAAACATGTCAGTCTGGGTGACTCGGGTGGTTAGACACTAGCCTACTGATCCCAAGATTATGGGTTCAAACTCAGTCCAGACGAATGGCTTTTAAATGTGTTTAAAAGCGACAGCCCCACATCAATAGGTTTATTGGCATGTAAAGGAACTGCTGCAGGATGAAATTCCAGCACTCCAGTGGAGCCGATATGATCCTGGCAGCTGAAAGCATCATTAATAAATAAAATATATTATTTTTTTTAGCTGCAACACAGAATTTGCGCCAATTGTTTTTGTTGCCTTAATCATTTCTAAGATCTTCATTGCGATTGGTTTAAAATGTATTTTATCACATACATTTGCTAAATGCCAAGCCACCATTCTTTTCTTTCTCAAGTAGTCGTGCAGAGAGTATGCTATTTCAAAGCCAACATACAGCAACCCACTTTTTAAAGATTTGATTATCCTTCCAACCTGCCTTGTACCTACACCAAGCTTTGCAAACATGTCTTTCTGTTAATATAAAGTAGATAGAAAAATAAACTTTTGTAAGAATAGCTTGTAAAAGAATGGCAGAGAAAGTCATGTGAATGTGAACAGATGTTTAGTTAAACAAGAACCCAACATTAATAGTATTGGAGTTATATGATTAAACTACTGAAACCTCAGTTAATATTAGGTATTACCACTCCTGCAGTAACCAAAGTAGATGAATGAACTAAAGCAGAAACAGGAGTAGGTGCTGCTATAGGCAACAAGGGCACAGACTGATAAGATACTTTTTCTACCTTATGTTTTATGTACATGACCACAAATGCAGCTGCACACTGAAACAATTTAATCAACTCTTCTCTTCATTAACCCACCAAAACTCTGAAACTCAGCATGATAGCTTTTGTGAGCATCTAACAGTTGTTTCTCTCAGAAAAGATGGACAAATGAAATGTGAAACATACCCTTTCTAAACATGAAAACGTTTTGAAGTGTGCGTATAGTGAAATTGAGCGTCCTCCTCATTTAATTTTAATTTGTACAGTATCCTTTGAGCTGCTAGTTGTAGTTAGTGCATAATTCGTATCTTGGGTTAATTAAGATCATTTTGTTCAAACAAGAGTGCAAAAACCTTTATATATATAGACAAATAATACTTCCAAATTCCACCCTTAGGGGTTGGTAAATGTCGCACGATGTAGATCTCAGTAAAAAGGAATTAATAAATATGGAAATAAGTGTAATTAAGGACATGAATACAGTAGAAAGAATTATGGAAGAAAAGAATGAGAAAGGAATAATAAGTAATAAAAGCGAGAAAATATTGTATAATTACCTACAGAGATTCGGGTCCATATTTTGTTATTATCAATGGTAACCAAGGAAATGTAAACAGGATTCATCCTATGAAATATGGTAAAATGATATTTGAAAATGGATTTAAAGCAAAAGAAATTAAACCAATTGGTAGAAATAGAATTGAAGTATACTTCAATCATTTCCAAGAAGCCAATAACTTCTTAAAATCAGATTTCGATAGTAAATATAATGTGAAATCATTCATTCCTTACTACAACTGCATAGTCAAGGGAATTGTAAGAGGAATCGATGTTGAGTTATCTGAATCAGAAATCCTAGAACAAACAACTAATGATAGAAATTATGAAATTCTTAAGGCGCACAGGTTTATGAAAAAAGTACCTGGAAAGAATCGGGACGATATTCAGCTGCTCCCCACTGAAACAGTCTTATTTACTTTCAGAGCACAAATGCTTCCCAATAGAATATATATTTATGGCATATCATGTCAAGTAAATGAATTTGAAGAGAAACCCTTTCAGTGTAAAAATTGTTTGCTTTTTGGCCATTCATTCAAAACCTGTAAAAAGGAAGTAAGTTGTAACAAATGTAGCTACCAACACGCTGAAAAGGATTGTAAAGCAAAAACAGAAAGATGTATCAATTGTTCCATGAACCATAAAGCAACTTCAAAGGAATGCCCTAAATATTTATTCGAAACTGAAGTTCTAAAAAAAGTGAGAGAAATGAGAGTTTCAAGGTACGATGCTATTAACATACTGAAAGGTAATACAACCTACGCCGACAAAGTAAGCCAGAAAAGTGCGGTAATAGAAAATCCGAAACTCAATTCGCTATGTGTCATTGCCTCAAAAGAGTTAAACAACTTTCATAAAGAAAATAAAGTTTCTTCCATTAAATCTAAGGAAGTACCTAGTGGGTCTTTTACTAAAAAAGCGGTCAAAAAAAGGAAACCTAGTCCCGTAAACAAAGTAGAAACTACCAATAAAATCCCAAACCTGAACAACGCGTTGATCAACCCAAATGGCAGAAATCAAGCACAACATTTAATTTCGAACATACCATCTATCCATAAAGAAACTAATTCCGATGAAAAAATGGAGAGCGAATATACAAATCAGGAATCAATCACTCTTGCTTTAGAAAATAACTGTAGTATGGAAGTGAGTGAAGTAATCATTCCTACTCAGGAGATAATATCTCAGGACATTTCGTTATTAACTTACTACAACAATGACGCAAAGCAACAAGTTCAGGATAGTGGAAATAAAAAAATGTAAAATTATATCATGGAATGCTAGAAGTTTAAACAGTAAAAAGAATGAACTAAACAATTTTATACATAAAGAAAATATAGACATTTTTATGATTACCGAAACATGGCTTAAACCAGGAAATAAATTTCGAGTCCCTAATTACAAAATTATTAGATCGGACAGAATGAAAACTGGTGGAGGAGTTTTAGTTGGATACAAAGATAATATGATATTATCTAATTTTGAAATTATTGGAAATTTAGACGATACAGTACAAGGAATTATGATTCAGTTTGGTTCAATCAGAATATATAATATATATAAAGTTCCAAATTCTATTATAAGTGATACTTTCTGGAAAAGAATCTTTTACTGCAGTACTCAAGAAGAAATTATTATTAGTGGGGATTTTAACTATACTTGTTCAAGGAAGGATGGCAATTTTAATTTCATGAATATTCCTTTTGTCAAAAAATTGGCAGCAGAAAATTTATTTATCTTAAATGATGGTACTCTCACCAGAATGGGAGCTTATAATCAAGCGGATACGTCTCCGGATTTATCATTTGCATCAAAAAATTTAGTATCCAAAATTTATTGGGAAGTATATAAAGATAACTTAGGAAGTGACCATTTCCCTATAATTATGAATATGGGAGATACTAGATCCAATATAAATATTAAAAATATCAAAACAAGAAATAAAAACATTGACTGGATAAACTTTCGTAAATTCTTTGATTCAGCCTTGAGTAGTGATAGTTTGGAGGAAGACAATGTGATTAATATATTTTATACACAATTACAAAATTATTTGAACTGTTTTCATCCAGCTTATTATAAAAACAAATCTAAGATTTACATAAAACCCATTTGGTGGAACAGTGATTGTCAACTAGCAGTAAAAAAGAGGAAAGATGCCATTAAAAATTTTTGGAAAAATAGGAATCTAGAGAACTATCTAATTATGAAAAAAGAAACCGCAATTACAAAGAAAATATTAAATTCGGCAAAAAGAAATAAATGGAATACATTTTGTAATTCTCTATCTCTACAATCAAAAAACATTAATCAAATTTGGAGAGATATCAGATCCTTCTCAAAAAATAATGGATCCAGTTATACTCAAATTGAAGATTATTTTGATTTACAGTATAGTTTCCTAAAAACCAATGCCCCGGACTTTGTATACTCTAATTTTCAACAAGATTTACATGAAATAAAGGAAGATACAACTAGTATTGTGGGAAATGCGGATTTAGTTAAAGAAATTGAACTTAGTGAGATACTACATGTTCTTCTAAGGCATAAGAACAACACTCCGGGTCCAGATGAAGTAAGTTACCAGATGATGCACAATCTATCAGAGAATAGTTTAAGAACATTGAGCAGGGGATTCAATTATGTTTTTAACAGTGGTAAAATTCCCGGATACTGGAAACAATTCTATATTGTCCCTATTAAGAAACCATCTAAGGATACAAGTTTACCTAGTAGCTACCGTCCTATAGCACTATCCAGCGTACTAAGGAAGATTTTTGAAAAGATATTGGCTAACAGAATTACTTTTTATTTGGAGAGGTATGGTTTATGGCCTAAGTTTCAGTATGGTTTTAGAAAACACTTTAACACAACAAACAGTTTAGCCATTTTAATTACAGAAATTCACTCAAGCTTCCTGAAGAAAAATTGTTTATTAGCACTCAAACTTGACAATAGCAGAGCCTATGACTCCGTTCAATTAAATTTATTAATGGAAACGTTAAAAGAAATTAAACTTCCTATTAAAATGATAAGATGTATTATAAATTTGATGATTGACAGAGAGATCACACTACATCCTAGATTTCACTGCTCAGAAACAAGAACAACAAGCTTGGGTTTACCCCAAGGATCATCATTGAGTCCTATCTTATATATTTTATACACACTAATGTTAGAAAAATTCTTTAACGCGGAAATACAGGGACTTGCATTTGCAGATGATTTGTTATTATATACATCTTGTAAGCTAGAAATGATGGACAATACTATCGCGAAGTTTGGTGAGAACATCAACAATATTATCGGAAATTTGGAGAATAAAGGAATTCTCATAAATTCTGAAAAAAGTCAATGGATAATTTTTAGAAAAGGAAGGAAAAAATTCAATAAAACACTTAGAGTGGGTAATCAAGAAATTGCTTCTACCTCCAATATAACGTTTCTGGGAATGGTTTTAGATAGTAAATTATGCTGGAATCTTCATATAAATCAGATAGTAAGGAAATTAAACAATATATCCTATATTTTCAAATATATTTCTGGAAAGAAATGGGGAGCTCATCCTTATACTCTACGAATATTATATAACAATTTGATAAATTCTACATTGGAGTATGGAGCTATACTATTCGGCAGAATATCACGTAAAAGCGAAGATTTTTTGAGTTCATCATTGTATAAAATAATTAAACAATGTCTGGGCATTTCTGGAACACCCTCAAGAACTCTTACATTTAAAGAATTTGGGATCATTCCGTTTAGATTAAAACAATTACATCTAACTTGTAAATTTGTGGTTAAGTTGGGCTACTGCTTGGAAGATAAGCTTGTGGAGTCTCTGGATCAATTGTATGCATTCAATAATAGTAACATTTTAAATTACTTCAAGGAAAATTTCAACGTCATGTACATATGGATTCTATACAGAAACATGGTAAAGAAAAACGGTACTCCTAGACATCCTATATACTGTGTTCACTGGAATATACTTCATTTTCAGTTAGATGTTGATACCAATACTTTCATAAAAAATGTACACAATCCGGTACAATTATACACAGAATTTACAGATACCTATCCGGTTAGCACATGGGAATATTTTTTCACTGATGGATCCAAAAATAGAGAAGGTGATGTTGGTGCAGCAGTATATTTAAGCAAATCCAAAGACCATATTACAGTTAAAATGAGTGATGAATTCACAATATATTCGGCTGAACTTATTGCTATTAGAACTGCAATAAATTATATCACTACAAATAAGATAAAAATGAGCATAATTTTATCGGACTCCCTAAGTGTTTTGAATAAATTAAAAAATTTTGGACTTGCATGTAATCAGAATTTAATTGAAATGGAAATAAAATTAAAAGTGTATTATGCCTATCAAGAAAATTGTCAAATTAAGTTTGTATGGGTTCCCGGTCACAAAAACATAGAAGGTAATATGAAAGCAGACATATTGGCCAAACAAGCAAGAAAGATAGAAGAAAAAATAAATGTACAATTACCACCTAAAGATATCTTGCATCATATGAAAAGTAAAACAACTTCACAATGGTTAAAGGAACATCCTGAAGACCATTGGATTAGCAACAAACAATATAATCCTTGGTTCAAAAATATATACTATCCTAGACAAGACTTGTGCAACATAATCAAAATGAGGCTAAATATTGCATTAACACCTGCATTTTTGTTTAAGATGAAGAAGAAAGACTCTCCTTACTGCAGTTGTGGTGAATATGGAAATTTAGAACATATATTATTAGGTTGCAACTTATATAGGAACGAAATTAGTGAGTTTTTGAGTTCTATTTATAATTTGGGCATACCGGGACCTATTAAAATAACAAATTTATTAAATTATAATCTAAAATTAGTATTCAATAAAATTATTAAACATATTAGGAAATGTAAAATTAAACTCTAAAAAGTATAGTACTCCAAAAAGCAGCTCATTTAAAATATTAAAGGATGCTAAATTGACAAATTAGTCATTTAGTATAAACATTGGAGGAGGACGCTAAATGAATAAGTACTGGTATTCAAGAGCGTCGTAAAATAACAAGAAGAAGAAGAAGAAACATGAAAACAAATACTTTACCTTTGAATATTCTGTAGCAATCTTCTGGTATTTGGCTTGTAAATCTCCTGGAACTGCATCCATCCTTGTAGATACTGAGAGAATCAAAAAACAGAATTGTTACATATTTGAAAATTCATTAATCCTGATATTCAAATTTGTTATATGTGGTTAAATATTAAAATATTCTCAAAGCTGTAATCCTTTATCTGTTTGTCCATTAAAGCTTAAAAAATAAATATGTATAACATGTACAATAAGGCATTTTTAGGAATAGAAACTACTATAACCCCATTTCTCATTTAATCAAGCTAGGCTTTTCACCAAAACTTTATCAAAAATGCCAATCAGACTCTTATGCACCTGTGTGTAATCTCTCATTATATATGTATGTTGGGAGAAAATAAAAAACTTAAAACTTAACGCATTAATGGGCATTGTAAACATTCACTGTAACGTTAATATAGTCAAAAGCTAACCTCATTTCTCAAAAGCTTCAGTAATAAACAGAGACATAGCGTATAAATGATCAAAGTTAATTCCTTGGGAACTCTAAGATATATTATTATACGCCATTAAATTTCTTTACAGTACAAATGACAGAAATACTGAAAACCCATGAACTACAATATTAGCTTATAGCTATGCTGTTACTTCAAAAGTAAGAATATTTCTACGTGCTGTTAACTGTATACTCTCCTGTTAATTCTTTCTGTTTTTCCGTGTGTTTTCCCCAGAATTGCAGTTTAGTTTCAAGGAAAACTGGTGCCGAATAGTTATTAAATCGGATGAAGGCACAGCAGACCTACAATATTATATTCTCAGGGGCTCAGAATTTACGACGAAAGTGTTAATTTAGCTGATCTTTAACTTTATAAATGGTTAACCACAGTTCTGTGGTTGTTCGTATGTTTAAATCAGATAACTTTTATTTTCTTACCGTAATTAAACTAAGCACCAAGAAACATTTTCACGCAACACCGCCCCTTTCTCTTGACACGAAACAGCACCTGCAGCTGCAAACAGCTGACACGATGACAGCAGCAATAGTACCAACACCAATAAATAAAACGACCCACCACGACAATTAATACGGTTTATAAAAGATTATTTAATCAGAGGCGTTTGGCGCGTTTGGGCTAGCCAATGTAACAAGAAATATTTGATATTCTGTTTATAAAATAAGCAGGCATGAACGAACGCTGATTCGATACTTTGTAAAATTCTACTTTATTTTTATTTTACTGATGCTATATTGTTTTATTATGTTTGCAAAATAAAATGGAATAAAACAATCAAGCTGGATAACTGGAACCGTGTTCACGGTAGTTAAACCCTAAACCCAAGTTAAACCACAGGTTTCCACAAATTGTGATTTTCAAGGGAAAGCAAGTTAACTGTGCAATCTGTGGTCAAGTTGGTGTTATACAGAGGAAACGAAGATATTGGAATAATATATAGAAACCTGGTGCACGTGTTCGTAGTGCAGTGCTCGTGACTAACTAGTGTGCTTGTGTTTCAAGTCACAGGATTGTGGTGCCATACAAAGTGCATTTTATTTACAGTGCACGTACTTTTGATCTTGTCGTTTCATCTTGTATTCTTTAATAATTTAAATATATTGATACGGTCAGGTGCCGACATTTAAGTGTTCCTCGGTGCCGGGAGGGATCCCGTACTACTCGCCGGCCGATGGACGAGCTATCGTTCCCGGACTCGGACAAAGAAATGGCTGAAGCCGAAGCTCCGGTTTTGCCGGTTTCGGTAACTACTGCTAGCCTCCCGACTCCCGTTAAGGAAAAACTCTTATATTCGTTTAATGATTTAGCTCCATTTTTAGTAGTCATTACAAGTAGTAAGGGTGATGTAGCTTCTCTACACCCATTGAAGCTCGGTAAACTTCTCTTTGAAAAATATGCGAAATATATCTCTAAATTACAAAAAGCTGGAACAAATCGATTTGAAATTTATTTTGAAAAGTATTCCGAGGCGAATGCATTTTTGCTATCCGGTTTCGACTCTGAGAATAATATGCGCTCTTTCATTCCTCAACATTACATTGAGACGAAGGGCATTATAAGAAATGTAGACACTGACATTACTGAGCAGGAGATTATGGAATTTGGAAATACAGAATCTAATACCCCCATTCACCATGTTTACCGATTCAAGCGCAAAGAAGTAACCCCGCAGGGTGAAACTGTATACCACCCTACACAGACTTGTGTCATTACTTTCCGCAGTCAAACCCTTCCTCGTTCTTTCCGACTATATTACAGCTCTTTTAAAATTACCCCTTATATCAGCCGCGTGATGCAGTGTTACAACTGTGCCAAATATGGACATTCGGCTAAAGCTTGTCGTAGCAATACAGTATGCTTTAAGTGTGCCGAATCACATACCACCTCATCTTGCACATCAAATAACCTACGATGTGTACACTGCAAGCTTGCACATCCGGCAAATGCAAAAACTTGCCTTATCCGCCTTAGAGAGGAAGCAGTCCTGAAACGTGTCGCCGAGCTCCGGGTCACGCGCTACGAAGCTCTGGCGATGCTTAGGGGGTCTTCCTCGTTTGCCGATAAAGTGCGAGAAAATGCTCCACGTACAGAACGACCCGGGGAGACAACGCCGACACCCCAGACTCTAACGTTGACTAAACAGAAACGCCTGGCTGGAGGAGGGACCGGTGCCCCCCCGCCCCCTGTCGCCGAAAAAACCTCGCCATACTTTAGCACTTCCAAACGTGTTCGCCTGGCTCAAGAGCCGCCTCCGAAGCGCGCATTCCCCCACTCCTCTGGTCGCCTACCTCAGGCAGGCCCCTCTCAACCTGTATATGCTTCTCAAACCCCGAGTGCTCCCTTGAGCTCATTCACATCCCAAGCGGAGGCTCCCGCCAACAAACCTCAAGTTGTAACACAACTAGTAGACAGTTTCGCATTTCGCCGACAACTCGAAGATCTACGTCTCTTAGTGGAAACACAAGCGTCGAACTGGGTCGAACAGGCAGGGCGTATTCTCGCGGGCCTAATCCAGGCACAGACGCTTCAGTATGCCTCCTAATTGCCCCATGGACAAGCCACTGTCTATACTCCAGTGGAACGCGCGTAGCATCCGCTCTAAACGGGCGGAACTCCAACAGTACCTGGCTAATAAATATCTTGATTTGGTACTTATTTCAGAATCCTGGCTAGCGCCACACCACACATTTCGCTGGACTCCTCACCGGATTATTAGGCACGATCGTAACCGGGAGGGGGGAGGTCTACTCCTCCTACTTCATCCCTCCCTTACTATTCTTTCCGTCCAGAAAATATCTAGTTTTGATGAACAATTTCAAGCAGTGCTGTTACAACTTCCTCAACTGCAGATCCTCACGGTTTACAATGCTCCGGCACACCATATATCGCAAACCTTTTGGAACTCCCACGTTTTGCTTAAACCCCATCTACCAACCCTCATATGTGGCGACTTTAACCTCGGACTCACACCACAGCAGATACGGGACGGTGCACACACGCACCGGATGCTACACTTCTTGGCTTCTTCCCGTCTCCTGCTTCTGAATACCGATGACCCTACGCGCTATGGGCCACCCCCCCAACGTCCGACGTCTCCAGATCTTACGTTTATCTCTGACTCATTCTGGCCACAATCTACTTGGAGGGTGGATCTTGACAGCCTCGGCAGTGACCACAGGCCCATACTACTGCAAATTTCTCAGCTTGGTCCGGCTCAACGCCTTCGCCATATCCCAATACGCCCGCAAATACAAGACTGGAACCAATTCACGCAGGACCTGGATAGTGCCTTTCTTCAAATCACTTCCACACAACTAGCCTCTAATCCCCTCGACCTATTGGATGCCACGCTAAACACTACCCTCCCTAAATACTACCCCAAATCTCGTCAGTATGCCTTGACACGAACTGCGAAGCCTCCGTGGTGGACACCGGAGTGCTCTGCGGCAGTAGCTAAACGGCGCCAGGCCCTGCGACAGTACAAAGAATCTCCTACCAGATCCCTCTACTTGGCCACGCAACGACAATATGCCCAAACTCGACGGATTCTACAACAGGCGAAGCGCCTCGGATGGAGGAATTACTGTTCTAACCTCGCACCCCACGTCTCATCCTGTGAGATATGGCGTAAACTTCGATGGTTCACGTCGCGTGTTCGGGGACCAATGTCTCCCATAGAATATAACCCTGAGCTACAACAGGAATTTTTATGCTCCATAACCCCAGATTACGCAGCCGAGAAACCGGAGGTGGAGGACACAACTGACAGTTGTGTGGAGTGTATTCCTGGGAGACGAGAGTTGATTTCCGCAGTGACGATCGAAGAACTAAAAATGGCTCTCCAACGACACATCCACTCTTCCACGCCGGGTCCAGACGGTATTTCCTATGACATGATTCGTCATTTTCCAAGCAAACTTCTACACCTACTTACAGAATGCTATTCGCAAATCCTGACCACAGGAACGATTCCCGGAGGTTGGAACACATTTTATGTGATCCCTATCCTCAAACCGGGCAAGTCGGGCGACGAAGCAGCACACTATAGACCGATAGTGCTCGCCTCCGTACTGCGCAAGCTGTTAGAGCAAATATTGGTCTCGCGGCTATCCTTCTACCTTGAACGCGTTGGTCTGTGGCCAAAGGGACAGTATGGCTTTCGTAAGAGTTTCTCTACTACGCATAATCTGGTACAACTTACACACGACGTTCGAGTCTCGTGGCATCAGAACCAAGGGGTTTTAGCCCACTTTTTAGACATATTACATGCCTATGATTCTGTGTCTGTTGGCCCATTAATCCAAGGATTACGTCACTTTGCCTTCCCATCTTCCCTACTTACACTTTTTATCAACCTCCTGTCAAATCGCTGCATTTACCTTCATCCTCGCTATACGTTACAATCCCCACGTTTTTGTTCCCAAGGTCTCCCCCAGGGCACGTCCCTCAGTCCTCTCCTTTTTATCCTTTACATTCACACATTAAGTACATTACCATTTAAGCATAGCCAACTACTTTTATATGCCGACGACTTAGTCTTATATTCCCAAACCCCTCTACATACTGTGAGTCACTCTCCGACCACCCTTCAGGCCGATTTAGACCTCCTTCTTGGCAAGCTCAAAGACCTTGGCCTGACGGTTCACCCTGACAAGTGCGTATCGATTTTCTTTAAACGCGGTCCACCTCTGCTTCATGCTAATATGACCATTGGGGAAAATCCGCTGCCTCTAGCTCGATCCGTCAAATTTCTTGGGTTACACCTGGACCATAACCTGAGTTGGAAATCGCAGGCGATACACCTGCACTCATCCCTCTTGGCTTCTAGTACCCTGTTCCGCTACTTGCAAGGCCGTAGCTGGGGAGCACACCCCCAGAGTCTATACAACATTTTCTTATCTTTATGTCAGGCAAAATTAGACTACGGCTTGATAGTCATTACTCATCTTCCTAAGGTGTGGCAGAGGAAAATAGACTCGGTCCTATACCGCATTGGCAAAGCCATACTTGGGGTAGGGGGCAAACCTTCTATGAATAAGGTTTTCAAGGAGCTGGGAATGCAGCCTCTTCTGCATAGGCAGGTGGTTCTTGCAGCCCGATTTATAGCCAAACTATTTCAATATCGAGAAACGCCATTGTACGCGAAACTCCTGTTAAGTACACGCTTACCACTTTACCTAGTAGTTGCTTCCACACGCCATCCGTTGGTTTACTTAATAGTATTTCGGAAATGCCAAGAATTAGAGGGCATGCCCAGTTTCCCCAGGCTACCGATATACTTAGTGGACTACTTAGTCCACCAACCACAGGCGACTCTTCTGACTGCCGATCTGCATCGCGGGGACCCGTCTACTCCACAACGGTTCCACCACTTCATGTCCCAACACAAGGCATCCATGACTCAACCATTTTTCCACCTATATACCGACGGCTCCGTTACCCCAACAAGTGCGGGAGCGGCGTTCATAAATTGGACAACACTAACGTCGGCACGAGTTTCTCTCCCTGCGGGGTTCTGCAATTATTTTGCTGAGATTTATGCCCTCTACCAAGCTCTACGATCTACTCTTGGAATTTCCAACTCCACGATCCTGTTTTGTTCAGACTCTTTGAGTGCCCTCCGAAGCATCAGCTCACCCAGTATGCATCCGGGGATGGATTGGTGGGAGGTGATGTGTCGACTAGAAATCTCAAAACACTTTAACCGCAGCAATACAATTCAATTCTTGTGGGTCCCGGGACATGCAAATATTTCGGGCAACGAAACCGCAGACCGCCTGGCTAGAGAGGCGGCTCATCTCCCCGCACCGATGGAACCGATAACCCTCCCTTGGAGAGATGCTGCACGGCTTATATATAACCACGTGGTTTCACACCTCTCTAACTATCCCGACGCACCTCCCCTAACGGAGTGCTACCCATGGTTTAAGAAATCCACTCTCAGTAGAGCTGCAATCTCATTGATCTCAAAACTCCGATTAGGAGTCGCCGTTACACCGGCCTACCTATTTAAAATCCGCCAAAGAGCCTCTCCAAATTGTGATTGTGGTGCCTACGGTGATATCAACCACATCTTTCTTAATTGCCCCTCACACGCACTCCCAGTTACGCAATTTATCAGCAGACTAGCCAAGCGTTATGGAAATGGCCCATGGAATATTTCCTCCCTGGTATATAGTGCGGATACCGATTTGCCACGGCTACTACTTCGCCATCTCGTTAACTGCAAAATGAAACTATGATCTGTGCTCCGATCCTCCTTTAGTGATGCAACGTTTTTCTCAGTTCTCCTACATATCTCGATTCGACGCAGACATCGATTACTCCTGCCAGGAGTGTGATAGTGCGTCCAAAAACCCCCAACAACAACAACAACAACCACAGGTTAACAGCAGATGACAGCGCAAGAGTTTAATGGTTTTTAAAAAAAAATACAGTGCATTGCACAAGACACCGATAAATTTATACATTTAATATCTGAAGTTTACGTTCTCGAAAGAGTGGTGATCTTGAATAAGTAACACTCATTATTTTGTACATTATAACTAGAAGTATCAGTGTTGCGTGTCCATAAAGACCTTGTATCAAAATAAAAGTTAAAATGAACGTATGCAATTGTAAACATATGAGAACTTTAGCCTGTAAACCGGTCCTCATATATTGGGGCCAGGTGAAAAACATTTTTTGAATAAAGAAAACTGAAAGCTATACGTGGTACACAATGCTGTAAACATGAACGTCGGCAGACTTTTTTCCAGGGGGGGGGGGGCAAATGTTAGAATTTTGCAATCAGAAAATATTAATTCATTATTTTGTTGTCAAAAGTTATAGTATTTGTTGCGGATAACCGTATAAATTTGCGCTAAATAGAAATTGTTATTTACATAAAAATTAAAATAATAGTTTAATAGTCAGCACATTAAGTTCATTAATTTCCAAGGGGGGGCCGCGGCCCTCCCTTGCCCCCCCCCCCCCCTTCGCGACGCCCATGGCTGTAAAACGTACCTCTGATACCTACCTACTTAAACGTTAATATACATAGAAAACGTAATTTTGAAATTGTATGTGCATGTTTGCAATGCACAAAATTCCTCTTGTGTGCGGCCTCTAAAACCAGCGCTGCATCACCGGTAGGCTCTCCAGTCGTCCGTGATGAGGAAGGTGAATGCCACGTAGGGTCTCCTGTCGTCCACGGGCTACCAAACCGAAGTTTGGTGTTGTGGTGCGGCTGATGGCACCAACTAGCGACGGCCGACGTTGTACTTCCTGTCTCGTCGACCTCCACCACGTCGCGGTAACCACCAAGTGGTTGAAAGTCGTCCCACGCCACCTTGTTGGCCACTTCGCGGAAGAAGGAGCTCCAGGTTACAGCTTCAGTTGCTGCTCTTTGGTTATGCAAGGAATGGACTTTGTCCGCACGGACCTCCCCGTTGAGGCGTACACGTCGCTGTTGCCTCAGTCCTATGCCGGTTTCGGCAAACATACCTCCAACCAAAGCCTCCTCGATCGGAGGATGTCACCGTCCCCAGCACAGCTCGACATGTAGGGCACTCGCGGACGCTAAAGTTTGCCCTGTCTGGCACCACACCATACAGACAGCTTCATTATTTCTGAGGTCCATGCGTTAGCCACTCTTCTTTGCTCCTGGGTAAAGCAGTACCCGAAATGGGCACACAACGAGGAAAAATTGACTTTTCCGGTCGACTTGTAGTCTTAAGCATCCATCGTGTAGCTCGGCAGAACTCAAAATGACCATTTGATTACACAAACATTATACACAACAGTTCCTCACGCCGTGACAATGTCTCCAATTCCTTTAACAAGCCGCTTGCTGCCGGCAAAGCACAATATTTCCTAAGAGACGTTGCAAATGACAATGCAAACGATGCCTTTCAACAAAGAGCATTTAGCTACCTTTGTTCACTGTCGGCATCAGCGCGACAATATACAGTTTCAGTAATAATACGAAATGGATGTGACAAATTATTACATACTTATAAACTTCTGTGTCAAGTTAGGTGCAACTGAAAGAAAACTTCCTTTGAAGTATAAATCATGTGGAAAATCACGAGAAAACAAAGCATTACAATTTAATATAGGCATGCATATGTGCATACATATAATGCTTTTGCTTTGAATATGGCTACCACCATAGTTTTTAAATGGGGTGTTGTATTTTTGAAAAAAAAAAAAAAAAAAAAAAAAAGATTTGATCCCAAATAACTTCACATAATCCAATAATAAACCTCAAAATTCCAAATTACTACACATAATCCAAAAGTTCAAAATGAACTCACATAAATCCAACATTAAAGAATAACAAAATTCTAAACAAACTCAAACATACACCACAGTCAACATTCAGTTGGCCACAGTGGCATAGCTGGGTTTTTATACCCGAGGTTGCAGGTTCGATAAAAATCTAGCAAAAGTTATCCAGAGCATATAGGACCACATGGGCTATAGCCAGAAGATTCAAAATATTCATTTCATTTGCCATAAAAATATCTCAAGCATATGGTATTTTAATCAAAATCGTAAGAGCCATTTTCAAGAAACTAAAAATGGTCTAACATTTTTCCATGTAAAGGGTAGATCAGAGCGGAGGAATTTTCTTCAAAATCTTTGTGTCGCATTCTTGAAAGACATTAAGCTTAAATTCCAACTTTGTTTTTAACCGACTTTTCGTTTTTACTTTCTCTACTGGTAAGTAGGGGAAGTATTGTATTCCACCCAAAAATTTGATGTCGAGATTTCACCGGAAATACATGTTTTGAGGCCCCCTGAATCCAAAAAAAGCATTTTTAGAAAAAGGTCCGTGTGTGTGTGTGCGTGCGTGTGTCAGTCAGTCTGTGTCTGTCAGTCTATGGACAGCATAACTCAAAAACGAAAAGTCGGTTAAAAACCAAACTTGGCATTTAAGTATAATGTCTTTCAAGGATGCGACACGAAGATTTTGAAGATAATATCCCCATCCTAAACTACCCTTTACATGGAACATTTTTCGAAAATTTTGATTTTCTTGAAAATGGCTCTAACGATTTTGATTAAAATGTCATATGTTTGAGATGTTTTGATGACAAATTAAATGTACATCTTGAATTTCCTGGCTATAGCCCCTGTAGTCGTATTTACTCTGGACGACTTTTGCATAACTGGTAAACCGTTAGAGATAGACAAATTCTTAATATACATAAAATGTAGATCTCGCTAAAATACACAATTTATGTCGGGATAAATTTTCTTGTAGGGTGAACCATTTCGGAGATATTCCTTGTTATGTGTGTGAGTTTCGGAAAACAAAATTTTCGGAAATGGAACATCGCTGTTAATTTTTTTATATGTGAAGTGTACAAAGAGAACGGAATCTCAAAGCTTTAAAAGATTTGACTATCGCACAATGCCTGCTGTATTCTAATATTCCCTTTGCGCCTACAAAGAGATAAACAAAAAGATAATTTCTGCAAATGTTTATCTCGACTAACACGAAGAAGATAGAAGAAGAAGAGTTTGTAAGAATGGTTAGTACAAGAGTAGAGAAAGTCATGTGAGTGCAACACATCAGATTTTTCTAAAAATGTTTTTTTTTTTTTAAATTATTATTCAGGTGGCCTCAAAACATATTTCCGGCGAAATCTCGACATCGAATTTTTGGGTGGAATACAATACTTCCTCTACTTTACTATACGCACCAGAGAAAATAAAAATGATAAGGAAAAGACAAAACGCGTTAAAAAAAAGAAGCCAAATATGACTATTATGACTAGGGCTAGGAAGTTCATGCACCTGCATGTTTTTTCATAGGGGTTAAAAATGTATGCTTTTACATTATGTGCACGAATTATGGAATTTTCAGTTTTTGGACGTGATTTTATGGTGCATATAACTGCACATTTTCTTGATTTTGATAAATGCATGATATTTCAATATTATAGCCCCTATATTGCATATTTTAATGATTTTTATGGTTTCTATTATTTTTTCCATGTGTATAATACTTTTCATATTGGTAGAATTGCACTAGATGCAACTCGCGAGGTGTCATGCAGTTTCCATCCCTTCATTATATGTATGTGCGTAGAAAATAGTGCGTTATCTGAGAGGTTTATAGTAGCAAAGATAAAGTGCAGGTCAACGTTTTGAGCAGCACGATTATCGCAACTCTTTGCCTGCCCTCCAATAGTTGTGCCATGGTCTTCAAACGTAACAGTGTTGTGAACTGGTTCTCACCAAATTAAATTAGGCGTATAAAATGTTAAAGAGCTCTTCAAATGCCGAAAATAAAACCAACTTCGAGTGCTAGATTAATTAGTTTACAGAAAGAGTTTTCGGGTGATTTAATATCTATCTATTGGAGCGCGTGTTATTGTGGAGCGTGTGAGAAAATGTAGGGAGTGAGAAAAGATTTCAAATACTTCAGCACATAAACATAGCAAAACATAAGGAGAATTTAATCAGAAAACTCGCAAACAAAGAACGTGTTGAAGAACAGCTAGTAGTGTGTTTAGGAAGTAGGGTTACTGAATTTTGCTGACTTGTGCCAAGTATTTTTAGCTGCTGATATTCTCTTGCTCAAAATTAATAATCCGACATTTAAAAACTTTCTCGCCGATAATAAAAACTTTCGAAAAGTAACTTTCCACGTAAAGTGTAGATTAGGGTAGATAAATGTTCTTTAAAATCTTCGTGTTGCATTTATATATTATAAATACCAACTTTGGTTTTTAATATACTTTTCGTTTTTTAATTATGCTGTTCACACATGCGCACACAGGCGGACCTTTTTGTAAAAATGCTTTTTTTTTTATTCAGGGGGCCTCAAAACATATATTTCCGGTGAAATCTCGACATGGAATTTTTGGGTGAAATACAATAGTTCCTCTACTTACTATACGAAATAGAGGAATAAAAAGGAAGAAAGGAATAATATCATAATGTGCTAAATAAATGAATGCATGGATAAATGAATTAATGAATAATTAAATTTTCTCGGAAATACATCCCTGCGTGACCGACAACCGCCACTGACACTTCCCCTCTCGACCACAACAGCCACGAGAGAAGGGAACTTGACCCAATAGCCCAACTCCTGCTGTTGAAGGGATCATTAAAAGCTGGGCACCCATAACAAGTTATTTTAAAAGTAGTAACGACTGTCCTAAAGTGTTGAAAAATATTTAAATGACTGTGATGATCCAGTAAAGGAATTATAGTCATATTTACTGTTTGTTTGTCTTTTTTTTTTTTTTTTTTTTTTCCCTCTTCTTAGTAACGCCATAATGGAATGCTCAAAGAAGTTAAATGTGTTGACGTAAGAATAGCGGAATCTTTTGAAAGAATAAAAACTATAATTAGTCAAATCAATCAAAGAATAACTGACAAATTTTTTGCTAGTGCTATAAGCAAAAGTTAAACGAATTAGATATTTCTAGTGCACTTTGCTTGAATATCTAAATCAGCATTTCAAATTAGGTGCAACTTTTTAAATAGAATCTTGACTTTAGTATCTGAACTTATATTTAAGCACATTCAGAAACTTCTGCAATGTCTTCGAATCGAAGTTGATGAAGATGCTTTGTATGAGAACTTTATCAATTCTTATGCTTTAAATAATGCCATCTCTCAGGAAGGAAATGCTCGTAAAAATGGGTTTATGTTTTCACTTCTTTGAAAAATGTAAGTGCGAATTTGCCTTATCTTTTAAAGGTAGTTGGATTTGTTTTCAGGTTAGTGTAAATTTTTAATATAGTTGAAAGGAATTTGTCTCTTGTAAAAAGTGACACACATACAGAAAGAGGCACAATCAATTGTCAAATACCAGAAGGTCATCAATCATTTTAAATCGTTGTAAGTGTAATCTGCATGGGCGTCGCGAAGAGGGGGGGGGGGCAGGTAAGGGGGGCCGCGCCCCCTGGAAATTAGTAAATGTAATGTACAATCAATTACTATTAGACTATTGCTTTATTGTTGATGTAAATAAGAGTTTTTATTTAGCATAAATTAATACGCTTACCCTCAACAAATACTATAACTCATCTTTTATAGTTTTTGGCAACAGAATAATGAATTAATCGTAAAGTTCCAACCCCCTCTGAAAAAAAAGTTTGTCGACGCTTATGGTAATCTGTCAAGTGTTGAACCTCTGTTCTGCCATGTCCCCCCCCCCTTTTTTTTTTTTGTATTTGCAAGAATGATGTAATTTGTGTTGTTAATACAGTGATATAATTTTTATGGGAATAATAATAATACAACACGATCATTTAGCATTTGTTATTCTGTACCAATAGTCGACTTGTGGTCGCTCATTTGTTGCATTTATCCCTTATTTTCACTTGTTATGCAATATACTATTCCTTATCTCCACTTTCAAGAGTTGGCAACTCTAGTGCCGTGATAACGTGTGAGGGTCGCATTCGGTCGTGGGTTCGATTCCCATGGGTTTTCTTCGGGATTTTCCCGAGTCACAAGACAAAGTCTGGCAAGGATACTTGCATCCTTCCATTTCATTCAACCTTCATTTCAATCTAGTCTTTCAGGGTCGGAAGAGTTGGCGATGGGCGAGTTTGGCGTTGCTGCTAAAGGAATTGTACAGTTTGTCCTGACACTTGATATACGCAAGAGAGAAGAAATTAGGAGAAGTGATTGGAGTGGTGGGGAACAAACGAGTGATGTCAGAACTTAGGTAGTCACAAACACAAGCAGTATACTAATCCCCACCTCTCCTATAATGCAAGTGGGTGCCTCTCTGCTGTTCTTCAGGAGTTGGGGAGTGCCACGACGATCTGGACGGTATGTAACTGCTGTTGGTGTGGCATTGCAGTCGCTTAACTTGTTAGGGGGGACCGATGTCGAGATCCATGAGGCTGGCGGCTCCTTGGCGAACACTGGTGTCGAGATGAAGAACCTCCAGCACACGTTAGGAACCCTCACACCGGCTCGAGCCCTTAGCCTGGGTCGGCTATATACATAAGCAAGTTGGCACACACAGATAAGTCAGTTCAATTAGTGAGTTGGGTCAGCTTTAGTTAATTGTCAGGGCAAGCTGTGAATACTTGTGTAGTGTTTGCTTGGGTCAAGGTTATTGATATCTACAACAGAACAGCTGGAGTTGCAAGGCCATGAATTGTGGTTCAAATTTAGAAGAAATAAAGTGACATAAAAAGTAACTGGACTTATTATTTGCCACAATATATATTTACCTTTTCTTCTATAATACTTATTATAAGTATCTTCTTCTAATACTATAAGCACTAGTAACGCTTATAAGAAGGTTTACAGTTAGCATGAGAAATGTTAGTAAATCATTCATTAATGTCATCCTCAGGTACAAACTCGGTTGAAACGAAAATACGCAGTGCTTCTGTAGCGTGAAGGCGTGTTCATTGTAGGTTATCTCGTTCTTTTATGAAATATGAAAACTTGTTTTTTAATTCTGTTCATCCTGCAACAAAGGAATTTATCTATGTAGCTTTTCACGAGTCTATGCGATTAATACATTGCGTAATTATTATCCCTGTACTCTATTAATAATTTCCAGTGGAATTAGACTACAGAAGAGTTGATCTCCATGGCGCCCACAATGCATGTGGTACATCGATCCCGTCCCGACCGCCTCTCCCCGCCGCAGTCAATTAAACGCTTGTCTGTGTGGGTCTAAGCTGTAATTAATTGAGAAGCAGTGGGGAGGGACAAAGAAGTTATTAGAAACAGTTGCACTTGTAGTGAATCTTGACAGTTTGAGGGAATGTTCTTGGCGCCAATTGTCTGCCTCTTCTCTCAGACATTCCTTAAAGTAACTATACAGAGACTTTTTGCTGTTGCGTATGGTTATTCCTTCGTGAATGTTAACACTTCTCAATTTATCGATATTCGTTCAGTTTTCGACCACTCTACAGACAAGAAAAATCAAACCACAACACTGCGGTGTTTGCAATTAATGTTGTACAAGGTGTTAACGCAAAATAATTGAATCACTGTTAAAACTAACCGCAGTTTTCTCTGGCCGCGATTATTTACGAACGCTAATTCAGATTGTGCAAACAAAAAGAGAAGAACCCTGTTGTTTTCATTCTAAATTTGACTATTAGAAGCTTTCCGAGGGAAATAATTGCTTGTTTGCAGCCTTAGGGAACAAAAATAGTAGATAGGTAAATACCTATTGCTAACGCGTTTTCCTCTGTGACAGACGGTCTTAGTTCTTATTACTTTCTCTACTACGTATAGTAAGTAGAGGAAGTATTGTATTCCACCCAAAAATTCGATTTCGAGATTTCACCGGAAATATATATTTTGAGACCCCCTAAATCCAAAAAAAAGCATTTTTAGAAAAAAGTTCGAGTGTGCGTGTCTGTCAGTCCGTGGGCAACATAACTCAAAAACAAAAAGTCAGCTAAAAACAAAAGTTGGTATTTAAATTTAATGTCTTTCAAGGATGCGACACGAAGATCTTGAAGAAAATTTCTCCAACCTAAGCTACCCTTTACATGGAAAACTTTCAAACATTTTTTATTTTCTCGTAAACAGCTCTAACGATTTTGATGAAAATGTCATATGTTTGAGATATTTGTATGGCAAACGAAATGTATATTTTGAATCTTTTGGCTATGGTCCATGCAGTCATGTTTACTCTAGATGACTTTTGCATAAGCGGAATCTCAAAGCTTTAAAATATTTGACTATCGCTCAAAGCCTTCTGTATTTCCATATTCTCCTCACACCTACAAGGAAATAAGCAATAAGATAATTTCTGCAAGTGTTTATTTCAACTAACACGAAGAAGATATAGGAATAAGAGTTTGTAAGAATGGTCAGTACAAGAGTAGAGAAAGTCATGTGAGTGCAACACATCAGATTAGAATTTTAAACTTTGGCACCGCTCCGTTCTGCTTGACTATGGACTTAGGAATAGGAGAGATGCGGAGGTCACTGAAGCCAGGTTTATTGTTGTACCTATGTCCTCAATGGGGCACACCCGGGGGAGAGAAGACACCGAGCGGTCAGATCCAGACTAACGGCACAGCCATTCACATAGATCCCTAAGGTTTCCCAAGTTTGACGCCACCTCGAATTCTTTAGGTCTTCCTGGGCCAACTCAGAGGGATCTCGGCGCGGGGTCCAAGCCCCCACGGACCCCACGGACGAGGGACGGAGAGAGTTCCTCTGCGTATAACGTCCCTGCCAAGCTGCACCTAACACCTTCGCTGACACTTGCGATCCTGAAAGAATCAACAGGATGAAGGATGAATGAAGTGATTAATGAAACAAAATTTAGGAGATGTAATTATCCGTTCCACCATTCACCTGGCGATCCGGAGAAACCCTCGATCAGGAAGGTCGGCCACAGGAATTGAACGTACAACCTCCCGGATGCGAGCCTCACATGTTACCATGGAGCCATCTCACTAGGTACTATGGACTTATCTTGAGGGCAATTAGGCTGTTGCTTAAACCCAACTAATAAAAGACATTCCACTCGCTAAAAACACATAATTGGATGCTTGTTTGAAAACAAAAACCTGTAAATACAATCTACTGGAGGTATTTCAAAATTCGTAACACGGTTGTTGTTGTTTTTGTCAGAGATTGGTGACAGATAGGGTTTTAAAATGAGCGTCAGTAACTGTGGTAACTTGTTTGTATAGATTTGAAAATAAGTTGGAGACAACTTGAAACATTTCAGCTGTAAAACATCTTGCAATATTACTAAGATAAGTGAAGCTTTTAGTTTCTAATTTGTTCTTATTTTAGATTCTGTTGCTTCACTGTTAATAGCTTCATTATTTCCCTATTTAAGTTATATACTATTGACATTAGAAATGGTAGAAGAACCTTTTAACATACATAATACTTCATTCATTATGTCAATTTTAGGTTTGGAATGAAATAAAAAGGTAGAAGATTTAAAGTATAGACAAAAGGGTGACCACAGCAATGAAGAGTGGCCTACTCAGAATATAAAACCCCCCGTGGCACTGCAGTCCATATCGGACCAGGGCCTGCCAACCCGACATATGAAAGGTAGACGTGGGCCGATACAGGGAGGAGATGTGGTCAGCATCCCGACACCCCCAGCAGGAAAGTTGGCTTTCATGACCTATCGCAAGCTCCTCAATTTCCTCATGATGCTGAGTGGGCACCGGTCCTATACCCGGGACTTAAAATCCGCACCCTCAGGGGTGGATCGAACCCGGGCTGCATTCCGTGGCAGGGAACCAAGACTATAGAACAAAAATAAATTCTTGCCAGCTATGTTATTACTTTAGAACTTGTAAAATCGCTAAAACATTTAGTGATGGGGAATTTGATAAAGAATGCATAAGTAAAATCCAAAAAGTTAGAATACTACAAAAATATTAGATTATCTAGGCAGATTATAGGGAGAAGAATAAAAGACTTTTCCACATTAATTGACAAATGAGTTGAAGTCTGAGATTTCAAATAAGTGGTGTATTCCATGGTTTTAGTTGAGAGCACAGACATTAACGACCCTGCACAGTTGGCAGTGTTTATGCAAGGTGTGAAAGAGGACTTCTCACTTCCTAAATGTTTGCTTCATTTATTCCTTAGAAAACACAAGTTTCAGGTAAAAACCTGTTAAAGTGAATGAATGATGTAGAATTAAGGGTGATCAACTACTTGATCATCAGTGACCTTATAAATTGGATCATGGCAAAAGCCAGTGATAAATTTTAATCTAAAACAAAAAATACCAGTATAAAAGCAAATATACACAAGTACATCAAAGAGGCAAAATTCAGAATTAAAACAAAGTTGTAAAAAGGTGGAAGATATCTCAAGTTCTATATTCTTAGGTTCATGTTTATCTTTGCTAAAACTCTTTCTACCGCTTGTTTATCATCTGCCAGGATATGTGCAACTGTGACAGGCAGTTCCGCAGTCTTGAAGGTGCACTAGGTAAAGGCACTCTAACAGCACATGATGGACAAAGAGGAGCAGGCTCTCGTTTAAAAAGGTAACCATGCATAAAATCACAATGGCCAATATGTAACTGAGCCAAGGTCACCTCCTAACTGTTTAAAGTACTGAAACAATTAAACAAAAAGTGCAATTTCTATCTCCATAAACTGGTGTCACTTTTTGTACTTTACACATAATTGTTAATTTTGGTATTTTTACAGGACCAGCAAATTCTGAACTGCAAATTAGTTATCTGGCATTCTTTACTATATTCAAGCATTTAAATGACTTGGACTGTATCCTGCAAGGAAGGAAACAGAACATAGTACAAATGCAATAAGACTAAGTCATTCACACTGAGGACAGATCTGTGGAAAGGTCACCTAATATGCAGAGAACTATATCATTTTCCTTGTTTAAACTTGTTTACTAATTCTTCAGTTAACTGTTTGCAGAAATACGCTGCTAATTTGAGTGCAATTATTCTGACTGTCAATTTAAGGACTTCAAAACTATGGAAAACAACATTTAAAATCGGATTTGAGTCAATTAATAACACTAAACAACACTCCCTTTTCAAAATTTCCCAGATCATGTTTCAGAGGCCTGCTATTCTCTATTATCAACCAGACATCGACTGAACTGTAAAGACTGGTTCCTAGGGTTGGTTCCTCCAGTAGACTACTCTGGTGGTGGTTTTAAGAACTTGTATAATGGATCGCTTTGTGGTATGTCAAAATTGAAAACTTTGTCTTTGTTTTTCCAGATAAAGATCTGTTCCCATGTTGACAATTTTTGGTTTCCTGATATGTGCCTTAATAATTTTGGATCCACATTAATGTCATGATTTTCTTTCCAAAAATGGGTGGCAATTGCTGATTTTTCTAAGTGTTTGTATTTTATACATCTGAAATGTTTGTTAGTTCTTGTTTCTCAATTTCTCTTAGTTTTTCCTATATAAACGTGGGTGGAGTTATTGCATACTATTTGGTAGATTCCAGATCTTTTATTTGATGCAATGCTAGAACATACCACTTTCAACATATGAGTATCAAACAGAATTTAAAGAAATCATTAGAATTGTAGAAATTAATGGCTTCTGGAAATCGTGGACAAATAAAACATTGAACATAGCCAAAAAGAAAAAACTAATAAAAGAAACAACTACTCTAAGGAAACCAAAAGAAGAAATGTCATTAAAAAAATTCACATACCACCCAAAGACATTTGACAAATTCAAAAAGATTTTTAGAGAATACAACATAAATACAAAATATTTAGAGAATTTGAATTCTCATCAAGCAGTTATTCTCTCAGATTCCAGGGTGACAATTATAGTAATTACTTCCAAATTGTCACCTGGCTCGAAGCCCGAGAGCATCTTGAATAATTATAGAATGTTGGAAAATCCTTACCCATCTAACAGCACTTCAAAAACACCTAGTCTTCCAATGGACACCAGCTCACTGTGGACTGAGTGGTAATGACAAAGCTGATTTCTTGCAAAAAAGGGTACCAGCAGTGTACATTTTTTTTTTAAATTAACGTCCTCCAACATTGTGTCATATCAGACGAATAAATGAAATGAACGGGTGAAATGATGCTCAAATGAGCCCAAGGTCCATGGAGCTTTAAGTTACCCGACATTTGTCTTCTCAGGGTAGGGAAAACCTCAGAAAAAAACCTTACCCGGATAACTTACCCTAAGCAAGATTCAAACTTATGACCTCTTGAACGTGAGGCAGACACGCGAACCATCACGCTACCGAGGCGGGCCCAGCAGTGTACAGAAATATATGGTTAATGTACCATTTTATGGAGGTAAAAGATTAGTCAACTCTGAATTTAAAAAAAATAATTGCAAAATATTACTATGAAAAATCAAAAAATAAAATATGGGAGCTCCCAAACATTCAAACCATGATTCCTGAGTATCCTCGAAAAACAGCAGTTGCAACCTTCAGGTTGATTACAGGACATGATTGTCTGGCAAAACATTTAAACAGAATTGGGATATATTCTTCACCACTCTGTCCTCTATGTGATCTGCAAGAGGAAATGGACCGAGACCACCTTCAAATATGCCCGGCCACTTCTAATGCCCCATCCATCAGTGAAAAATATTGGTGAGCAAGAGGATTAATTACTTTATTGTTAGAAATCCAGCATTAGCCAACAACATACAATAGGCTTCAATCCCACCCCTGGGGGTGTGGATTTTAAGTCCTGGGTATAGGACCGGTGCCTCCTCAGCATCGTGAGGAAATTGAGGAGCTTGCGATAGGTAAGCAGCCCTGGACATGAAAGCCAACTTTCCGGCTGGAGTGTCGAGATGCTGACCACATCTCCTCCCCGTATCGGTTGGATGATCGCTCACCTCTACCTTGTGTATGTGGGCGTGAGGCCGGCAGTCGGGTTGGTAGGCCCTGGTCCGATATGGACTGTAGTGCCATGAGTTTAACTTTTTAACAGATACAGCATAAAAAACTTACTTGGCTCAAGCACTCAAGACAGCATTGCAGCAAATGACTCATAACTGAAACAACAGAAACTGTGGATCAATTAAACTGTCATTCACTGATGAAAGAAACCATTAACAACAATGCATTCATGATATTGGGTCACCTTGCTTTAAAGCATGGACACTTGTACACTTAAACAGGTTTAGTTTTAGATGAATTCTCATACATTGGAAGAACTAAAACAAAATATTAGAAATGAAATCAGAAACATTACAGTGGCCCAACTTAGTTGTATAAATCAGGTGTTCTCTCGATATAATGCTTGTTTAGCCTCGCGAGGGTGGACAACATTTCCAGCATCTTCTATAAGGTAAGAGTGTTATACATGCTTTACACACAGAGTTTATGTGGGAGCAAAGCCGGCTGTGGCACACGCAATTACACACAGGTGAAATGCCCTGCATCTATTAGCTTTTAAATGAAGAACCAGCATATTAGCAATCAAGTATTTAGTCTAATTTTATGTTTTATTTATGGAACCATGCATTACAGAGGAAGTTATGTTTCAGCTTAACGCCAAGAAGTCACTGTTAAAGTCTGTTTACTCATACTTGTAACATCCTGTATATAAAGGTGCTCCAAATCATCCCAACACATGTTGGTCCCCCATCTCCCTACTCCTTGGGGACCTATCATCAACTGTTGCTTCAACAACAATGCTGGTCTTTCATCTTTGGCAATGAGACCAAAATATTCCATTCTTAAAACTAAAAGAACTTAAAACTGACAAAGCTCAACATAATTTAATTGCAATGTATTTTTTATACATAGTGCAATACAACATGTACAAAATAAAATACAAAAATTGTACAAAGCTTACTAATGTCATTTTGAAACAAATAATCACTTTATTTACAAACATATAAGCAATTTCTTACATTGATCCTTTATATGTAAGTTCCCAACATAAACATAAAAGTCTAAGCTATCACATTCCAATATAATTGCTGCCTTTAAGATTATTGCAAGGTCACATTATCAAATCTAAGGTTTGGTGTTAACAAAATCTTACCTCACCTGATTACATGGAGTATACAACAATCTTTAGCTTGGAAACAGTTAATTTGCAAATGCACTATATTTTTAGCCCAATAAATGTGTACATGGTACTGTATATACCTATTAGCGCAAGGCACATAATACAGTTATTAATGTTATACATATCTGTACACAAAACCTGAACCTAGAATATCATTATTAACCATCAGCCTTAACAACATTGATTTTTGAAACCTATTGATCCACGTACTGAGGTGAACATATATAAGTATTCAGATGCAGTACTCAGTATTAAGAATGTGGTTACAATGAATATGAACAACATGTACTAAACTATAAATTGAAGCAGTGTATTTCACCTTTTAGTACAAAGAAATACATACATGAAGAACAAACATAAATATGCATTCTAAAGAAATAAAAATAAATGTTGATTTGACTGGATAAAAGTGCACTAAACTCTCGGTTTAGCAAACCTAAAGGAGCCAGGAGTTGTCCGGAAAATTGAATGTCCATTAAATTGCAAAATGAATGAAAATGAAGCAAAAACAATTAAACTGTTTTATTGGTACATATAATTTACTTTACATGATTTACTCTTGGTTAGAAGTCGTTCCCTGTGAAGTTGAGGGTTTGAAAAAAGTGTAAATACCCATTTGCTTCCCACGTGAATATTGCTTCTTTATGATTAAGGAGTGAAACTGTCTGAAATGTTCATAATGGGTTAGCATATCATCCATGTAGTCTCTTATTATGGATAATTTAGGTACACACTTCAAAGATTCATCACTGTCGTCTTCATCTTCATCCTCTTGTAGAACAATTGCAGCGATCTCTTCATGACTCAGAACCTGGTGACCTGGGAATACCCAGAGAATGCCCAATTCAGACTGAAGCTAAGAGTCATGTGAGTTCTTGAGCGCATGACATGTACACGAACTTTCACGAATGTAGCCGAAGACGCGTGAATAGCCTTTTTAATTAGACAAACAGCGGAATGCCTCAATTTAATCATCGCAGATCATCTAAATTTCATTTAAATTTATTTTATAACCAATGCCAAATTTAGTCCGTTAAATCTGAAGTCCATTGAACAGAGGTCCGTTAAACCGAGAGTTTACTGTATTCAGATTATAATACTTTGTCATTAGGCCTTCCCACACAGAATAGATGATAGCCTTTTAGACGCCGAACTCACATTCTTTGTTATCACAACAGATCTAATGTTGTTCCACTCTTTTACCAGTATTACTTTTAGTTGAATTTTACTCATAATATGTCTTTTTCTGGCTCATTCCAGATAACCTATGCAGTTCAGAAACAAAACCTAAAAAATAGCAATATCCATAGTCACTACACCCGACACAATGATGATTATTTTCAGCAGAGATTTAGTAAAAATATTTCAAAATAGGATCCTAATGTCATGGGTTTAATGCTTCATGCAAAACTACCTGCATATTTAAAATGTTCTAAAGGTAAACAATTTGAGAGTGCTCTGAAGAAGTATTTGATAACAAAGACATTGTACAGTATCAATGAACTATAATAATGTTAATATTGAAATTACAGACCCTCTGTGTAAATCACAAATGATAGGTAGCTATAGTTATATGTGTAACCATTAGGTTGTCCATCTCTGTAATACAAATTATAAATATAAATGTGTGACAATGTCAGAAACTGTATTGCAGTCTATTGACAATTTAATTTCACTTTCAATCAAATTTGGTTTAGGAGTGGAATGGCTCTGGCACTAACGCCTGTGGCCTGCATTTGGAAGGTCATGGGTTCGATTGCCGCAGCCGACCTTCCTGACCTTGGCTCTTTCAGGAGTTTTCCCAGGTCACTCAGGCGAATGTTTGGAAGGATATTTACCTTACATCCCCCGTTTTACTTCCTCTCATTTAATTGATTTCTCTATCCAGTTTTTTCAGGTTGTAAGAGTCAGTGGGGTTACCAGCGGCTGCGCTAAGGTGGTGCTTGCACTCTGGAAATATGGAGCTCGACTGAGAGGAGGCACTGTGGTCGGCCGGCCACAGGGACTGATTGATCAGTAGGACCTGACTGGCTAGTGGTGGGCTCTCTGTGACTAACTGGAATTCTGTCAGGCTGAAGATCTTGCCTGCAGCAGTTAGGGACACACCATAGCTGTAGTTCCACATGTGATGTGTTCTGGCCACCTGTAGGGTACTTTCATCTCATCCTTCCTCCCGGGGTCTGACACACAATAAGCCATCGACTGAAGTGTCAGAATCCCCTCCGTCAGAGACAGACAAGTCAGGAGATTGTGGTGCTGTTTTCAGAAGATATGGAAAATAGCAAAGGAGCCATAACCAAACTAATGCTCAGGTGTGTCTGGTGTCATGTCTTGCTGGAAACAAAGGTTTACCTGCAATCTTAATTTATGAACACCATTTTTCCAATGTTCTTTAAGCATACTTCAACAAATGTACTTATCCATGGTATTGTTAATAAAACAAGATCCCCATCACTTTCAGACACCATGCAACCTGACACCATGCTTCCACCATATTCTTTAGATCCCATTCAACATTTGGTTTCCTAAGATTCTCCGATCACTGTGGTGAATACTAAATTTACTTTCATCAGACCCACAACATTATCCCAGAGTTGTACATTTCATATCAAACATGTTTTGGAAATTGTTCCTTCTTTTTCTGATTTACCCTACTTATGTAAGCTTCTTCTTTAGACCCTTACATTGTAGCCAGCACTATTCAGTGTTCCCTTTTGTGTGTCAACTTGTCATTCCCCAACAGTAGTTTCCTTTGCTTTGTGACCCATGTTCATTGTTGGTAGGAAGCAGTCAAGTAAAGTAGAGGTTTTGAACACAGATCTCTTGACCACACACAGCAGAAAAGAACCATGTGCTTTACTTCTGTATAGCATATTTACTAATGGTTTTGTCCAACTAGGTGAGGTCATTGCACCAGGAAACATTCACAGCCCTTTAATATAAAGAGATACTGCCATTGTGCAGGGTACGGCATGAAAGTAAATACTAGGCAATTATTACCCAATTATGGCCCCTACACCAAATTAAAAGAGTGTAGCCATTTGCAGTACTCATGTTTATTCTTCTGAATACTTCTATCCACCTCTGTACATGTAAACAGATTCTAATAATAAGTGCATCACAATGAGTGTAAACATTAGCTAATCACACAAAGATAATCTCTATAGCTTTGTAGGCACTCAAACATTTATTTGCTTAATTACATAAGATATTAACAGTATTATTCCCTCCTGTGAATGTTTGTCTTTTTCTTAACCCCTAAGGCCACACTGGGTGAAATTTCTCCTGAAAGGAGTTTCTTCTCATTGCAGTAATTTTGCATTCCTTCACAGATCTTTTGTCCTTTCATGTATTCTTCTATATAAACAACTAATAACCACTCACATATATATTAAATTGGTTAGACTGATTGGTTATATATTAGATTGGTGAGAAGGTTATGCCTGAAAGGTCACTCAAAGGAGATCTGGTCCATCTTATGAAAAATATTATTTAGTATCTATTACAACTATTACACTATAGTTGTCCAAGAACTCTTAGATACCAATACCATCAAAAGTATTTTACAGTAAGGTGATTTTCTCAGACTGAAATAGTAATGAAGATGCACATTCTATACTTCTATTTCAATTGTAAATAGGAAATAACATTATAAACAGGAAATAAGGTAATTCCGCTGGCATTTGTGGATGAATGATACCTAGGGGCACTCTTTTTTTGCATTAAAGATAAAAGCGACAAACATATTAAACCGATCTTTCTTTTCTTCTCAGCTCCTCAAACACATAACAGGAAAACAAGAGCTGTGCACGTGGGAACAAATCTTCATTTTGAAAAATAGAAACAGTGTATTCAATTTTGACATCCCTGAGAAAGATATCTTCAGCAAGTTCCTTGAACCACCACCAGAGGAGACCTCAGAGGAAACATCACCATCCACACCAGGGAGAAACAGTCAATGTTCAGTTTATAATGAAGGAAAGTCAAGCCTTTGAAACATGTTCCGGTAAATTATAAGTAAGTGTTGTGTAGTGTTATTAATCGACTCACCCTTTTGGTTTAAATATATTAAAGCGATTTCCCATTATCTTTCCAAATTATGTAATGTTGATCAACAAATGAATATTGCTATTTTAGTGAATTTTAGCAATGAGTGCAGATTGAGGTGAAATTGCCTTAGTTCACACAAAAAAAATTCAGCAATTTTAAATATAAAAATTAGTACTCACTTTCTTTTAAGCTCATTCCTGTGAATTGTTAAATAAATAAAAAATAAATAAATAAATAACAAATAAAACAATAAAGTAAAACTCAATTACAAGAACAGTGAAGTAATGACTGATGATTAAAAATGGTTTAGCATTCTTGGAAGTTGACCATTCTGTCATTAGTGAAATGATGGCCTGGATAGTCAACGACAGATTAGCATTCTTGATGATTGACCCTTTTTACCTGACCATACTGAGCGTGAAGAGATGGCCTTGGGTTGGGAAGTGGAAAAGGGTAAGGAATTCTCGGAAAACTACACGCTTTGCAGTTAGGCTTTTCATTGTTTTCTTTAAATATATTCCTATAGTACCATTAAGAAATAACACATGCACACACACGCACACACGGACTCACTCACTCGCACTCACTCACTCACTCACTCACTCACACACTCACTCACACATTCACTCACTCACTCACTCACTCACACACTCACTCACACACTCACACACTCACTCACTCACTCACTCACTCACTCACTCACTCACTCACTCACTCACTCACTCACTCACTCTTCTGTTAATATGTTAAAATGTCTATTACATACACCTAATAAAAAATATACAACTATCAAAATAAAAATATAATGAGATATACCTATGTATAAAATACAAGCCATATAGTCTGGAAAAACGAAAACAAACTCATTTCACAAAATTGGATAAAAAGAATGTGGGAAAACATTCCTCCAGTGTTATTTATCATGAATTAAAAAAAATATAGTGAAATTAAAGTGATAATACACGCCATATAGAGCGAAAAAACACAAAAATTAGAACTCGTTTCAAGAAATTAAAAAAAGTAAATTAATGTGAAAAAAATGTCTCTAATGATATCTCAATGAAAATGTCAGAAATGAATCCACACCAAGACCTACTAAAGTTTTTGGGAGGTGCCCAAGAACACAGGCTTAAATACCTATACAACTGAAAGAACTGTAAATAGATAGAGAAAGGAAGAGATGGGGAAAGGGAAGGACAGGGAGAGGTGGAGGTGGAAATATAGGGAGGGAGTGAGGAGAAAAGGGAAAGAAATAGGGAGAGAAAGAGGGGTAAAGGTAGTGATGTACGACGAATGGAGGAAGCAGAGAGAAGGAGAAAGATGAGTAAAGAAGAAGTCAGAGAGGTGGAGATTGTGGAGCAATAAAGAGGGGGAGAGAGAAGTGAAAGGAAAGAAAGAGATGAAGGAAGAGTGAGAGAGAAAATATTTAACCCAATAATGTTAGCAGAACTGTGGAATCTGCTTGTAAACATACAAATAGAGTATTTAGTGTCTGAAAATTCACCCAGTGTATTAGCATAAGTGAAAGTAAGCATAGCTTTTATGACTTTATCGACTTTATTGATAGTGTACATTGTCTTGCGTATATTTAAGTACTTTCCAACATACTTAAGAGTAAAGTTGTGCTCACAAACAGACAAAGCATATCCTAGGTCAATAATATATTATGTTAGAATTAACCTTTAATGCCTTTCAAAACTTAATGGGTAACTAAAATGTATCAGTCTTTTAAGAAATGTTTTTTATGGTAAAACTGAGAATTAGAATCTTTAAAAACTGAAGCATAATGACACCAACAACTCATGTTATTGGAACCTCAATCAACCAAAATAGTTTCTTTGTGACTATCAGCAGTTAGTATGTAGGTATATTATCTTCTAAGATTCATGGATTCAAAATATAATGTTTTTCAATTTAATTCTCCATAACCTGAAGATTAATATTCTCACCTGTCATTTTAATGTGTTTTATTGGCACAAAATGTTTGGATCTTAAGCTGCAAACAGTAGCACTATTTTGTTATTTTCACTTCTTTCACAAAATGATTATATCCAGAACACAAAGTACAATTACAACCATTTAACAAATTTTGGCAACCAAATTAATGAAGAAGAGCTTAGATATGTTATATGAGCAAACAACAAACATGTATAGATAATATGTTTTTTGGAAAATTTCAAAATTTTATATTTTTTGAGTTTTATAACTTTTGGAAAATTGCAGGAAATGTTTAACTTTTTTATGTGCAGCACTTTCAAAATTAACTTACATATATTTAGCGGAACAAATATTTTATATATCCAAAAATGTTATCAATTTAATTTAAAATTATAGAGAAATATTTATAAAATTGGGCATAGATGTTTCAGTTTTATAAATTACTGCTTGTCCAAAAGTCCTGGCATTCCCCCACTCCCAAATCAAAGATGCGTAATAGCACTGAGCAGTCCGCTTGCATAAAAGAGAAGTGGGGGTCAGTCTTTCAACTGTCGTGAGAGTGACAAGTTCACGCTTTGTTGGGTCAATCCATGTCAAATCGAACACCCGTAAAACACGACTTTTTCGTAGGAGGTTCAAATTTTTTTTATGGATAATAGGCATCAAATAAGGACACCTGTATTTTTTTATTTCCGTATTTTTAAATTACTTGCTTAGTTATGGCTATTAGAAACTAAGCAATTTCTGTGCGCATCTTAATATAAAATCACTTGTTACTCTAAGTTCATATAGAGTTAAGAGTTGAGTTTTGGCTCACTGGAAAGGTTAAATATACACTTTTAACAACTTTCGATCAATCATTATTACACATAAATTTTGGACTGTTTTTTTGATGGTATATTTTGTAAAACCAAAAATAGAATTTAAATCGATGTGTTAAAAATCTAAAAAAAAATACACACATATTCCCTGACATTTTATCTATAAAATAAGATGTTGAAAACAATGGAGCTTGCATTAGTGCATTTGCTACAATTTTTTTTCTGGAGGCCTGCAAGCGCACACGGACGAGTAACAAGCCAGGTGACTGCAGACAGCCTGCGAATTGCCGCGTCAGCTATGCTAGTCAGATAACTTCTTCTTACTAAGGCAGTACAGTCCATGCAGAAAAATGTCTCCACGATGTACCTTCTTTCTGATACTCCTGTGGCATCTGATACATGCTTTTGAACTATTGAATTTTTTTGAAAAAATCCTCTGATGTAAACAGTTCTTTGCTTTTAGCTTCTTCCTTCATGTACGGCCATACATTTGAAATAATTTCTCTACTCTGACTGTGTAATGTTTTGGTCCCTAATTTAGAACTTACAAGTGGCATAATTGATTTACGCTATGATCAATGTCTCACAAATTCACTATATTTACTCTTTATCGCAAAGGTCTATGTCTTCAACTGCACGCTGCACTAAAAAGCACTTTTGAATTAGCAAGACATGCAGACATCACTACCTTCCCCCTCCTTCCCCCTGTGCATGGTTTCATTCGCAGAATTATACGATATGAGCTGATGAAACAGATAAAAGCTATGGATTCGCCAACAGGACTTCCAGTTAAGGTCAGGGGCCAAGAACGCTGGGTCCAGCTGTGCTTTAAAAGTACGCTCCTTCATTCCTTTGCCAAAAACTGAAGCTTTAGTGAAACAATTTTCTTTCGAAGGAGGTAAAGCTGTGTGTTGTATGGAAACATTATTTAAAATGCATATTTTAAAAACATTTTGAAGATGCTAATAGTGTGCATGTAATAGTGTCAGCTAGCAGTGTTCTCCTTACTGTACTGTTGTAACGTTCATGGAACCTCAAGCAATGAACAGTTGTCGCAACGGAAGGTGGCAATTGTGTGAGGTTACTGTAGCCGCCACCGCTGCCACACAAATTTGCTGCACTGATTTGCAAAGTTAATTACAACTGAACTATTAGAGACTCCATTCTGATTTTTTCTGAGAATATTGAATAAACTTCATTGTATTTTTAGTTTTTTCCCCAGATTTTTAAATAGTCGAGTTTATGTTATTATCTAACTTTAAAACTTTAATCGTATAAAATATAATATAAATAATAATTAATAAAATTTTCTAATAAATATCTCACGAAATACTGCAATTTATCTTTAATTTGAGACAAAGATCAAGTAATTTGCTTCATTACAATCGGAGGTATGATTGATCGAAGAGTGAGGAGCACGCAATTTTTGGGACATTTCAAAAATTAATATCTGCCAAAATAAATTTTTTATACAAAACGAAGAAACACGGGTCAAATATATTTTGTTACAAAACACCAAAAAAATTTTCAAGAAAATCTGAGAGATCAAGGTTATTTTTTGCCATATTTTGTTCGATTTGACGTGGAATGACTCATATGTGGCTGCCTCCAAGTTCTGATAACCTTCTAGTCACTTGCTCCCCCTACCACTCTCACCACTTCTCCACATTTCTCCTCACTCGCGCATACAGAGTGTCACGACGTTTTAGACAAACTGTGCTTCTTTGCTTTAAACAGCACTTTAATGACATTTTCAGGTACTAAATGTATGTAAGATGAATTTTGATTCTTTGCATATATTTATATATGAGACCCTTCTCTTCTTTAACTTAGCTCCTACTTCCTGTTCTGCATATAAGCTGCATAAGATTAATCAGGCCTGTATTTAAACATCTTTACATTTCTGGACAACAACTCTCCATTTTATTTTGAAAAAAAATCTTCTGCTTTCTCACTCCGAGAGGCCATAAAAACAAAGTATGAGAAACTAAAATTAAACAAACATAGTAAACAAGGGAACAAATTCTAAAGTAATTTTATAAAACAGTAACATGGAAATGAACAATTAACACAATACAACTTCAAAAGGTATAAATGTTAAACATAAAAGCTTTATTAAGGGTCATCTCCTTAGCGTGGTGGTAGCACCACTGCTTACCAAGCAGGAGACCTGGGTTTGATTCCTGGTACCAATGTGGGGATTTTCTTCCATTAGGAGACATGGTTTGGGATCCACTCAGCCTCATTAGGTCCCTGTAGGGCCAACTGAGGAGCTACTTGATTGAAAAGTAGCAGCCCTGGTTGCAAAGACCATATAACCAGTCTGGAGGGACCAAGGCGCTGAACATGTCCCATCTCCAGTACTGCACCCCACTCATGATGCCTGTGGTAGGTAGAGGTGGAGGACGCAGTGGCTGGGCAGTAGGCCGTGGCCTGAAAAGCGCTGTTGTGCCATGAGGTTAGTAGCATGTTCTTCATGCTATCTTTGAGTCATTTGAGTCACTTTTTTCCTCTCACCTTCACTTTAAAATGTTGGAAATACTGAAATGTTTTCAAGTTCATTCTGCTTCCAGGTCTTCACTGTGGTCCAGAGGACCCTCTGCTCCCTGACAGGCAGCTCCTAGGCTGGCTTGTAAGTCCTACGGGGTGTAAGTCCAACATAAGAGGAGGGTAATCAGGGAAAGAAGAAAGAAGAAGAATATTATGGTTAATGTTGTGATTGTCTATCCAATAATGATGTGACACAGCAGACTTTTCTGTTTGTGTCAGTTTTATGTTGCTCTGGTGTTTTTGTAGTATAGTTTCCAAATTTATTTTCATTTTTCCTATGTAGTCTTTCCTACAATTCTGGTAAATTCTGGATTTTGAATTCCAGAATTTTTTGAAGAAACTACTAAACAAGCCACTTAAAACAATACTTAAATATCTGGAAGTTATAGATCAGAATTGTGAGAAAAGCTGTATAGGAAAAAGAAAAAGAAATTTGAAAATTAAACTAAAGGAGCACCAGAGAAACAAAGTTAAGACAAACAGAAAAGTCTGCTCTGTAACGCCACTTTTAGATAGAAAACCACAACATTGCCCAAAATATTAAATTGTTAAAATTACTTACTTCACCAACAGAGTTGAACATTTGGGAAAAAATGTACATCATCAAAAACAGTAATAGAGTAGCAAATTTCAAAATCTTGGCATTGAATGAAGTGTTAAAACTTTGTGCTGCTGACACCAGATGGCAACTGGATCATAGCAGCAGAGAGAGGGAGCAGGAGGAAGCTATCGTCAGTCGCCCAACAGCTGAGGATGAGGTTGAATGATCTTGAAAATGTTTCAGTATTTCCAACATTTTAAAGTGAAGGTGAGTGTAAAAAAGTGACTCAAAAACAAACAAATAAAACAGTAGGTATATTATACAGATGATATAATTATAAACGGAAATGGGCAACAGTGAAAGATTCCGATTAAGTTGGTTGCCTAGGCCAAACCTCCTACAGAAGCTGACAAAGAGCCAGAGAGTGGTGCCTCTTGACCTGATCATTGCGTCTACTAGAGCTGAAGCTGTATTTCTCCAGATAATAGGGCACTCATTAATGTCCATTGATATGTAAAACTAAATTCAGAAACATTTTCTGAAATAAATTGTTCTTAAATATATTGCTGATATAAACCTTTAAATATTTCAATCAAGACTTTTGTAATTATTCTGTAAACTGTAAAATAAATATAGCTAAATAGCTATAGCTACAAAAGCTGGACTAATTTGATTAAAAATTTAAGGGAAATTATAATGCTACTTAAAAATATGAAAATCATTATAAGAGGAGTAATACATGGACATTATGCAAGGGAAATGTTCTTAGTAGCATTTGTAAATACTGGAATTTGACTGACTATTAGTTGTGAAAATGTGTAAGTTCCTGTTAAACTTTCTTTTGTGACAAGATGTTTGGAATATGCAGCACATTGTTGTGGGTCACTGGCAGGCTTAGTCTAGGTGGAGCAGCAGAAGATTCTAAGCAATGGTGCAGTTGCAAATAGAAGTTTTCAAAGGCAGGAATGCTCTAGAGTCTAGAAGAAATTCCTGCATCCAAATTGAACATCTCTATAAGGGGTACAGTACATATCTGCAGACACTCTGAATGCAGCAGATATGTACAGCAAACTGTACATATGCTCGTCATTAAGAGGAGCACTGCAGAAGTGAGGCAATGTTATACTCACCTAAGCCCTGAGAAATTACATGAAATGGGACAAGTGAATTATGCAGATCTCTGAATAAACAAGAAATTCATTAACTAAAAACATATTTAGTTACAGTTATGTCTTTCAGACAAAATCTCTTACTATTTGTTATTCCTTTGTCCAGTATGCAGCTCTTAATACAGGTCTGATTAGCACATACACTTTTTTTTAAGATATTCTTTATAAACTGTAATTACATTCCACAGCAAATCATGAAACTAAAATGCATTTCACATCATTCAAGAACTTCACTATGTTCCATTTACTGGAGGTACCTTAAACACAGAGAGTGGTTACACTCAGAATTAAAGAATTCTTGTCTGCAGATATTACCTTTATTATTGGCTGCTTGAGCTTGAAGATGGTCGAATTAGAATATCCAGCACTCTAGCTAATGAACCTTCAATGCTATCAAAACGCCTTTCATATTCTTCTAACTTCCTCCTGTTCTCTTCAAGTGCATTTCTCAGCTCTCGAATTTCATTTTCCTTATTTTCTTTATCATCTATGTTCCCCTTATAACCAACAATTTCAATGGCTTTTTTCACAATGTCAGAATCCAAACTACAACCAGCACAACTCTCAGAGCAACAATGTACAACTTCTTCATCGCTGTGCTTTGCGTCTTGCCTCTTCTTGTGGTGGCTGGTGAATAAGATCCTTGCTCCTTGATTAGGCAGAACACGTATTTCACTTTCAGGAACTGTTTCCGGAAACAGGCGTACCCTATTGGTTACAAAACTAAACACAGAAGATGGATTGCAGTCTGGCCACCAGCAACAGGCACGTTTCAATGGATCCAAACAGGAGAAAGGCTTGCTCAGGAACATGCTTTCCACATAAGATACAAATTTTACTCTTGATACATAAGCCACAACTTCAGCATCTTTTCTTATAGCCTGGGTGTCGCTGACAGCGAGGCCATTCAATAAGTTGAACAGCACAATTGCAATGAGAAATACAAACAGCACAAAAACCACATGACTAGTGCCTGGGAACAAAACAAAAGGAATTGAGGCAGCATCAAATTCTCCAGTAAGCATAACCACAGTCTTGAATACGGACATTCCAGGATCCAAAAAGAAGTTTTCTTCACCATCTTCTTCATCACAATCAGCAGCTTCTTTCCCATAATCGGCAACTTCTTTCCCATTGTCACGGAATAGTGTATAGAAACTCAAAGCAAATGCAACAATTAAGATGGCATACCATGCAAGGAACTTCAAGAAATTCCAAGAAACTGTTTTGAACATCTCAATGTTGGTGGCCAGACGTGGATGGCGACCAATAAGCAACACCAGTTCAGCCCACGAGAGAAGAATTGCTACAGCTGAGAAATGAGGACGTGCTCGAAGGCCGATGCCCCAGCCACCACAGAGTAACACAGCAGCACTAAAACCCAGCAGTAACAACTCCAGGTAGTTCTCAGGAGTACGGAAGTAACGTCCAGGTGACACAGCAAACTGGAACAGCTCTCGAAGCAAGAGAAGGACAAAGAAGATTGCCAACAACCACCATGTAAAACCTCTCCCATCTATTCTCACCTCTTCCTCTTGTGCATCTTTTATCATCTCATCCTCTGGTGCATCAGTCATACTATCATTGGTTGCATGGCCTGCTTCTTCTAAGTTTTTTCCTAGCCCAAGAAGTATATACAGGGATAACAAAGCCACGAAAAAGAGATAAAAGATGAGGTTTAAGCAGAAGAAAATGCGAATGCGATGCCATTTGAGGTACAAAAAGCTTGTAAATATAGGGTGATTCAGAAGATATCTCAGATCACGTGATCTGCTGATGTATAGAAGAGGATCAGTCTCGGTGTTGGTTGTATCAGTATACATTTCAGCTTGTGGGTTTGAGAGTTCCACATATTCATCAGGATGGTGGTTTCCTTGAATCGTCAGAGCCACTTCTGAAGATCGTCTACCCAAAAAAGGTCCTTCAGAGGATGCTGGTGGTGGAACAAGAAATCGATAGGAGAAGATTATCTCATAGGAATCCTCTCTTGGGAATTCGCCATTTGTTCCTATGCAATTGTTTAAGAATTCTTCCAATACACGAGAAGAAATATTTGCCAGAGGAGGTTCATCAAATACATTTCTAATTCCCACATATGCTCCATTTTTAAGAAGGGTTAGAATGGCATGTTCATCCCCATTCTTTGCAGCATAATGCAGAGCAGTGTTGCCCTTTACGTCTGTAGCATTTATATCCAGTTTTAGATGAGGAAGGTATTGAAGAAGAAGATCAAGGCAGCCCTTATGGTCTCTGCCATGTCCCTCATCTCCTTCTCGAGCAGAGGTCGTCAGCACCAAGTGGAGTGCAGTGGGATTACCCTTCCCACACATGAGCTGAACAGTATCAGTCTTACGCACCAGAAACAGTTTCAGGACAGATGGATATCCACCCAAACAGGCGAGCATTGCAGGGGATCGTGGTTCTGCTTTACAGACTCCATTAGCTTCGGCACCACGGTCTAGCAACACCCTAGCAGCAGGTTCCAAGCCAAACTGAGCACAATGTTGCAGCAGAGTACGGCTACCATCATTGCTGTTCAGCAGATCTGTAGACGACAAATTCTCAACAGCTTGTACAAATCCTTCATAATTACGACTGTACAACATCTGGAATAATGAGGCAACATCAGCATTAGTTTGGTTGGCTGCAGAGTCTTCATCTCGTTTTTCTGGTAGCTTCTCTTCCAGGTCTGGGTATTTCTCAAGGATAATTTCACGTGCTGTTTTACCAGACAAAGCCTTAGCTGAATCCACATCAAGGTCATCTCCGGTATTCTCGAGGATTGCCTGCACAACTTCCTTCATGCCATATTGGGCAGCCACGAGAATGGCAGTATATCTCTTTCTGTTGGTCTGGTTGGGTTTGATGCCGTCCTGGTTCAGCAGTAACCTCGCACAATCCGCATATTTCTCTCCATGTTCCTTCTGTTTGGCGATTTTGTGTAGGGCAGTGTCTCCACTTGCATCTAGCTCATTGATGTCCGTTCTGTAGTAAGAAAGAAGTACCTCAAGGACTGCCAGGTTCCCAGCCTCAGCAGCGATGTGAATTGGCGCCTTCTTGCTGATTTTGTTGAGCACACCGGGATCGGCACCAGCTTTGAGTAGTTCTTTAGCAAATGATGCTCCTTTGCTGTTAGCACAAACAAGTTGCAGACATGTGGCACTCTTGTTCTCATACCAGTGATCAGCATCAGCACCTTTCTGCAGCTGTTCTCGAAATGATGCCAAATCTTCTCGGTTCCATGCCTCCAGAAGCTCAACTTGAGGATCTGGTTGACACAGGCTCCCTACTCTTGTCAACTCTACCTTCTCCTTGGAAGTCATCTCTCTGGAAAAAGGAACAGAAATAGTCTGCATTACACAAAAGAATTATTCAGATGTTTGTAGTAAACAAGTGAAAACTTTCCTTGAGTAAGGGTGTGACCCCACTTTTTATGGAACAAGAAGGTATCTTCATGATTCTATTTTGCTGTAGCACTTCATAATTTGGTAATGAGCAGACAAAAATTTATCATTGAAAGAACAGTCAATATCAGACAAGATATCTACTTAATTTATTCTGCACTAGCCTTGTGGAGGCCAGAGCTGGAAAATTATATCAGATTTGAAAAATCCAATGCCACAATTAGGACTCAAATCACAGTGTTGATGCCTACAATTACTTATCATGATGAGCACAAGAAGTTATTCTCTATTCTAACCAAAAATCTAATATAGATATTTCTCAGGAAATGCATGATATGATGTCCCCTGAACCAAAATATTTTAAAGAGTTCCACAAGCATATGTGCATGTGTGAGAGACACAGACAGACATATATGGCAGAATAACTCAAAAACAAAAAAGAAAAAAGCTAAAGGCAGGATTTATGGCTAATTCACAACCATTTAGCAGTGATAGCCAGAACCGAAACAAGAACAGGGTACATACTATCGAACATAATATGGATAGCAAAGTGGAGGTTGATATTGCACATTGGTTATTCATTTGTTTGTAACTGACCACGATATGTTTCTATCTTGGGCCTAGAGAGAGCTCTAGTGGCTGTTTCATGGCGCTGGCCATCTTGAACACTATCTACAGCAAAAAGTCTAATATGCACTATCTTCTTCTTTATCTGATTACCCTCTCCGTATGGAAGACTGACACTCCCTAAGGCTTACAAGCCTGTGCTTGGGGTCAGATGCCTTTCAGGGAGCACAGGAACCTATGTACCAGACAGAGTGCACACCTGGAAGCGGAGTCAGCCAAGCACCAGGTATGAGAGTGAGGAAGTGATTACCCTCCCCTTATGTAGGACTTACAAGCCTGTGCTTGGGGTCAGATGCCTTTCAGGGAGCACAGGAACCTATGTACCAGACAGAGTGAAGACCTGGAAGCGGGTAGTCAGCCAAACACCAGGTATGAGAGTGAGGAAGAGGATGACAGGAAATGCAGGCAAAATGTATCATTGGAAAAGTGATGATGTGATAGCTGGTGAAATGAATGGCAGGGGAAACTGGAATACCTGGAGAAAACCCACCCAGACACAACTTCATCCACCACGAATGCCACATGTGGCTCCCTGGGCCCGAACTCGGGTCGCCTTGATGATAGGCGAATGGTCTAACCACTTGGCCACAGCACCGCCCTAATATGTGCAATATGAATCTACTGCATCATGCCCGGGAATGAGAACGTTAAAGCTAGGCCAAGTCTTCTTTCCCGTTTGTTGTGAACATTCCATTTGAATACATATACTTCAACTTTTTCCCTCTGGTTATTGTTACCGTTACCGGTGGTAGTGAACCAGAAACATTTATGTGTAAACTTTTTTGTAACATATACAAACATATTTGTAACTCCATGTTTCGCAACCGTATAGCAATACAGATAGTACGTTTGGTTTAAAAATTCCAATTTTAGTATTTCTATGTATATTTTGTAAGTTCCATATTGTTCTCAGTTGATAAAAGGCATTATTTACTTTGTTTATTTTGTTAGCTTTATATCGGTCTGCTCCTCCATCCTGGGATAATATGCAACCCAAATAATTAACATATTCAGTTCCTTCTATTTCATGTCTGTCTATATACAATCTATTTGTATTGTTTGAATGTATTCCCATTTCTTTAGTTTTGGTAACATTTATTTTCATGCCATGTCTTGGGCTTCGATTTTTAAGCCTTGCAGTTTCATTTCAATGTCTTTGAAGCTTTGTGCCATTATACATACATATATCATGAGCAAAATCTAATTCTCCTAATCTATCATACATTGTGGCTCATTACTGATCAGAAAATTCTGGAATTTATTTGTCCTTTTCTGCTTTTTTTTTTTTCCCCCAAAAGAATGTCCTTTTTGTTTCATTCGACGGCTTTTTTACTATCTTTTCCTGTCCAAAAGTCCAATCTCAACTCCAGTTTCTTTTAATTAATACGCACTGTTAAAACAGATAGTCGAGGGGACCTTTTCTATCGTATTCATGCTGTAAGTACCAGCAGAGAGAATGTACCTACACGTCCTGTGAACCTCCTCTAAATATCCTGTTATTTCTGAACAGCAATGACCTTGACCAGAGGGTTGGATTATGTAGGTTGCATTCAGTTTATGCTTCACCGCATTTTCACAATTTGTACAAGAAATCCTGCAGGTAAACACGCCTAAAACTAAACTTAGTCAACTTTCTTTTCTGCGATAACTTGTATCTGAATTTGGAGCAGAGGTATTTTCTACTGATGGAAGTATTCTTTTCTGCAAATATTGCGAGGTGAAAGTTAGTGTCCAGGAGAATATTGGACATGAGAAACACGCGAAAACAGCCCCCGGGCCGCGGAGAAAACAAAATCGCAACTTATGCTAGGACAAAGTGTTAATGAATGTTTTAAATCATTTCCATTTTACAAACACCTTTGTACGGCCTTATTTAACGTAAGTATTCCATTAGCAAAAATAAATATGTTAAATATGTAATTGAAACTGAAATTATTAATTTATTTCCACCATCCCTTTATGTCCTTTTTTCCTCAGCTTTTAAGTGCCTTTTTATGTTTATGGATATTTTTAAGGGTCTTTTTTTAGATAATTTGTGAGTCTTAATTTCCGAGCCCTAATCAATAATAGGAAGTATAGGGTGTCCCATAAACAACGCAATTTTTAATTCAATAATAAAACACAATGCGTCTGAAAGTTGATAATATTATTATGAGAATATGAAACACACAGACTGCGGTTAAACATGAAATAAAGTGTCAGACGAATGTTCAGATGTTCTCAACGGCTTCCTCTGCAAACATCCACTCTGTGGACACAATTTTCGACGACTCTAGAAACAAGTTCCGCATGAATGTACCTACGAAAAGTCTGATCTCTCACGTGAGTTGGGCGATGGTTCCTGGATTGTTCACGTAAACACAAGATTTGACATACCGCTATAAAAAGCTCTGATCGCCGTTGCGAGAGATGAGACGAGCAGGGAATGTTTCAGCAACAGTGTGACAGGTCGCCCCATCCTGTTGGAACCAAAAGTCTTTCACACTCAATTCTTGCAATTAAACTGTGAATGGACGAAAGCGACATTCTCTAGCAATGACAAGAATGAGGACCTCCAGATGTTTTGATGTTCACTATGATCCTGTATCTTCAAATTTCCTTATCAATCTCTGTACTGGTTACACATTAGGTGCATTTTGCCTGTCAAAAATTACACGATGTCCTCGAACGATTTCTGCGTAGCATTCACCGTATTTGAAAAATGCACTTTCAAAATCTGGATGCGTTGATCCTTAGTGCACCGCTCCATTTTAGCTGACTATTCCACTCATACTGACTCAGTTGAAATCAACCAATCATGTGTCTAACAATTTAAAATTTCAAATAATGACAGACTTCATTCGCGAAAAAATCATCACATTTTATTATCACCTCCTCTGAATTTTGAGAATTTGGAGATATATTTGTAATTTTAGAATCAGAATGTAAATATAAGACTTTTAGGTATAAGTATAATGTTGTATTATAAATTGTGTAAAGAAGCTGCCTCTTGAAAGTATGTTGACCTGAGCACATTTCTGAAGGCCAGAGGACAAACATCTTTTGTCATCTCGCGCCGAGGGACGTTTTGCCTAAAATCCAAGGACACAGCTGGGGAAAATACACCCCTCCCCCATAACGGAACTAGAGAGAAAGTGCGGGGGTGAGATACATAAATAGGAAAAATTGGAAGAGAACGTGACTGACTGTCTGTCTGTTGCGATGTCGCTACGAGGGTGAACCTGTGTCGCGAATAGGTATAGTTTCGCGCCAAAAAAACGTCGATGTGTGAAAGGCGACAGCGATTAGCGTAAGGTGAAGTAAATAGCGATATTAAAACGCAATGTCAGAAACTCGCTCAGGTCTGTACTTGGAGGCAATGATGTGGTGGAGAATAAAATTAGTAAACGTCTGTGCTGTGTTTGTCATCTAACCTCGCGCCTGAGAAAGATCCTACTCATGCCTACCTAATCCCAAGCAAAATCAACGTAGCGGCGTACAGCGCAGAGGCAGCTACTGCACCGGATGAGCTACCGAGTATTTCAGGTGACAGAAAAGAAACCGTCACAAAAGTGGCACCCAACGTACTCTGTTACAAGTGACTTTCCAACCCCGTTACAATTTTAATTACCGCCTCATCTGCTTTTCTTATGTTATGATCAGGTCAGAGAATTAAGCTGCGCTGTGCTACAGATGCGCAACAACTGACGTAATTTGACGCAACAGAGCCGCTATTCAAATGTCAAATAAGGCTGACTCTTGCTTCAGTGAAGCATATAATGCTGAAGCAGGTGACATAATTCGAAAAGGGAAACCTCAGAACAGTGAATAGAACAGGAACTACGTTTCGAATTGGTTTCACAAATGTTGTGTTGAACAAAATTATAAATTAAAAGCAGATACCCTTAACTTCTGACATTGCCAACATCTTAAAAATTGGAGCATCAATATGAGAATCTTATAATCCGTGTCAATGGATGCTGATGTATGCCTTTTTAGAGATTAGTAATAACAATGCAGCATTTAAATAACATTAATAGGCTATACCATCCTTTAACAGTACTAATAAACGCTACTCGTGACAGTCAAATTCTCTGGATAAATTGACAATCATTCGTGGCATTACTTATGATAACAATATGCACCAATGGCAATCGGTAATCGCAATATAAACAAATGACAGTCGCCTAAATTTCAGGTCCGGCAAATTAACAAACTGAAAGTGGCGCTCAATTAAAAAATTGCGTTCTTTATGGGGCACGTATTTTATACAAATAGCCCTTTGTATGACACATTTATAGAAGCGCTATGAAAATTGATATCTGCTAGTGAAAGCTAACTAGTGTGCTTCTTTTATTTTGTGTTCCTGCTATAGAGCTCAGCCTCAGTAGGATTTTCACCTCAACTGACCCAAATGTGAAGAGCAGTGGAATGCAAGTATGTACCATATCCACACGGTTGTTGTGAAAGGGATCACTTCCTGGAGGTTGTCGACAGGGCATAACGGTTCCAGATGGGCGCAGCTGGACCCTCACGTATGTGGCAAACAAATTTTACTGCTCTTAAACTAAATACTGCTTCAATAACATTTCACTTGAAGCGAGCAAACAAACGTTTGTCTCCATGTGGCGTTACCAACTTCCAAATTAAAACAAAAAAAGGCTTTCTACGTAATTCTTTATTCCAGCTATGCTATGCATTCTTCACGTTTATGTTTTGATACATCTATTAAGGCATCTTTATAAGAGCTCAGTTCTGCAGAAAGAGCGAATGAAATGAAAACATCTGATGTGTTGCATTTACATGATCTTCTCTACTTTTATGCAAACTGTTCTTACAAACACTTTATATATATCTACTTCATGTTAGTTGAGATAAACATTTGTACAAATTATCTTATTGCTTATTTCCTTGTAGGTACAAGGGGAATATTAGAATACTGTAGGCTTTGAGCGATAGTCAAATCTTTTAAAGCTGGTCGCTATATGAAAACTTTGAAATTCCGTTCTCTTTGCATGGCCAAGAGTTAAAAAAGTGAGTAACGACCTTTAAGAAAAATAAAAGTATTGCAAAACTCATACAAATAACAAGGAATATCTACGAAATGGCTCACTGAACAAAACGATAATTTGGTCATAACCTGTGTGTTTTAACATCTACATTTTTTACGGTTTAGCAGTTATGCAAAAGTCCTCCTGAGTAAGCAAGACTACATAGGCTGTAGCCAGAAAGTTCAAAATATACACTTTATTTGCCATATGGTATTTTAATCAAAACCATTTTTGAAAAAATAAAAATTTTCGAAAATTGTCTATGTAAAAGGTGTTTTAAGGTGGAGGTATTTTCTTCAAAATCTTCGTGTCGCATCCTTTAACAACTTTGGTTTCTGACTGACTTTTTGTTTTTGGGTTATGCTGTTCACACACACACACACGCGCGCACACACACACACACACACACACACACACACACACACACAACGCGCGTGCGGAGACCTTTTCCTAACAATGCTTTTTATTGGATTCACGGGTTCCCAAAACATATATTTCCGATGAACTCTCGACATCGAATATTTGGGTGGCATACAATGCTTCCTCTACTTACTGTACGTAGTAGACAGTAAAATTGCAGCCAATAAACTACAACTTTCCTGACATTCATCTTAGGATTTTCCCTAAAGACAAAATGTATAAAATATAGCCCTTCCTGTTCACCTCAACAGAAATACGAACCCGGGCCTGCCGTCTGACACACAATTCATCCTCGGGTCACGTGACTTCCTGCTATTAATGTTGGATTACTTGGTTTTTGTTTGTTTATTCTATGCAGGGAGGCCAGACATGAGCAATATAAGCAATTAAGTGCACAAATTTGGACGTGGAAGACATTCCATGCCACTTCCGGTTTGCGTGTGTGTGTGTGTGTGTGCAGTAGGCGACAGGTCAGCAAGTCGCTCGTCTTTTGTCTTTTGTATTCTGTGTTGCTCTGGTGCAGTGTGAATAATGATTATTACTGGTGCTGAACGTGATGTGTTGCACTCTACTCTTGTAAACACGTATTCCTCATTGACTTCATGTTAATAGATTAACATTTGTATAAATTCCTTTATTGCTAATGTCCTTGTACGTGTAAGGGAAATATGGGAATAAGCGATGGTCAAATGTTTTAAAGCTCCTCGCTATGTGACACCCTTGAAATTCCATTCTCTTCCCATAGTTAAGACGTGAAAAGTAAATAGCATTAAGAAAAGAATAACGACTTTCTGTTTGGGACAAGTAGAATTCCAATAACAAGATTGATCTCGGAAATGGTTAACTCAAAAAATGTGTATGATAAACTGTGTGCTTTAACTAAATTTACACTGTTTGCGGTGACTACATATGTACAAAGTATAGAACAGCGGTGCTCAACTGTATGCAAGTTAGGGGAGGTTGAATCACTTCCTTCTACCCGCTGGGACAGAATGACGCATTTATCCGTGGTTACCGAGTTCCAGTGGCGGTACATTCTTATGTACAGGAAATCAAAGGCGTACACGTTCATATTCTACTCCTGATTAACCCACCATGTTTCTGAGGATTACTTTTTTGGCACGATCTACGTTTCAGAAGGTCTTCAATATTTGGTGCAAAAGATGAAGTGACCAGTCTCAAAAGATAAGCAAGGTGATTGTCACTTATCTTGCTGCGATACTCACTTTTAATGTGGTTAATTTTTGAAAATGTTTGTTCGCAGATATAAGTGGAACCAAAGACTGCCAGTGAACTAGATGCAAACAAACGTAATCTCAGATACTCACAACAGAGCAAGGACCTAAATAATTCCCACCCTTCTTTCTCACGGTCGTGGAATTCTGCAATGCAAGTAGTTGCATATTTTGTAGCTCGAGTGAAGCCTCACTACCTGAAAACTTCAAAAAGTGCAAAACAATTGGATTTTGGTTTCAAATGTTTTTAGATCTTCAAATTGTGAGGAGAATGTGTCGTACAATTGCTTCAAAAGTTCGTTGTATTTTTCCAGGGGAATAACGTTTATCGTGAACACGGAACGTAAGCAAGGGAAATGGATAAATCTGCATCTACCAGTCCTACACATCAAGCGCTTAACTTTATCGTCTTCATTCGAAAACAAAAATATTCGTCCTTCATTTAACTGTACTACTACTCCGTGTCATCCGCCTCTAACTGCTAGGTCTGCCTCTCCTTGCCTTGGTCAGTGGAGGGGGAAAATAACATGAGCGTAGGCTGCACTGTTGAGAACCCCTGGTGTATATAGTATTGTACTGCACCCAAAGATTCGTTTATAAACACACACATACATAACCCAACACACAAAACAACACAACTACGATAAAAACTCACGTATGAGCTGTTGCAGCAACAACATACTAAAAATTTTCAACAATCTAAACCAAAATCTTCAAGGGTAGAAGACACCAGCAACTAGGGATCAAAACACACCAGCAAACACACAACACAAACAAACATATTAACCACATCCTTACAACACACAATACACACACACACACACTCACCCGAAAGATCTGTGTGTGTGTGTGTGTGTGTGTGTGTGTGTGTGTGTGTGTGTGTGTGTGTGTGTGTGTGTGTGTGTGTGAACAGCTTACTCAAAAAGGAAAAGTCGGTTAAATACCAAATTGGTATTTAAGTTCATCACCAAAAGATGCAGGATGAAGATTTTCAAGCACAAACCTTCACTTCAGTCTACCCTTTGTATAAAACATTTTTTAGAAAATTTTGATTTAATCACAAATGACTCTAATGATTTTGATTAAGATATCATATGTTCAAGATATTTTCTTACCAAAAGAAATGTAGGTATATCTCAAATTTTCTGGGATTGTCCTCTTATTCTGAATGACTTTGGGATAACCGTAAAGGATAGGGAAAAGCTTACTGCACAATACATGTAGATCTCATTAAACCACACAATTTATGCCAAATACATTTTTTTGTGGAGTGGACCATTTTCGAGATATTCCTTGTTATTTGTTTGAATTGTCCATACTTCTAGTTTTCTCAAATGGGAAGATATTCCTTTTTATGCCCTGGGCATTGCAAAAATAATGCAATGTCAAAGCCGTCAAATAGTAACTGGCTCATAAAAGATTTTACTATTGTTTAAGACTTGTGTGTTCTCTTGCCAAGGAAACATACATACACTCAAACCATTTCTACAAATATGTATTTATCTCGATTGATATGAAGTAGATAGACGAAATAGCATTTGTAAGAATAGTTCGTAAAGAGTAGAGAAAGTCACGAGATTTCTGGGACTTCATGTCCGCCATCATGGGAAACACTTTTCACGTCAGCGTTTTCATTTGACAACACCAGCGAACAGTTTAGCCGACTTTGAAATATTTGAGCTGCAATACTTAAAATGCGTAATTAATTTTGTCGAAGATTAAGAGAAACGTTTTACATGTTTATTTTAGGTATAGTCATGCATTTATTTTTTTAATTAAAATTGACAGAAGTCGCTGCATTTTTCCACTTCATTTTTCGTCGCAATGTCTCCCGAAGGATCAAATTTCGCTAGTGAAGCCAAATTCCGCTATAGTTGGCAACGCTGCTACAGATATACGGCCACCCTCTGAAATCATCACTGCTCTACATTTTGCCAAATACATGGTCCTGAACTAAGGAACACATTTCCCACGATCAGCCGTACATTTACTAACTTGCTGAAAGGAGTGTGCAGTATCAATTTAAAACAAGCCGTCCGTTCTAGGGCGAGAACCTCGTGCCATGACGTTACGTTACCCTGAAGGAACCCACTTGTCATTTGAACCAGTGTATAGCGTGCGGTTCACAACACCTGTTGCATATCAAGTATCGGCCGTAATGACATGATGATACGTATGTGATAATCCCGCGATATTGGATCTACATCGTGTGCCAACATCTCTCATTACCTTCTACATGACTAGAGTAAAAATAACCACCTCGTCAAGAGATACCGCTTTCCCATACGCCATTCTTTGACAAGCATTTCGTTTATTACTCCATGGTGATAGTGTCAGCAATAATGAAAGAAGTGAATGGAGTTGGGATACAACAAACCGTTGTTTTTCTTTTAACATTTATAACTAGTGCTGGGATTTCTATGCAATTACACATTTTCCCTTGTTATTTAGATGCTGTGAAAACTGATATGTTTACAAAGCACTATATTAGGTTTAATAGAACTGACCATTTTATATATTTTTACATATCTGTGAGTACCTATATTACTACACATTTCAGTGATATAACCTAAAATTACGTATTTTAGCATTTTCCTATTTATATTCACAGTATACCCGATAGTACCTCGAAACCATGTTTGACCCACTGTAAAGAGCTGGACTTCACAACTCACTGAACTATTGCGAGATTTGTCAATGACAGATTAAAAGTTCTGTGGCCAACTGGTGTGCAAGACGAGAGGGTATTAGCGATGCAATCAGATGCTGAAAGCTGCAACTGCTCTGAAAGTGTTTTACCTGCTTGGCTCATGGACTGCAACGTGTTGCTGAAGATATTAAAGCGAACGGTAAGTGTAGGTCGTTTGTACCTGGCCGTGTACGCGAAACAACGAAGTATTGGCGCATGCGCGGATCGGCTAGTCGAAGCGATGGAGGGGTAATTGCCAACCTAAGATGCATGCCTTGCATAAACGTAACTAGTTCAGCAATCGTGTATTTATGCGTGTATTAGTAATTTGGGTAGTGATATGTTAGTATTATAACTGTTATTCAACAGCTTAAATACGTACAGCAACGTATGCATGACTGGCATTCGGGTGGAAATACACGTTATGAACTCCCCTGAATAAATAAAAATTTTCGACATCGAGATTTCATTCAAAATATACGTTATGATAATTTCTGAATGTAAAAGGTATTTTTCGAAGGAAAAAGAAAGTCCGTGTGTGGATGGGGTGATCAATATAACACATTAACAAAACGTTGGTTAAATACCGGACTTGGTATATAATTTTGCATCTTCCCAGAATGCGACACGAAGCTTTTCAAAATAATCCCCTGCCTCAGGTTGCCCTTTACATGGAACTTGTTTCAAAATGTTCATTTTCTCAAAAATGTCTAACAATTTTAATTATCATGCCATAAGTTTAAGACATTTTCAGCACAAGTGAATGTATATGTTGACTTTTCTGTGAATAGTCTCTGAAATGCTCTTTATTCTAAATGACTTATTGCCGAGTTGGAACAGAAGCACGAAATATTACTGCAGAAAAAGTGTAGGTCTCGTTAAAGTACACATTTTATATCAAATACTTTTTGGGTAGAGTTAACTACCTCCCAGATATTCAATTTATTGGTTTGTAGGTATTACATTTATTTGAGTTGAAAACTTGGTATGAAAGTTTTGGTTGGAATGAAGCACTTCTACCTATTACATGTTGAATCATTATGCATGCGCAATGAGAATTCGCTAGGTACTGACACTAGACTTCACAACCAGCTCGGGAAATATTTTCAAAAGTCCTGGCGCATGCGCAATGAGAATTCGCTGGGTACCGACACTAGATTTCATATCCAGCGTAGGGAAAAAAATTTGAAGTCCTGGCGCATATTGACGGCAATAGTAGATTGGGACTACATAATATTTTTTAAAGTATTTTTCATTATCAATCTGTGATGGGTTTTTACTAACTCTTTTTTTCCCCTCATTGGAGACCAGTAACCTTTTTTTTTTTTTTTTTTTTAATTCGGCAATAAATATTTAAGTTGGTTCTCTTTATTCGGTTGCAAATAGCTGTAGCAATGCCGTTATTTTAATAGTTCAATCCATGAAAATGTCTACGTATTTATTAATTCATTCTGAATGACTTTTGTAGAACCGGTAAACTGTAAGAGATGCACAAGATATCCTACCAATATCTATTTGCGTGACAAAATTTCAGGCATTAACAGTATGATAAGCAATGAACTGCTATTACTCGGGAGCTATCTTATTTGCTTGCAGTTTACCGGTTGTACAAAAGTCATTCAGAATGAATTAATAAATACGTAGACATTTTCATGGATTGAACTATTAAAATAACGGCATTGCTACAGCTATTTGCAACTGAATAAAGAGAACCAACTTAAATATTTATTGCCGAATTAAAAAAAAAAAAAAAAAAGGTTACTGGTCTCCAATGAGGGGAAAAAAAGAGTTAGTAAAAACCCATCACAGATTGATAATGAAAAATACTTTAAAAAATATTATGTAGTCCCAATCTACTATTGCCGTCAATATGCGCCAGGACTTCAAATTTTTTTCCCTACGCTGGATATGAAATCTAGTGTCGGTACCCAGCGAATTCTCATTGCGCATGCGCCAGGACTTTTGAAAATATTTCCCGAGCTGGTTGTGAAGTCTAGTGTCAGTACCTAGCGAATTCTCATTGCGCATGCATAATGATTCAACATGTAATAGGTAGAAGTGCTTCATTCCAACCAAAACTTTCATACCAAGTTTTCAACTCAAATAAATGTAATACCTACAAACCAATAAATTGAATATCTGGGAGGTAGTTAACTCTACCCAAAAAGTATTTGATATAAAATGTGTACTTTAACGAGACCTACACTTTTTCTGCAGTAATATTTCGTGCTTCTGTTCCAACTCGGCAATAAGTCATTTAGAATAAAGAGCATTTCAGAGACTATTCACAGAAAAGTCAACATATACATTCACTTGTGCTGAAAATGTCTTAAACTTATGGCATGATAATTAAAATTGTTAGACATTTTTGAGAAAATGAACATTTTGAAACAAGTTCCATGTAAAGGGCAACCTGAGGCAGGGGATTATTTTGAAAAGCTTCGTGTCGCATTCTGGGAAGATGCAAAATTATATACCAAGTCCGGTATTTAACCAACGTTTTGTTAATGTGTTATATTGATCACCCCATCCACACACGGACTTTCTTTTTCCTTCGAAAAATACCTTTTACATTCAGAAATTATCATAACGTATATTTTGAATGAAATCTCGATGTCGAAAATTTTTATTTATTCAGGGGAGTTCATAACGTGTATTTCCACCCGAATGCCAGTCATGCATACGTTGCTGTACGTATTTAAGCTGTTGAATAACAGTTATAATACTAACATATCACTACCCAAATTACTAATACACGCATAAATACACGATTGCTGAACTAGTTACGTTTATGCAAGGCATGCATCTTAGGTTGGCAATTACCCCTCCATCGCTTCGACTAGCCGATCCGCGCATGCGCCAATACTTCGTTGTTTCGCGTACACGGCCAGGTACAAACGACCTACACTTACCAAGCGAACTTTACACAAGTAAATAAGATAATTTTCTAAAATCTCCACAAAGAGTGCTCTCTTATAAGCAGCAGTTACCAGAGATACCACTGCCTCCAGAACCAGTATTAACGAGGTGGGGAACATGGATAGAAGCAGTTAATTTCTATAGTGAGCATCTAGATGTTGTAGATTCTTTTTATCCTGAAAGTGCTGCACCTATTTGTGAATACAAGGCTGTCTTTAGCGACTGCATGCATCAGGAGCAATTTAGCTGCCTTCCAGAAAGCATCATTAGAAACGTCAGGACTGTCTATGCAAGATTGCCCCAGTTACATCATGTGACGTGAGAAGAACATAAGAATATTCTCAGTCACAAACGTTTGTCAATGATCCCAGTTATTGACGCAAATGTATGTACTATTCGCACACTTTATCTTAAGCATTGAAATCTATAGTACTGCGAATGATCCGAGTCAAGGTCTACTGTACTTTGTCAAAGTAACAACTGAGCATCTTTGTGCGCAATTCACTCTATCACGTTACCTTTGTTGCTGCTCCCTTGCATTATCATATCAGTTTACTTTCGTGTTTAACAAACTCAAACAATAACCTCAAAAGCCAAATGGATGAAACATGCAGAATTATGAGCACGAATGTTCCTAATCCCATAATAGCCTCTTATTTCAGCAGCTGGCTAACCTAGAAAAACAATTGCGGAAACTACAACCCACGGTTTTTTATGCTAATTTAAACGTCATCTGAGAGATCAAGGTAAAGTGTACATAGTATGTAGGCACCTGTTTTCTTTCTACATAAATCACAGTTTGCGTAATTATCTATATAAGATACACATGAAACCGGTTGTCTGCATTTGCTCATTTAGAGAACTCATGATCACAATAACTAGTTGGAGTGGAAGGGAGACGGAAGATGAACTAAAAGTACCTATAATATGTGTGATTTAATGTATATTTATAGTCCAAGTCTCATAACATTGGTTCAAGTCATTCATCAAAGAATGAAAACAAACATTAAAAATGCGAGTTTGATGTACACCACTAAACTCATTAACGTTAATTATTTATCCAATTATTTAATTATTTACATCCAACATATAATTGTGTAATCTCCAACTCATGATATTCCGAGCCACGAAACAAAAACCTGTAAGCAAGGCGCGTGCTAAAGACAAAATGTGATTATCCCAACAGTTTATCTTCAATATAAACGTTTCGCGAGCAAATATGTAGCTCGTAAATTCCTGCGGACGATGCGCAACTATTGAAACAAGCTCCTAATGAAATGACCACGCCATTAAACAGAGCCTCGAGCCCATAACTTCGGCGCCCCGACAGTCTGGACACTTGATACGCTTTTGTTTATCGAACGGCGCTCCACGCTTCTCTGGTGTTACTTTCTGAAGAATTCAACTGTTTTCCTAAACGATCTGTTTGAGTGAATACTATCCACCCGTCTAAGTTACAGTCGCTGATGCAATTTACAAATTGTTGGCAGTCGAGATTGTCTTGAAACATCAATTGTTTTTATTTGCAATCTTTATTTGGTGTTGCGATATTAGGCATACTGATTTTCTAGACAGTTCAAAGCATTATCAAATATATAATACTATATATTTGTTTCACTCCTATAGTCCTTTTTTAAACTCTATTCCAGCACAAGGTAACACCATTGCCAATAGGCAATATGTGCTAAAGGAGAGGCCGCCGATATGACACCATCGAAATTAAAGGCAGGTATAAATGGAACAATTAAAAAAAGGAACTATGTCCATATCGGTGGCTTTGGCTCCAGAAACAACTGGCGGTTTTTACGATTGCTTTATTAGCCTGTATTGAGAAACACATTCGCTGTCACATTCATACTTCCAACCTCCCAGAACGATAGGGAATCGAATGAGAAACCGAAACGCTGACCACTCGATCAGACATGCCGGATACGAGTAAATATGAATAATATTTAAGATTGGAGAACTCCCTTTAAAATGTTTTCGCAGTACGCATTTTTAATTTAAATGTATAATATTCCAAATATTTATGAGGAAGGCTTCGACTTCGGCAATCGCATCACCATGTGCTGCATGTAAAGCTAAGAATTGTGAAACGTAATCACAAGCAATCAAAGCCCTAAATCACTGAAAAGTTATTGAAATTTCTTTCACGCCTCTACAGTATTCAGAATTAAAATATCGAATACTGAGAAGGTATGCAAATTAAACTGGCATTATTTCCGAGATATTTGTTAATGTTTAGAATGTTCAGACACATACTTATTTTATCAAGTCGTCATTCGTTTGTTTCTCGAGATCACGCAAAGAACGTACATATAATTTCAAAGTCAGCATATAACAGCTACTTTTTAAACTTTGATATCGCTTTTATTATAGGTTTTAGTTACATATATTTTGTGCTTTTAGCTCTCTGTACCCCTTTTGTACCGATAGCGAAATGTGTAGTGAAACATTTCTGCTAACTTCTACCTCGGTTAACAAGTAGATGGAAAACTTATCTTCTGGAAGAGTATTTTGTATTAGAAGTGAGCACAGAAAATGTTAATGTGGCGTTTCAAATCTTTTCAGCTTTGCTGTTTGTCGATGATGATGTACGCCTTTTTGTAGCGTGAAGGAACCTCAGATTTACATCGAAAACTCTATATTGAAAGTTCGGATAGAATGCAAAACTTTCTTTAACGTTGATTAAGATTAGAGAAAGTAAGATGGCAGTTCAGACAAGAATACACCTTCTCCTAAGCACAATTCTTGCAAAAATGCATTCCTTGAAGTAAGGTTTTAACCTCTCGTACATTTGAGGTTAGGTTTGTTAGATACAGTAGGTATGCCATGATCTGATTGTGATATGTTGTTAAATAACTCTATTTTATTACTATATTCGATAATAATTTTTACTTACATAATGTATTACGTTTTACTCGTGTAATAATCTGAGTATTACATGGAAACTCTGTTTTAAACTTTGCTTAGTAGGAGAGTATATTCACTTGGGACTTTACTTAAGATGAAGCTTAAGTGAAGTGAACCATGTCGCCAAAATGTCATCAATATATGTACATTCCCTTGCTTCGTTAATGAGATTTGCGGGAACTCCTGAGGCTTCCAACTCCAGGACAGCTAGCTCGTGGACATGCAGGGTGTTCACAGAGGTCAAATGAGAGCAAGCGCTTTCAAAGGGTTTCCATGCACGAGTAGAGCAATTGCTTCATTTTGATTCTTATTCGAGTCGTTTTAACTTCGTGATTACATCGCGGCGATTTCTGTATGTTCCTTTATTTACCTCAATCATTACGTACCAGAGAAATGGTCTTAGTGGCATAAATACCTTCCTGCGGCATTTAATTTTTACCTTCTCTGCAACTTATCTATCACAAGTAGAGGAAGTATAGTATTTCAGCTACAAATATGATATTATATTTCATAAGAATAAGAACGTGCCTCTGTGTATGTGTGTGCGCGCGCGCATGTGTGTGCGCGTGCGCGTGCGCACACCATGGGCATCGGCAAACTCTTTTGCAGGGGGGGAGGCACATGGAAGTTTGCAATCAAACAATATTAACTCATTATTTTGTTGCCAAAAGTTATAGTATTTGTTGTGGATAACCGTATTAATTTGTGCTAAATAAAAATTGTTCTTTATATCAAAGTTAAAATAACAGTCTAATAGTCTGATTGCACATTAAGTGCACGGGGGGGGGGGGGGAGTGGAGCGGCCCCCTTGTTCCCCTCCTTCGCGACGCCCATCACACACACACACACACATACACACACACATACACACACACACACATACACACAAATTATTTTGTTGTTTAACGACGCTGTCAATTGCCAGGATCACATCAGCGTCGCCGGTGTGCCGGAATTTCGTCCCGCAGGAGTTCTTTTACATGCCAGTAAATCTACTGACATGGAGCTGTCGTTTTTAAGCACACTTAAAAACCATCGGCCTGGGCCGGGTTTGAACCCGCGACCTTGGGATCAATAGACCAGCGTCTAACCAACTGAGCCACCCAGACCGACACACACACGCACGCACACACACACACACACACACACACACACACACACACACACACCCACACGGACCTTTTCCTAAAAATGTTTTTTCTTTATTCAGGGGTCGTCAAAACATATTGTCACCACGCCCGCCGCATCTAATTGCCGACAACAGCAGTGTCACCCATCGCATTATTGTCGGCATTACCGCAAAGGAGCCGAAGGAAAGAGACAGAGAATGGCCGCATTGTTGGGGCGCTTGCCGAAAGAGAGAAAAGGATAGAAGCTTCTGGAATCTTCCGCTTTGTATTCCATCGCAATAACTGAACTTTCCAGAATAGTGCCTGGGAGATATAAATAGCGGTAAAGTGCGACAGAGTCAGAGTCAGACATATGTGAGGTTGAGTAGTCGTGCCGACGGAGACGGACAGATGATGTGAAGCGTTGTGCCGACGGAGAAGAGTTAGTTCTTTGTGTTACGAGTTCGGAGCCGTGCTGTTGGAGAATCGGAAAAGACTTTCTTGCTGTTGCAACGAGTGTACAAAGTTACTGTTTACGGAAATAAAAGTGTTTCTTTATCTCGACTACATCTGTCTTCTTTACTTCACACCCAACCAAAAAGTCACAATATATTTCCGGTGAAATCTCAACATTGGATTTTTGGGTGGAATACAATACTTCCGTTACTTTACGTAATAGAGAAAGTAAACAAGAGTGAAGCGGAACTCACGAAATAAGTGGAAGTGGTGGACATGAAAATCTTATTCCTGTAAAAATGCATTTTAAAAAGTGATGGCCACGAAAACACGAGCTTGCCCAAGCCGAAGTGTGGAACTGCAGTGTGCCAGGTTATAACAGTTTTATATAATATGTACATATTTTCTCTGTGTTGATTTTACTACAAATAACATGAAACCTTAAGAACAAAAGTGTGTCGCTGAATTTGTTGCGCAGAAAGTGATACGAATTGTTCTGAGATGCGCCCCGGAAACAAACCGATACGGTGAATTTTTCGGAATGCAGCGGCATGATGGAGTTGAAGGGGGGGGGGGGGGGCGAAAATTGCATGACGGATGACACGTGATCTTTCCCCACATCACATGCGTCACCGCAAGTCGCCTTCCTACACAACTGGGCTGTCAGTCGGGTTAAAGCGAACACGTACAAGAAGTTCTGTGCTTACAAGTAGACACCGGATATTAGGCAAAATCGGAGGTAATACATAAGTCAAAAGTTATGTACACATAACGTGTTTAAAGGTATTTGGAAGTTATATAATCAGTTTCTGTTTTGTCTATTTTCCCTTTCACAGTCCTGTTTCCTAATTAAACCATAAACGTCATTTTTTTTTATTTTTAAAATCAACTTAAACGTTTTGAATTTATTTTCAATTTGCCAATTGTATCCAAAGAACTTAAGACAACGGACACCGAGTGGGGTGGCTCAGGCAATAATGTCTGTGGCCCGCATTCGGGAACTCGCAGGTTCGATTCCCGCGGTCAACCTTCCTGACAAATGGTTTTTTTTCGCAGGTTTCCCGGGGTCGCTAGAAGAATGTTGGGAAGGATTTCCATTCCCTCCGAATTTCCAGCTCCTCCATTTCGTTACATTAATCATTTCATTTCGCACTTCATTCCCTTAGGTTTCTTTCAGGGTTGGAAGCGTCAGCGAGCGTCGCGGCAGCAGCACGGCAGGGGGAACAAATGCGCCCTGGAAATCTCGTCCCTCGGTTTGGAAAGCGAGTCACCAGTTTCCGGGCACCTCATGAGCTGGTACAAGCTCGCGGGGGGGGGGGGAGGAGGTAGTTAAGCCAGCCTTCGCAAGGGGGCTTCTAACAGGAAAAACGTGACCGCCCTTAGGATCCATTCGCCTCATCCATCCTCCCGGAGGGTGCCCCATTAGGGGTGTAGGCACAGTTGAGGTGCTAAGTCCCTCTGCGCAAGTTGTCATTGAGTCATTAGACAACGGGCACCTTTGGAGTGTTTTTTGCGTTGAAACATGACCATATTTTGTGTTGTATTCTTTGCTACTTATTAAAGATTCAGCATTTCTCTCTGAAGCTGGATTCTCAAGTATACCTAGTGAGAAAACATGTTATGATAGTCAGTTACTGTCATTTGAACGTGTTTTCAATTGTTTTATTGTGTAAGGTTTGTAAAAGACAGTTAATCACCAAAAAAAGTAGTTTACAAATTAACACGTATTGATATAAAACACAAATTCGCTCTTGCTTCAAAAAGTGATGAAAATAAGGTAACTTCCAACAACGTTTGCAACATCTAGCAATCAGTCATATTTTTATAAGATTGTTTAGTTTATAACGTTATTTAATGTCGCCTCACATAATAGATATTGTAGGGCCAACAAGGCCCGGAAGTTCATGCCCTAAAAAGTTGTGAAATGTGCATTCAAATACAGCCTAAAAACCATGAAAACAAGCTAATAAATATGCACTTAAAATATACTTTATGTCCAATATGCTTCACTGTAAACAAAGGGAGATAAAATTGAACATAAACGTATTGTTAAGAAGTCGAAGCTTCTGATTCACTGTCCAAAAGAAGCGACGAATTGCTGTACACAACAGTCACGTGACGGAGGTTTTCAAACTTGAAAGAACGCCTGAGAAACTCTTCCCTACATCACAGGACGTAACTGGCACATACTTAAACGATACTAACTGGTTCGCAGTAAAACACAATTCATGTAAATTAATTGTAGTGTTTCTATTTACAATGTCTACAGTTTTATATATCTATTCATGTTCACGATTTTGTTATATTACACTTTTCACTTTATTCTTTAGTATTTTCCCTACACTACCGGAAACAGAATTTAAGTTGGATGTTTTTTGAAATATTTTGAGAGGTTCATTTAAGCCTAGGCCTAGTGTTTCCATGGAGGGAATATCTTTAGGTAGCTCGGAAAAGTGCGCAGGCGAAAACACAGGATTAGCTTCCATTACACTATTAGACAATAAATGTTGTGCTGTAAGAATTGACAGTAGGCCCTGTCCAACGCGGCGCCCTTGTTGGATCTTCCTGGCGTCCTTCATAAGCAAATTTTTACTCCGACAACTTCTAATATTAATTCAAATTTCAAGACAAAACTATTTTCTTCCGAATGTCTTCCCAGTACACACCCATGAAGTATTTTTTTGTACACCTAAAACTGATTCATTACTGTCCTTTCCATTTTTCCTTTCAAAAGGAGGGAATTTGCCCTGGCGGTGGTTGTGATGGCGCCCGCGCTTCCTTAGGCATGAGTTAAATGTGCCCAAGCACATAAGAAAGTTGGACAGCACTGGTCTATGGAGTTAACAAACTCTTTTACTGATTGTAGACCAGGGGAAGACAACTTCGGGCCGTGTGACGTATTTAAACGAAGAGCCAGCTTGTACGTTCGTGTGACGTCAGGCGAGAGCGGTGTATTGCTGTGCTGCATAGATCAGCGGCGCTACTTGCACGAAACTGAATGAATATGAAAAATGTTATTTGGGGATGTTTACAACATGCCCGGGCTGTTTAGCTAGAACCCTTTTCAGCATAGTCTGAGGGTTTTTATTGGCGTTAGTGCCAATTTTGTTTTTATTTTGTGTTTTTGTTGACGTTGTGTAGTGTGGTGAGTAGTGGTTTTGAGTTTGTGTTCAGTTCCCCGTGTTTCACACCAGTTTGAGACCAGGCTTCAAGATGTAGAAACATTGTCAACTACCTTTCAGGTCTTTGCGACCCGTATTGGATGTTGACAATGTTTCTACCAGGTAGCAAATTGAATTGATAAATTCACAGTGCGACGATTTGCTGAAGGACAAGTATAAACACGAGGAAGACTTGGCTGATTTTTATAAGAATGTTCCTCAAACCAGATTTCTGAGGTTGTATGCCCTTGTTGCACGGGTATTATGTATGTTTGGTTCTATGTATGTGTGCGAACAATTATTTTCTGTTATGAAACTTTCTAAGTCAAAATGCCGAAGCATATTGTCAGATCACAATCAAACATGCAGTCTTCGGTTACAAATGTGCCGTACACTGAGTGAGTGAGTGTGTTGGGTTTAAGGGCCCGTCGATGTGCCGTACATTACGCCCTAACATTGACAAACTAGTTAAAGAAAAGCGAAACGGCAAATGTCGTAAAATGTCCACCTAATTGTTCTGTATAGCTCTCCCCTAACTCAGGCAAAATAGTTATAATTTCTTTTCTATTAGCGTTATAACATGACTATTCACATAAACTAGAATTCATATATATGGCATAAAGCCGAAATGTAATTATAATTTGTGACTAAATCCTTAATTGAAACAGTCAGCATTAAAATTGCGATGTCGCGCACGCCTTTCCTCTTGCCCGCTGTGACGTCACACGTTCAACTGGCCATCGTTGTGGGCATGTGAGCTGAGAGAGCTGACGTCACAGCAGCGATACCTGTCTTCCCCTGTTGTAGACACTCTGCATACTAGAGGGCAGCATCAACCCCCCCCCTCCCCCCCGAACTCCACCCCCCGTGTTAATATTGGTTCAGGAGGAAGTGGAACTGATGCTGCTAAGGATCTAAGTAACTGAACTCACCAGCCACTAAGGCCGCGCCGTAGCCGAGTGGTTAGACCAAAGCGGCCCGGGTTCGATCCTAGGCAACTACATGTGAGATTTGTGATGGACGAAGCGGCGCTGGGGCGGGTTTCCTCCGAGTTCTCCGATTTCCCCCGTCATCTCATTCCACCGGTGCTCCATCTTCATTTTCCATGTATCATCGGTGTCACCGCCTGCGGTGCCGTAGTAGTAAAAGTGGGCGTTAAACCCAGCCACTAACCTTTCCAGTGAAGGAGATTCTAAACTATCTGTTCACAAATGTAGTGGAGTGTATGTGCAAGGCCGTTAACTGTGTTAAGTTAGGGAAAATACCGTTCAATGTGCGTCCGTATTTAATCATACAGCTAGTTGGCTTCGTCTGTGACGAATAAAAGCACCTTTCGTATTTGATTCCATTTCACCATTCCTCCAATCCTACATTTGCAATAAATCCATCTTCACAATATGTTGTTTCATCTATTTATTACTATTATTTATTATAATAAATGCTTTATTTCCCTTTTAACTTAATTACTCTTTTTAAATTAGTTATGAATCTCGGCATCAAAATAAATTTCAATGTCAACTTGAATGCCAAATTTGGAATTTGTCCGATTTTTTGTTCTTAGTTATGCTGTTTACAAACATATAGACACGAGCCTTCTTCTAAAAAAAATGCTTCTTTTGAGTTCAGAGAACCTCAAAACGTGTATGTATGTAATTTTTGGGTGGAATGCAATATTTCCTCTGCCCACTGTGCGTGGCAGAGAAAGTAAAAATCACGCAAGTCACCACAGAATGTGCTGACTCTGTTTCGTTGCTCATCCAGTATCAGACACTGTCTTCAATGGCAGTATTGTATACCACAATGACGTTAGAAAAAATGAATATGCGTAATCGAGAATTATCGATGGAAGTATGCTGGAAGAACGTCTAGCGACCTTGACAACGCTCTCCACTGAAACATGTATGTATGTGAGACAGCAAATGACACCTTTCCAACAGAAAAGGACAGAAGGAATGGATTCCACTGCAACACTATCCACTAGCTATACTTCTGGTTTTGTCGAGTGTTCATTTTATATTTTTGGTTTGATTTATTGTAATTCAGTACCGAAATCCATTCGTACCAATGGATGCAGAGAAAGGTTATTTGTAGTTGCAAATGTCGAAAATTAAAACTATGAACCTCCATGACCAGTGATAGCGAGCCACCACTGATTCCACCCAAAATTTTGATATACGGATTTCTTTGGGGACATTAACTACTTATAATAATAATAATAATAATAATAATAATAATAATAATAATAATAATAATAATAATAATAATAATAATAATAATAATAATAATAATAATAATAATAATAATAATAATAATAATAATAATAATAATAATAATAATAATAATAATAATAATAATAATAATAATAATAATAATAATAATAATAATAATAATAATAATAATAATAATAATAATAATAATAATAATAATAATAATGATAATGATAATGATGATGATAGTGATAGTGATAACGATAACGATGATAATGATGATGATAATGATGATAATGATAATAATAATGATAATAATAATAATAATAATAATAATAATAATAATAATAATAATAATAATAATAATAATAATAATAATAATAATAATAATAATAATAATAATAATAATAATAATAATAATAATAATAATAATAATAATAATAATAATAATAATAATAATAATAATAATAATAATAATAATAATAATAATAATAATAAACACTTTAAACTCAGGGTTCGCGTGTGTATATCACTCGAAAACAAGATGTCGGCTAAATATCAAGTACGTATTTAAGTTGAGCATCTTCCATGGATGAAGTGTGGATGCAAATCCCCCCACTGCTAACTACCCAACACACTCTACAGCTGGAAGCTCAATGCGACTGACAAGCACATTTTCTACTGGTACTACCTGTTTGTTGTTGTAGTGTTTAACGCCCGCTTTTACTACTACGGCACCGCAGGCGGTGACACTGATGATACATGAAGATGGAGCACCGGTGGAATGAAATGGCGGGGGAAACCGGAGTACCCGGAGAAAACCCGCCCTGACGCCGCTTCGTCCACCACGAATACCACATGCGGGTCCCTGGGATCGAACCCGGGCCGCCTAGGTGGTAGGCGAGCGCGCTAACCGCTCGGCCACGGCGCCGCCTGGTACTACCTACCACGTAGTTATGGATTCTATTGTGTTTGTTATCAGATCACAGTCCAACGTATTTGGTGAGTCCATGGCATTTCAGACCCTCCCTAAAATCTGACTCTTTACTGCGTTTAATATATTTCATTCCTTTCTTCAACATCTCAAATATCGTGGGCTACAAGGACATTTGGCTGTCATTTTATCTGTTTTCGAGATTTTCCCATATGCGAATTCCAATTACTAGATATTTGATTACGGGAAGTCGTATTAAATCCATAAAATGTCAGTATTGCTGTAATTTACAGCTATGTTTACTTCCTCTACTAAGTATAGTAAGTATTGTGTATCATCCAAAAATTCGGTGTCGAGATTTCACAGAAAATACATGTTTTGAGGCCCTGAATAAAAAAAGCATTTTTAGAAAATGGTCCTGTTGTTGTTGTTGTTGTAGTGTTTAACGCCCGCTTTTACTACTACGGCACCGCAGGCGGTAGAAAATGGTCCGTGTGAGTCTTTGTGTGTGTGTATGTGTCTGTAAACAAGCATAGCTTTAAGACGAAAACTCGGTTAAAAACCAAAGTTGGCATTTAAATTTAATGGTTTTCAAGGATGCAACACGAATATTTTGAAGAAAATCCCTCCAGCCTAAACCATCCTTTGCATGGAAATTTTTTCGAAAATATTAATTTTCTCGAAAATGTCTCTAACGATTTTGTTTAAAATACCATGTGTTTGAGATTTTATATTTTAAATTTTCTGGCTATAGCCCATATAGTCCTGTTTTCTCTGGATGATTTTTTCATAACTGGTAAGCAGTAAGAGATAGACCAAATCTTACCATACAAAAATGGAGATCTAAAACACAATTTATGTACAAATACATTTTTTGTAGTGAACCATTTCGGAGATATTCCTTGTTATTTGTATGAGTTTTGGAAAACTTAAAACTTTCCACAAATGGAACATCGTTACTCATTCTTTACATCTTAGCCGTGCAAAGAGAACGGAATTTGGAAGCTGTAAAAGATTTGACTATCGCACAAAGCCTACTGTATTCCCATATTCCCCTTGTACCTACAAGGAAATAAGCAGTAAGATAATTTGTATAAATGTTTATCTCAACTAACACGAAGAAGATATAGGAATAAGAGTTTGTAAGAATGGTTAGTACAAGAGTAGAGAAAGTCATGTGAGTAGGTATGTTTTACTCTCACGAAGAAGCCAACAGATGCACTTGTCATTTGGGGTTTTCACAGCAAGCCGATATATTGCCACAAAAGTTTTCGTACATGATCACGGTACTTGGTAAATAGGGATGAGATACGTCTAAGTCATTGCCCTTCCCGACCATATGTTGAACACTTCCCTTGCTCCAGCATCGCTCTCACAATGAACAAATAGCACTATTCATCACATCATGTGTTTCCGCTGGTTCACTTGATTTGTGGCAGAATTCACACGTCGCATCGCTACCACACAAGAAGCTTTGTTTTGCAGTCGATGGGTGTGAAGACGAGTGCGCCTGACTCAGCAGCTAGATGAACAAGGTATATTGTTTCAGGTTGATTGGCGCGTTTGCCGACCACACGGGCTACGCTGCTTCCACAAAACTTGTTCTATGTCTTGGGGTTTTAAACCAGATTTGAAAAACGACCTATGCCAAAAATACTTTATAATCAGCAAACGGCTGAACGTTTTATAGGCAAACAACAAAGAAACGTCGCAATGAAAACACGACGAGGTCGTTCTGGTTAAAAATGACGTAATTTAAGTGATCTGATTAAGAGTTTGGAAAAGGGAAAAATGGATGGAATGGGTTTATTTGGCTATTGAAATTAATAAATTGCAACACTTAAAAAAATTATTCGAACTCTAGAAAATCAAATCCAAGAACGGTGTGTTAAAACTCTGAAAAACAGTGTTTCATAAAACTACAGGTTTCTTTGCATCAACAAAAAACCTAGAACTCTCAGGATCCAAAAATACGAATTAATTTGATTTCAGTAAGTGCTATGAACAATAAAGTATCAATATGCAGAGGTGATATAATTATCCAAGGTTAAAGTGAAGTTTCATAAAGTGAAAATAGGTTATATGACGTAATAGGCCCATTTGAGACAAATGAAACAAAATACATATGTAACAAAGAAAAGAGCGTGTTCATAAGGCTTTAAATATAGTTAAAATAAAATTGAAACAAGAAATGAACAAATGCATAAGTTAGTGTTTATAGACGATAAGTATTCAGAATGACAACGTTGGACTTCGGAGCATAGATCTCATGCTCTTTCAGCATTTCCTCAAGCAGCTCTAAGTAAAGTGAAGCATGTTTATAATATGCTGCGAAACTGAAGCATCTTCCAGCAAACGGAGCAGCTAATAGCTCAGATTAATAACCACCACCACAAAGTTACAAAGTGCTGTATAATATACAACTGTTTACCATTTAAGTAACAAAAGGAGGTTTTACATTAATGGTAGCATCAATAATGTTAAAACCAGAATACAAGCGACATTCCGATGCCGACGGAGGTATAAAGATCTGTGTGACAGAATTTCATCTAACCCGCTGCGGTATTTGAAAAACATTGTCTTCTAGCTCGATAAGACGTTTACAGACGTACATTCACTGTAAGAAAACACTTAAATTGAACCCCTGAATCAAGCCTTAAAATTATTCAGTGCTAATCTGACTCATCCTGTATGTTAAAGATTATGTACTCGTATTTATATAAAGAATGATTTTTCTGATGTTGGATAGGTTTCCTAAAGCTATTAATTGAATGCACTCCTGGACTCTTCATTTGACAGTTGGCAGATTGTAACCAGATGTTCAACTGTTGACAGTGTAAGCACCAGCATGACAATTGCGCGTAGGAAGAGGTTATTGAGCTAGTATGCAGCTATGGCTGTGGGACCAACTCAGGCGTGTAATGACTAATTGATCTCTTCTGGGAAGAAGTATTACTGGGTGACCAATGATTGGACTGGAATGGGGGAAATGCTGTTTGATGTACCGCTCCAGTGTTTTCACTATTGGCTTCTTCGTTTGATGTGATGTTGCGCAGTATGAAGATTCTGTCAACTAAGTGGTTGCCCTGTGGCTGTGTCAGCTAATTCATCGCCTGGAGTAGGAAGAAAACAAATAACTTGAATTACCGCAGCTGCAATCTGTTTCTTTAAAGTGTTACTACTACACGGCCATTTACATATATATATTCCTCGCAATAAAATCTCGCTGGCTTTTGTTCATACATTCTATCGACTGCGGCAAATATGTATATTCTATAGAGTACTAACTACTTTTTACTTTCTCTACTTCGTATAGTAAGTAGGGAAAATATTGTATTCGACCTACAAATTCGATGTCCAGATTTCACCGGAAATATGTTTTGAGGCCCCTAAATAAAAAAGAAACATTTTTAGAAAAACGTCCGTGCGCGCGCGCGTGTGTGTATCAGTCTGTGAGCAGCATAATTAAAAAACAAAAGTCTATTAAAAACTAAAGTTGGTATTTAAGTTTAAAGTCTTTTAAGGATGCGACACGACGATTTTGAGGAAAATTCCTCCACCTTAAACTGTCCTTTACATGGAAAATTTTGATTTTCTCAAAAACGGCTCTAACGATTTTGATTAAAATGACAATGTGTAAGATATTTACTCTGGATGACTTTTGTATAACTGGTAAACCGTAAGAGATAGAACAAATCTTATACAAAAAATGCATATCTTGCTAAAACACACAATTTGGTCTAAATGCATTTTTAGTGGAGTGAACCATTTCGGAAATATTCCTTGTTAATTGAGTTTTGCAGTACTTATACCTTTGTCAAATGAAGGTCGTTATTCACTTTTATTTCTTGACCATGCAAAGAGAACGGAATTTCAAAGACTTGATATAGCGACCAGATTTAAAAGATTTAGACCATCGCTCAAAGCCTACTACGATATATTCCCCTTGCAACTACGAGAAAATTACAATAAGATAATTTGTACAAATGTTTATCTCAACTAACACGAAGAAGATATAGGAATAAGAGTTTGTAAGAATGGTTAGTACAAGAGTAGAGAAAGTCATGTGAGTGCAACACATACCCCATCGCATTCTCAACTTACAGGTTAAGGCCATGTTCGGCAGCACAGTCCCATGTCCGTCAGGACGAATTGAGCTTTCCACTAGCGACAGCATTATCAAAATGAGTTGAATGGTTTCTGAGATTGCCCTTCATGCATAAACACATTTTCTGTTTGTATAATATTAGTCGAAATATACAAAAATCGACGTTGGTACACACACACACTCTCACACCCACTCTCACACACTCACACACACACTCACACACTCACACTCACACACTCGCACACACTCGAACCCACTCTCTCACTCACACACACACTGACACACTCTCTCACACACACTCTCACACACTCTCACACACACACACTGACACACTCTCACACACATTTATGAAGCTGATAAGCTCCGATACCAGTTGAGTGATCGTCATGAAAGTATCTTCTTCACAGTTGTTGTCAGCCATTCATTTGCTCTCCTCAGCTGCGAAACTCAATGAAATAGCATATCATTTCTCGTGCTTGTTAGATCTATTCGTGTTTATAGTGTCCTGAGTAGAGTTGTATATCTATCATAAGTAAGCGTAACTACGGTAGTTTCCCTGGTATAAATGGTCAGTTAAGAACCTATCCGCGTTACCTGTACGTTAGGTGTGTTGCATACCTATCCGGCGTTACCTCACATCGATCGCTTTTGGATCGTGTTTTACTAGATTCCCCTAGAAACCGGAAGCGTTGAACTTTGAACCTTCTCGAAACTGAGAGAGGGTATAGGTCACGACTAAAGTTATTGTGAAAGAAAAAGTGACCAAAGTCATGATCACAGTTTTTGGTGATCACCGTGTTTGAACTTCTCATTAGATTTCTTAATTGGTCGTATTTTTATTACGTTTCTTTGCCTACACAACCATTTATGCACTGTACCAAAATTACTGAAACGTAGTTTATGTTCAGCACAACTCTAGTCCTGAAAGTTTTAGTGTCCTGTGTAATAGTTTTTAAATGCTTCCAAAGCAAGTGGACAAGTGCAATCTAAGGCAGAATGTTGTAGGAATAAACCATCAAACCACGGGCAACGCCCGGCATTTCACCCACTACATTATATGCAGCAATGCAAGGAAGAAATGCTCTGGCATATCCTTCTTCAGCATCCTCAAGTCAAGGTTAGATACATAAATACTCCATATACGTGCTCATGAAGACATTTTATCGACCTGTTACGAGATCTCAGTGCGTTTAAAATTGTAATAGCGAAGTAATGTATGTAGAACCGGAGAATTTACTGCTAGTGACAAAATCGCTGTATCTCTCCGTGTTTTTTAGTTTAATGCTATTAAACATTTTCAGTGAAAAAGTCTTTTTTCAGGGCCTAATCTTCAACTCTTTAATGTTTGGCATTTAGGACGCCATATAACCTTAAAAGATAAAGAAACACTGACAGCTAAAATGTGTACATTTCTTTAAATCCCACAATTTACCCCATCTTTTTGTCTTTAAGCCACTTCTGAGATATTCGTTGTTATTGATTTGAATGTTTCAATGCTTTGGCATTTTGTGAAATGCTGTCACCAAGTTGTTTCTTATGAAGCCGCACAACGAATATGGGATTTTAATGACAGCACACGCCGATGTTTAAACATTGTGTCTTTCTTTTGTTTCTTAAAGTTGAAGATGTCTGCCAGCCAGCACTGGCAGACTAACGAGAACAATTGAAGCATCAGGAAATCGCTTGCCTCCAGCTTAACACAAAGTATAGCCTCGCCTGGGGTGAGAGACAACCCCTCCAGTCAGGCTACCTGGCCGTAGGGCTAAAACCCGACCCACACTGCTGAAATTTAACTTGTCCACAGATTCAGAACACGACCTAGCAAGAAAAGGTTACCTACGAATAGGCACTTGGAACATTACGTCACTGGCAGGAAAAGAAAGGGAGGTCATTGAGGAAATTGAAAAATACAACATTAAGATTTCAGGCATAAATGAAACCAAGAAGAAAGGGCCAGGAGAGATAATTTGAGATAATAATTACGTACTTGGATATTCAGGGACTGACAAAAGAACAGGAGCCAATGAGGGAGCGGGAATTATTGTACCTGAGAAAATAAATAGGAGAGTAATTAAATGGACAGCGATTAACTCTAGAATAATAAGCCTTGACATAGAACTAGAAGAAAATAAAACATTGATACAAATATATGTCCCTAGAGAAGACTCAGAGGAAGATGAAAAGGATATCTTCTACGCGACCCTTCAGAATACAATAGATAAAGCTTTAGAAGAACGAAAACATGTAATTATAATGGACGACTGGAATGCCCGTGCAGGATAAGACAGAAGAAGGGCGCATGGGAGTATAGGAAAATATGTCTGGTGGGCCTGTCTAGCTGCGAGTCTGGTGGCAGCCCTTCGGTTCCCTCATTTCATCCCCGCCTCCTGGGGGGTGGTAGCCACAATAGATCTCTGTAGGTCGACGTGAACGAGGTGTACCTCTCTGTTCCTGTACCCTGTACGAGTAAATATGGAGCAGAGGGCACATTCAACAGAAATGGGGAACGAATGCTAGAATATTGTATAGATAAGAATCTTTTAATTGGCAATACACCAGATAACCTTCGAATCTAGTTCAAGAGGTGTAAGAAATAGGTACTATTGACTATTGCACATTCACAAAACAAACAAATTATGCTGTAACAGAAGTAAGAGTTTTCCGATATGCAGAACTCAGTACTGAGCTAATCATGAAAACAAGTTCAAAACTCCAAGGAAAAGAAGGGCAATAAAATTTACTAAAATTAAAATCAGGGAACTTGAGAAAAAAGAAAAGAAGGAAGAGTACACAAATAAAGTGACGGAAAGGCTCAGTGAGGCAGAGAGAAAAGAAACAAGGTTAACTTTGGGACACTGAAGACAGATGAAACCATTGACGAAACAGCACAAGAAGTATGTGAACCAGTTAATATTAGTAACAAAACGGAAATATAACAAATGGTGGAAGGATGCTGTGAAAGATTAAATAAAATAAAAATGAAGGCATGGAAGAAATATATGACTAACAGAGAGGTAGATCCATTAGAACACGTACAAAAAAGGAACGAAGTCAAAATACAAGTAAAGAGAGCAAAAATTGGAACGTGGGAAAATTTTGGAAAGGAAATTGAAGATAACTATCGATCAAATCAAAAAAGTTTTTGACAGATGGTCAAAAATTTAAACGGGGGATATAAAAATCCAATATGGGACATTATGGATGAAAAAAATAATACAATAAAAGGGGAAACACATATTAAAAGTCTGGAAAGAATTCTATGGAAATATATTTTCGGAAAAAAGTTATACTTGTAGTTGAAACACACAACAGAAATAACAATAAACAGGAGGAGGAAAATGAAGAAGGGGCAGAAATAGAACATGCCATCCATGGACTTAGAAATGGGAAATCTGCAGGCGATAATGACATAACACCAGAATTGATTAAATATGGAGAAGGAAAAGTTGAACAGTGGCTGACCGAATTATTTAGACAGATATAGAAGCAAGAGGAAACTTCAAAAATTGGAAGAGAAACATAATACCCAGACACAAAACGGATCTATAGTTAACTGTGAAAATTACTCAAATGAGCCCAGGATACATAGAGCTAAACGTTAAATTAAATTATTTTGTTGTTTAACGACGCTGTCAATTGCCAGGATCACATCAGCGTCGTCGGTGTGCCGGAATTTTGTCCCGCAGGAGTTCTTTTACATGCCAGTAAATCTACTGACATGGAGCTGTCGTTTTTAAGCACACTTAAAAACCATCGGCCTGGGCTGAATTTGAACCCGCGACCTTGGGATCAGTAGGCCAGTGTGTAACCCAGACCGACAGACCTAAAGGTTACCTGACATCCGCCTTCTATGGATAAAGGAAAACCCGGATAAGTCAACCTAGCCGAGATCGAACTTGGGACCTGAAAGAGAAGGTTTAAAATGTCCTTCTCTATGATTATCTAAAAATTACTCGATCATTGCCGTAAGTCCTTCACTGCTTAGGTGCCCTTCTCAACTTGGAAGACAGTTGAAGAGAGGGTGATAAACATCCGTCGATATTTCATACCGTTTTCACCAGTAACCAGATATTTCCTGTTATTTAGAACATGACTTGGAACTTGTAAAATTACAGCTCTAAGGAGCAAAGGGGAACGAGGATTCATCATAAAAATTCATTAGGATTCGACCGAGCGGGATAGTTCACACAATAGCATCTTTGACCCGCATTTGGGAAGTCGTGGGTTCGATTCCAGTGACAGACTTTCTTGACCTATGGGTTTTCTCGGGGGTTAGGCAAATGCTGGAAGGGATAATTACATCCCCCTAATTTCCTGTCCCTTCATGTCACCTCACTTCTCCTTTCACTTCACCTTTCATCCTGGTTGGTTGTTTCAGGGTTGTAAATGTCGGCGAGAGTTTCGGCGTGCATGACAGGGAATTTGCACCCTGTAAATCCTCGTGCTCCGGATCGGGGTAGGTGTACGGGTTCCGGGGCCTCCTGGGGCTGTATAACCCTCAGTGGAAAGGGGGCGGTTGTACGAGTCGAGGGACCTTGCCCTTTGCTGTCGTCTCTCCTCACGTCCGACATTATTATTGGCGAGAACTTACGTTGCAACTGACGCGACCGTCTCAATACGCTGTTGCCCTATTTACTTGCTGTCCGTCTGCAGTAGCAACACGCCCGTGAGATATAAACAACAGTAGCTAACCTTCTGAGTATAATATAATGTTTAAATCCTCACGATTTATAAAACTGTATATTATAGAACGAATGAAGAAAGAATACCCGTTTTAATAGGAAGATGGGAATAAATTGTCAGAATACGAAGACAGAACTGGCAGAAATCACTGTGTATAACACTTCGCTAAATGAAATGCTTGCAACGCCGACGACGTCATGGCTCTGACACTAATGGATACCCGACTGGCCCGCAGTCTGCTACACACCGTACAAGTGTCAATCACAAGGTTATTTCTCACTGACCATAGTATCATTTCATCTCGCACCTCCCTACTTTCCAGGGTGCGCCACGCCAGGGACAAGGGCACTAAAGATTTCACTGGGGCGATATAATCTCCCCCGAACCTTGTCATAAAATACGGGAGGTAAATGACATTAACACGTCATTCGAGGTTTAAAAGGCCACCTGTACAACGACGGATAAGTCTGCCAATAATTATTAACATATAAATATGAATCACTTGTCTCAGAATATCTTTGCAACATAAGCAATTTGATTATTATCCTCCAAATATTCAATATCGAGATTTCACTGCAAATACATTTAAAATTGGAATGTGAATTATAGTACTGTGTTCAGAAGTGTTTCAAAACAACATAGAATGATAAATATTGCCGATAGTAATAAATCAAAGGTAAACAATTACAGTATTAAGTATAAATGCAGTAAAAAGAAACAAATTGAAACGTTATATTTTTCCGGATTTTCACCCAATTTCACAGGTGCATTACGTTAAGTGTAAATGTTACAATGAGTAGGTGTTACAGCTTTATAGGTATGTGCTTATACCGGGTGGAAGGGAAGTCATTGCATTAATTTAAACCAGTGATAGATCTTGCTATTTGGAACACATTTTGTATCTTACGTTTTTGTCTCTGATCATTTCCTGCGGAGATATTTTAGTTTTGTCGAAATCAAGCTGGCAACACTGCAGATTGTGTGGGTGTCACTTTCACTAGCTCAGTACATAAACAAACACGCTTCACTACTGCTTCCACGCGTCTCTTGAACGTAAACAAATGCCACGCCGTCTCCTTCCATGTTTACTGTGCGAGTGTAGGCCAATCGCAATCATCTCCCAAAACATTACACGACCGTACAAGCGAACGATTGTTTACATCCACAAACCAGTTCATTTCCCTGACCAACCTCAACGCAGCGTTGTCGAGTTACTTCACGTCTGAAAGAGTTGCTCGGAGTATTCCTTCACGTCTTTTAAGTGATCAATTATTTCGAAACCCTGTGTGATGTCCCATAATTACTACCGAAGCGATGTCAGTAATAAGTTACTCTACGCATCTTACAAGTAACAAACTGTTGTCTTCGTACATTCTTGTGGAATTACGCATCCAGTTTGGAACGAAAACCATTTTTTTTTGAAATCGGCTGATCAAAGAACAAAATGCCATTAGACTTTTTTGTTTGTAATGCCTCTATGAAGCACATATTAGAAGGAATGTAATAAGCTGCCTTCCGTTCTGTATTGTATTCTATGTCACTTCTGGCAACCGGGAAGCTCCATGGGGAATGACAATGTGCGAACATTTTCTCGGACTATCTAGTAATAATTTGTAAACTAAAAGTCATCTTCTAAGGATACCGATGATGAAGTATGAAACAGATGCAAGAATCCTCAAATTTCGTTGCCTTTGAGTGCTATCATCAGCACTTCCGTAAGTGAAGTGCGGGTGGCATAATCAACAGTGATGATAAGCTTGAACAAAAGACTGTCAAAACCCTCGTATACAACGATATAAAACAAGAGACTGTCTACAACACTAAACAACGTATCGTCGACCGCCTCTGCAGTCAAATGATCAGCGTTCTGGCTTCTCAACCCAGAGGTTCCAGGTTCGATTCTCAGCTGTGGTTGGGAGTTTATCCTTAAACAGAGTATCTCCAACAGAGTCTGAAATTATGAATGTGGGTGCGAATAGGAGTGTGCAAAAATTATAAAAATCTGATGTGTTACACTCACATGACTTTCTCTACTCTTGTATGAACTATTCCTACAAACACTTATTCCTCTAGCTTCTTCATGTCAGTCGAGACAATATTCTTGTAGGTGCATGGGAAATATGGGAGAAAATCCAGTAGTTGGATAGTTGTCCTATTTAAGGGTTGTCATAAAGACACGCATGCTAATAGATCTGTAGAAGACAATTTTAAATATGAATGGTGAAGGGTAAAAAATCACATAATGTAAAAATATTTTATAGATAAAGTGTAATAATGTGCAAAATTATTATAAAATTTGGAAATAGGACAGCTGACCATTTTAGAATTATTTATTTATTTAATTTGATGTAGTATACAAATGATTGTGCAAAATGTACAAAGAATCAAGAATAATTTGTAAACCAATATCTTCTAAAATACTTAATTTCAGTTTAAAACGTCGGAACAAATTAATAGTAAATTTAGTAATCTACGAGCACCAAAAAGTAGACCAATCACTTCCCAATTTGAAATGTTGTATTTGTCTCTTAAATAAAGAGTGCGAGGCTCAAAATGTAGTTTTTTCCCTAATAATCTCCTTAATTTGGTCTAGATTTTTTCACACACACAAGGACCTTTTTCTAAAAATGCTTTTTTTTATTTAGGGAGTCTCAAAACATATATTTCCGGTGAAATCTCGACATCGAATTTTTGGGTGGAATACAATACTTCCTCTACTTTACTATGCGTAGTAGAGAAAGTTAAGACGAAAAGTTGGTTAAAAACCAAAGTTTGTATTTAAGTTTAATGTCATTCAAGAATGCGACACGAAGATTTTGAAGAAAATTCCTCCACCCTAAACTACCCTTTACATGGAAGCTTTTTCGAAAATTTCGATTTTCTCGAAAATGTCTAACGATTTTGATTAAAATGTTATATGTTTAAGATATTTGGATGACTTTTGCATAACTGGTAAACCGTAAGAGATACACCAAATCTTACTATACAAAAAATGTACAGCTTGCTAAAACACACAATTTATGTCCAAATAAACTTTTTTGTAGAGTGAACCATTTTGCATCCAAAGATTCATTTCGATCTGAATCCGCGTTTCCATGTAGTATTCAATCCGGAATGAGAGCTCAAAGCGATTTGAATTTCCCGTGGAAACCTAGTACTTATGCTCTGGAATGTAGTTCTGAATACTGCTCTTCAGAGAAAAATCTTGAAAACAAAGCAAACATTTTACGAAGCAAACTACAAATTATGATCTTTGGTCACTCCTGGAAAATATCCCAATTTCACAACCTGATCAAGCAACAAGCTCTCTTTCTTTTTGTAAGTTGTATTTTCTTGCTCCATTTTACATTTTTGCGATTAGATATGGTCTTCAAGCAGTGTTCAATCAAAATGTCTAACTTCATAAAATACTTACTCCATCAAATTCATCAGGTAATTTATAATTGTCTTATAAAATTATGTTGCTTCCTTCTGAAATTTTGATCCCGAGTTCATGTGAGCATCATTTTAACACATTCGTTCCTTCACCATGAACAATTGAAACTACAAACTGCTATTATGTGAATGGCAGCAAAACAAGATTATTTTAAAAAATCACAATCATTAGCCACTTAGTCATAGACATAGTCTTTTAGCACAAAATAGTGGTTTCTCCGTTAAATCCGTGGCATATGGCAGTCCTACAGATGCAGATTCCACGTTATATGGGACATAAAAGACAACCGTTTACGGCGCGTTTTATGATACACATAAATGTATTGTCTCCTACCATTACAGGCTGCCATCTTAAACAAGGTAAACCATTTCATTTATAAATGATGCTTTACCTCTCCACATGTGTAGCTAACATAAACTTTCATCCCTTTACTTAAATTAATTTACATAAAGATGAGTTTAATAATTTCATTTATGAAGTATTTTAGGCACCATTGGTTGTTAATGTATGTAACCGAAGTATTATCGCAGACACAAAATTTAATGGCGGCTGATAGCTGACCAGTACCATTCTCTTTCCTGTTGTACAAATAAATTTTGTGGGTGCAAATTATATCTATATCACCAGCTTTACAGCGTGATTTCACAGCGTGTTTAACTATACAACACCTTTAAGCATGGCAAGCCTCTGATTGGTTGTTGTATTAGCCACCTGCCATTAAATATTGTGTCAGTCATGTCAGAAATATAGTATCATAGAATTCTTATGGATCCTCGAAGTATTATAAATACGATATCACTGATGTTCTTCATGGGAACATGAATGTTACTTCAGAAATTTCAAAATGGAAAAAAAAAAAAAATTATTTTCCACTGCGTGTGGGGTGATTCACAAACTTCCTTACACATTTCGAAAGCTTTAGAACTATTGCCTGTAAATCTTGTACATCCTATGCAATCTATGATTACCCAATTATTTAGTAACAAAATGCGTATCCAAAATTATCGACTGGTATGAAAAATACCTACTCACCAATTTTAAAATATTTGGAACAGCCAATAGCTGCTAAGGAAAAAGAAAATAAGGTTAATTATGGATTACAGATATCTGTGAATCCATTTCCGAGATTACCCATTATCTGCTTCTATAGATCCTTAGTTTGTTTTCTTTTATCCACGGGCTTGAAAAACACAGTGTACCAAAATTTCACACTTGGCAATGACAGAAATTAAGCGGTACGGCCATTACCGACGGCATCAGAATGTGAAGTAGTTAACGCCCATTTAAACAAGAACTGTATTATTTCATTCTCTTCCAGATTAGAAATATAGCTGTGCAACTGCATCGTAAGAAGTCGTTTGGAATTCACAACATTCCTTACAGTTTTTATACGCATATTCATCACCAAACCTTGGGACGCGCTTTTGCCAAATGATTAATACAGAAATATCATTGAGTTCTATTAGCTAGTAAATTAAAAGCATCTTATACCTTAAAGCATTTTTTCCTCTCCCTAAACTTTGTTTCATACATATAGTATAATGTAACTAATAATGTTATTATAATTTTGATCAACTGACAAGCGATCTTTATTTATTCATTTATTTATTTTTCGCGCAATGCAATGTGACAATAATAATGGAACGATATGATGCCAATTAAGAATCACCGATACTTATTGTCATGTTCGTAAAATAAGTTATCTTTATTGTTAAGTGACGTTAGCAACATCATGATTCACTTTTTTCTCATTTTAGCGAGCAACTGTATTTTCTTTCATACTAGATATTCACTACCTAAAACTTTCAAAGCCCTCTTCCCTGTATGTCATTTGTTTAATATTTCGCATCACTCATTCGCCAAAGGTTTACACACACTAGCTTTCTTATAATAAATGAACAATAAATTCTGTTTACTCTACCTTTATCGCTTCCTTCGAATAAAATGCTTGGTCTCGTCTTCAATCCATGAACTATCTCACCCACATTTAGCCTACTGTGGATGTCACACACTTTCGGAAACTGCACTCTAGTGTCACTCTCACTTGCTTGGCTTGCTACGACTGAATGGTCTGGCGCGCCGATACAAACACTCGGCAAATAAGTCCTCTGGTGCTACTGGATCGGAATGAGGCGAGCGAGGGGCCACTCAAGGACAACCTGTTGAGCACAATTTCTTGTCGAGCAGTAGGTTGTTTTAGGGATGCTGGGAGTCTGCAGCTTGTGACTCATCACTACTTATACAATGCAGGTGTTACTATCCAATCCGCCATTCAGAATTATTTCATGAATAAATTTCTGCATGAAGCCAGAACACAGAGCATTATCTAATGTTACTCGAATTATTAAAACGCTTATTTCAAAATTTGTTTCAGCAAAGTCAAAATTAATAAACTGCTATTACATGTCATTGGCCTTTTTAGAATAGACACGAAAAAATGACAAACTAGCCAGTAACTTTATACTTTTTACAGTGAGGGACATTAGCATTTTCTGAAACCGGTAATGCTGCCGGTTCAGTCATGCAACAAGAAATGATGGACACACAGGATTGCCAAATTCTCAAATTGAAAATAGGGACCACGCCGTTTATAGTTCGTAGTACCTACTGAGATGATTTGAAATGACGGTCTTAAATGGGATTATATATTTTGTAATAAACTGAAGGCAATATAAAATGCATTACTTGTAGAAAACTTGTGTTACATAAACTTTAATAGGGATTATTATTTATTTATACCAACCCCTCTTGGGGTATTTATCTCTAATGTGAGATCCCTTGTGGTTAACCGGGAAAAAGTACGAATCAGCTGGGGAATTCAATGTACTGGCAGGTTGGCCATGGTAGCTTAATGGTTAGAGCAGCTGCTCGATAAGCAGAAGATCCGTGGTTCAAATCCCGGCTATGGCATTGAATTTTTCAGTTTCTGATTCAACCTCTTAAACTTTAATAGGGATTATTGTTTTCAGTTACATACGTTTGCAAACTGACCAAATTTCACATTAAAGTTCTACTTCTATATTTAGCTATATTTAACAAATGCAAAGAATACTATCCCCAAATTCTCAACATGATTTATGTAATTTAAATAAGCCAACTACGTTTTATTAAGTCCACTGAATTCCTAAATTCTACCAGAAATAAAGGCGGAGGCACATCAAAATTCGTGTCAATTATTTTTTTAATTAAGATACAAGTCTGGGGACAATAACACAGTGAAGTACCACGCATAACATTTGTATTTGATAAACTGATAGACAGTATTGCCGATCACTTTTCGTTCGTCGAGTACCACCTCCAAGCAAAACAAGGCACATTAATTGAAGCGGCAAAACAAGGAACATTTGCCGTACCATAGTTATATTATGCCGTACTCAGAACAAGAAAGGAAAATATTACTGTTCCTTTAAAAATGCCGTACGTTTTGCAGTCTCACGTTTCTTCTTCTTCTTTGGTCTTTATTTATGGAGGCTCTTTAACTGCTGTTTCTCAACGTCCCAGTTGGGCTTGAAAGGCCGCTTAATTTTGCTCAGAGGCCTCTTTATCAGGCTTGAGATTCTTGTACGTGCTGTAAATCTATGATACGGGGCCAGCGGCTTTACTTCCCTTCCCGAAGAGGCCATGCTAAGGATTTTTACGCCGGGTTTGAATCCGCGACCTTGAGAACCAGAGGTTAGTATGTTACCCCAAGAACAGAGGGCGACATTGCAACCCTACGGATACTGTACGGCATATTGCCTACCTTCACACTAGACCCTCCACGTCCGAATTTACACCGAGCGATATCTCTCAGATCCCGGATTCAGAATTCGAAGTAACCGACCATTCTGTTCTTTCTTTTTCCCTTCTTCCCCATGGTAGCTTTTACTATAGTTCCCTCTTCATCTTTTGGGTTGTAGGGCCAGGCGCACTGGACGGTGGTGTGCGACGTTTGTAATGGATGTACTTTGAGGAAACAGCTGTTTCTATCCTGGTAAGCGATATTGCCGACCTATGGTGATAAAATGAAGATGCGAACTGCATCATCACATCATCGATCCTTGTCCCACGATAACACAAATATATGTTTTTGAATGTTTACAATTTTCATTATCAGATACCAAATGGAATATTCTTATACAAATTGTTCAATTAAAATATAAAGAATCAGCCATGATGCTTCATTAAAAGCCAAAATTCAGGACACTCCTAATTTTTCACGACATATGCTAACCCTGCTCTGAGTTCTAGGGGTCTGCCTGTCACGGTAGCGACTCAAAGCACGTCAGCCGATGACTTATTGTGCGTCAGGATGAGATGAAGGTACCCTATAGACGGCCACATCGCATCACAAGACGAACTGCAACGGTGGGTCTCTAACAGGTGCAAGCAAGTTCCTCAGCCCGACGAAGTTCCAGGTTCCCACAGAGTGCGCCACTAGCCAACTAGGTCCGGCAGCAATCAGTCCCCTGGAAGAGCGGCCGGCCGACAACAGCGCCTCCCATCAGCCGAGCACCGTATTTCCAGAGCTCAAGCTCTACCGCAGCGCAGCCAGTCATAGACCCCACTGACTCTTATTGCCTGGAAAAATTTGTTAGAGAGAATGAAATGAAAGGGAGTGAAACGGGAGATGCAAGGTAAGTATCCTTCCCAGCATTCGCCTGAGTGACATGGGAAAACCCAAGGTCAGGCAGGTTGGCCACAGGAATCGAACCCGTACCTCCTGAATGCAGGCCACAGACGTTAGCACCTGAGTCATCCCGCTTGGTATGGATAAGGGTAGTAACAGAGGGACATTGCACAATTTGGGGACCCTATTGTGTTGCATGCTGCTGTCCTTGATGCTCCTCATCACTGCCATACAGCCTATGAACAGAAGCACAGGAGAGAGGGGGGGGGAGTTCAATAGCTGAAAATTGAAATTATAAAACTATTCCTAAAGCTATCTATCAAACCACATACTTAATATATTGTACAGGATAATTAAAAATATTGGGTATTTTCAAAAATATTAAGTGTTGTTAAATATCTAGAGATTGAAATATAATTGTTATTATTTGGTGTATTAAATGTTTTCACAGTGCAGGGAAGTGGCGACCACATCACCAAGTGGGAAACCACTGCAAACAGCCTCCCAAGTATTGGCGGGAAAACCAAAACTCTTTGGGGTTGGGAGGAAATACCCAATGCCTACCTCAACAACAGAAGATTTACCCAAGTACCTTGGGCATAAAACAGGGACCTAATCCCCCACTTTAAGTAAAGTCAGACTCAAAAGGAAAATGTGAGCCTCGGAAGATCCTGATGCCACGATAGTGGTAGAACAGGGAAGTTGAAGAAGAAGTACTAAATGTTTTTACAGTTAACAATTTAACAGTAATAAGTATTAGACGTATGCTTACATATTATATGCCCATGCTACATTAGTGAACTGGTCATGAACAAAATGAGACACAATTATGTTTGCAGCAAGGAGTTTTATATGTAGGTAGGTACATGTATTAGGGTTACCAGACGTTCGGAAATTCCTAGACATTCCCTACATTTTAACCATTTGTCCAGCGTCTGGAGGGGATGCTTGAAAAGTCTCTAATGTTCTACATTTTCAGAAACAAGCAGTGATCATTAGAAATTGAACTGGCAACTGTGAAAATAGAAGTGAATAATTGGTTATTAGCCGCAACTGCAACTCCCTATGGCAACAGAGCTACACCGACTACAGTCAAAGTATACTCGTGCATTAGCAACATTGAGTGAGAAATTGACAATGCAGTATTTGGACTCCAAGGCAAAAGGTTGGTATTCTGTGGAGGCAAAGCAACACAATGCTAATGTTGAAAGTGTATTTTCACTAATAAGAGTACAGTGGACAGATAAAAGGAACAGATATTTATTGATTCAGTTACAGGTATTGTGTTAGTGAAGTACAATTTTAAAAACTACAGTTGTGTAGAATTTGATTATATTTTCAAACAAGCTAAATATCTTGCAAAAGATTACTTCTTCAGAGAACTATAACTGATGTTTATGATCACATTTAACACTCTGTGTTTCAGGATTTTAAGAAAGTACAAGTGTATATATAAATAGCTTATAAATTTGCATTATTTTTGCATTGACTGACAATGTCCTATATTTTTTACCATAGTGTCCTATATTTTTGTCAAGCGTCCTACATTTCTTAGCATTGTGTCCTACATATCCATAAAATAATCGGATAACCTTAACATGCACTATTCATCCTTTGTTTTGCAGCAGCACTTGTAAAAACATGAAAGAATAAAACTAGAACAAAACTGTGGGGACTCAGCACCCTCTCTTGAATATCTGGAACTAAAAGAGCTTCAGCCCTCAGGTTGCAGTATCCCTGGCTGTGATGACTTCCAAACTCTGTGAGTGGTCAGGGACTGGATGGGTGGCTAATGATATAGGCTACAAATATGTTCTGCAGACCTATCTCCAGTGTTTACTTCAATGATGCCATTAAGGCAAAGTTGCCAATGTATAAATCAATGTTTTTTGTCCTTCCTTCTGTGCCTAATGTATAACCTCTGAGTGCCATGTAATTTTTCATTTCCTGAACGTAAACAATACACTTTTTAATATGTTTTATAATTTGCCAAAACAATATGTTCTTTTCTCCATCTGCATGGTATGGTGGTAGTGTGTTTGCCTCTGGAAAGCCTGAGTTCAGATCTTGATTGGGGAAAGTTACAAGGTGTATTTTGGGAGCATTCCCTTATCCCAATAATAGTAACTCTATGGTGAGAATTGGATACTGCGCTCTACCTGAAGAGTAACACTTGGAAAAACAGTTTAATGACACAGGTGAGTGACAGCAAGTATTGTTTATATTGATGTATACAGTAATTGAATTATTCAAACAATGAGTATTTATTAAAATAGTTTTCAACATTTTTTTCGTAGTTTGTTTGTTTAACTTAATATTTATTTAAATGCCCTTTGTCAATAAGGACTGTTTTGTGACAAATGTTTAACTGAGAATCTTTCATCAAATTTGAATTTTGTTGGTGATGTAATGCTGTAGAAAAGCTTAAAAGCATGACAACCAAATACCATCTTCATGTGTTCTCAGTTGGAAGTATTTTGAATGAAAACAAGTCAGTTATTTAACTAAACGAGGTAAAAGAAATTGAACTCAAAGAAAAGGAAAAGACAAGTTTGAAAAATGGAGAATAGAGGACTCATCTTACTGATGTGGTTTGGACTTTCGAAGTATAATCCTTTTTTAGAACATACCAAGAGAATGTTGTCAAGAATTGCTCATACCTAGGCAATCACATCCAAAATAATTTACTACTAGCAATGAAAACAGTCATCAAAACAAATAACAAATGAGTCAACAGAGATATCAGATGTAACTTCATGAGCAAATGGCTGTTGTAGCATGGTAGAGTCCTGCAGGAAAGGATCTTCCAATAGAGAGATTTGTTTCCTTAATGAGATTACACAAAACAGGCACTGAAACTGTGCTGTTTTTGGAGACCTAGTAAAAAGTACTGATATAAAGTTGAAAATGTTTGAAGTCACTTTCAGAAACTCAGGGTTGTCTGTTGGAAGCTATGTCTACAATACTTGCTCAGTTTGAAAATATCATCAAAGCAATGGAGGAAATCCCGAAGATGCACATTATTCAAAATAAAAAATGAAACAAAAAGAAATTTGATTCAAAAGTTGCATAGAATATGGTTGCTTAACATTTGTCCAGTTCTTCAAATCGTCGTGAGAATCAGCAAAATTCCTTAGAATGCAGTAGATGAGAAACCAAGCCAACATTTGCATGCCAACCAGGGAAAACGATGAAAAACCCAAAGCCAGAGTGAACAGTTGATCCAGGACCTGCCAAATAATGGGCCAAACACATTACTGTGAATCCATCTTACTTAGTGGGTCTAGTGCTTAACATCCCTGGCTGGGATTTTGGTCACTATACACTCCTGTTTGCCTCTTGGTGTTATGAATATTTAAAAAAGTTGGTGTGTAAAATTTTGAGTTTTTATTACCCTAACTTCACTTTCCATTAACAGTATTTGAAACATGTTCCAGTAAGTTCTAGTATGGAAAGTGAAGTTAGAATAATACAAACTCCTAATTTTACATACAAATGAAAATAACTTTATTGTATTTCTGTAAAGAAAGTATATTCCAAACTTAAGTTGTTGGTTAATCACACTGATTTATCCAATCCTTGATTTAGTCAATATACCCTGTTTAGTGATCTGTGGTATTCCCTCACATGAGTAAATCTCCAAAAATGACCAAAGCAATGAAAGTATGACTGACATGAGTTTCAGTCATTCCCCACCAAATGCACTCTCTGCTTGTGCCTCTGTCTTGAATAATGTTGGGTATTTGTAAGCTTAGTGGACCTGGTTGACATATGACATATGTGATCTGCCCGGTTAGGGGAAGTTACTATACTACTATATGGGTAAGGTGCTCCCAAGAGAATGTCTTGTTGATGGATTTCTTGCTTGTGGGATAATCTAATTTCAGTCCAATATAGCATCCACTGTGTTCTTTGCAAGCAGAGCACAACACAAGGAAACAACAAGAATGATACTTTGTAACAGAGAAATACAAAATTACACTTTTTTAATTTCCAAAGCATTATGGGCATTATCACCTTAGTGTTATTTTTACAGGTTAAGTGGGATAAGGAACGTGTGTGTTATGGGAAAATGTCCAATGTGTGAAGAAACAGATAACCTATGGCATTGTAATCTAGAGTGCAAACTAACTAAAATGTGGAGGGATGAGTTTCTTTTGTGAAAGTGGGAGAATTTATCAAATGAAGCAGGAGGAAAGAATTTTAAATTTAAGATCAAAGGAAAATTAAAAAAAACTGGGAAAGTATATAGGTAAAGTGCGACAAAAATGGCTATGGAAGCCAATGGAAGAATGGAGATAATTTTGATTTTGAGGTATAAAGGACATTTTAACTTTTTGGACGAAAGATATAAGAAATAACCCCATTATATAGATATCCTGATATTGTATATAATGGGGGAACAGAGGCACTACTTCTTCTTTATCTGATTACCGTCCCCTTATGTAGGACTTACAAGCCAGTGCCTAGAGTCGATACCTATTGGGAAGCACAGGAGCCTACGGATTGGACAGAGTGAAGACCTGGAAGCGGGTGGTCAGCCAAGCACTAGCAATGAGAGTGAGAAAGAGTGATATGAAATGCAGTCATAATCAATGAGCAAAAGGTGAAGATTGTGCAGTTGGTGAAATGAGTGGTGGGGGAACCCACTCAAACACCACTTCATCCACCATGAATACTACATGCAGGCCCCTGGGATCGAACCCAGGCCATCTAGGTGGTAGGTGAACGGTCTAACCACTTGGCCATGGCACTGCTCATAAGCAATGCAATTCCTACACTTAAAGAAATTTAAAATTGCAAATTCTTACAGCTTACCTTTATAACCAAAGTCGAATGAAAGTTTAACTGAGCAGGATAAAGGATAACAAATTTACCAGCACACAGAAATTTATTTATTTGTGGATATATAAAAACAGGAATATTTTTTAAATTAATACATTGTTCATGTGATACATGGTTCTTTTATGTTAATTTGTACATGTAAAAGTTCAAAATGAAAATCTTTTTTTCTTTAATTAGTATTTAAAGCATTTTTATTGACAATCTTCATGCATAATTACCAACATTATCGTGTTTCAAGTTCAATTCTAGTTCATTTTAATCTCAGGGGTGATATGTCCCCTTTTGAAAAGCACTGTACAATCCACATAATAAAACTCACATACAGAACAGAACAGAACCATTTCTGATAGAAGCTTCTTAATTCAGGACAAAAGAAATCCTGCAAAGCAGTAATTTCCTCGCAATGAGATCTCTCATGAAAATAAAGAGTAAAAGTGGTTTCCTTGCCTGGTACTTTTAAAACTCTCAATTCCTGGAAGCTTTTTGAATTACACTCTATTTAAAGTAAGAAATGAGAATTTTCCAGAGAAGCAGGTCTAACTCAAAACCAAAGAGTTTAATAAATATGAAAGCACAAATGTTCATGATTTTTAATTCCTGCAGAAATGTTATTAAATGTATATATTGAATTTTATGTGAATAACCTGTAAAGTCCTTCTCACATGTATGAATTTTGTATAACTGGGGAAATAATAGAAGATCTGATGTATTACATTCACATGATTTTCTCCATTCACCATCATTTTTATGTAGTTTCCACAAACTATTCTTACAAAATTATATAGAAAATGATTATCTAGGCTTGTGGACCATGGTCTAGATTTTCCACTAGACCATGGTCCACAAGCCTGGATAACCATTTTCTATTTAACCATGTTGGCCAAGAAATCTTGTGCAATTTATTCTTACAAAGGTTTATTTTTCTATCTACTTCACGTTAGTTGAAGTTAATCTTTGCAGAAATAGTTTCATTGCAAATTTCATGGTATGTACAAGGGAGATAGGACAAAAGTGTTGAGTCAGATGTTTAGAAACTAGTTGGTATATGCTGGCCTTGAAATTCAACTCTTGGCATGACATTGCTAGAAACAACTGAACAGTCACAGCATTTTAAGAAAATAACAAAGTATTGAGAAATTGAAATCAATAAGACCTTGGAAATGGATGATACCACAGAAAAAATTATTTCAAATAAATTGTATGTTTTGAAGAAGTCTAAATGTTTGTGTAGTTGGTTTCTCTCTATTTCTCATGGTTTACTCATTATACAAAGTCCCAACCATATGAAGTGCTCTGCACAGCCTAATCTTAGGCAATTCAAGATATACATTTCATTTGTCTTCTAAATACTTAAAATATACAGCTAAAAACTAAAATCTGAGCAGTTTTTGAGAAAATAAAAAGTGATGAAAAAATTTCCATGTAAACTATTCTGGGATGAGGGATTTTGTTGAAAATTTCCATCACAAGTCTTTGAAAAAGCTAAACTTAAATGGATTTCGGGTTTCTCAGACACTCTATCTTACTTTAGGTTCAGGGGACCCCAAACATCTATTTCTGGTGAAATCTCGACATCAAATTTTTGGGTGAAATACAATAATTCCTCTACTTACTGTACCTAATATGTAGCAGAGAAAGCATTAGATGGAAACTTGCCAAAGGGAAACATGGAGCTCATTCAAATAATAGCATGGGTGTCGGCAGACTTTGTTTCAGGAGGGAGCAGATGTTGGAATCCGTGATATTGTCACTTCAAACTCAATTTTCAGAAAACAATGCCATGATTAATGACATTCTTAAACTTATGCAGAAAATATAAAATGGTTGAACCTCCTCAAGTTTGGTGAAATTGTGAAGAAAATCAAGAAATTTTTCTTTTTTTGTTTTGTGTAATTAACTGTTTCCAAAGTATTTTATATTCCAAGTTTAGATTTCCTTACATACATCTGATGAATATGTTTGAAAGTTTGTGATCATTGCTTTCTCTTTCCATTTACAACAGTTTCTTACCATGGTTAAGTATTTGAATGCATTTATGCATGCTTTATGTGTAACCAGAAATGTTTTGCATAATTTCAAATAATTGTTAAGCAAAAGCGTATCTTGAACAACATAATGTGGATAAAAGAATCTTTGCAACATTAACAGGGAGTCAGGCGATATCCTTGTGCTTGTATTCTCTAGATGAACACTCATTTATACACAAAAAAGAACTAAAATTACATAATATCACAAAGGTATATATTTACAATACAAAAATAAGAACACACACAACACACAATTCTTTAAACATAATGTCACAAAACATATAACATTTTAAATTATTTAGAAGTGAATCAGTCTGAGTGAGGTTAGGTTATACAGCTACTGGAGCTGATCAACTTCAAGGGCACTGAAATGTGCTTGTCATTTATGCCATTTAAACATTGATAAAGGATACAGGATGCTGACACTTCTGTTGGTAATGAAGATATGAGACTACCTCAAGAGCCTCTTAATCCACTCTGCCTCTGACCAATAATGAATTGAACATGTTATAAGGGGTCTTCAGTTAAAAGTTGTCAGCTGGCATGTGATGTTTGAATTATACAAATTTACTCACCAAACCAGACTTTGATTGGTAAATTATATGAGAGCATTTACATCTACTTTATACAAAGCCTTTGTTTGGATGTGTGACCAGCATGACAGGAGTTTTCTTGGTACCATGAAGCACCACTGTTTGTCGGCACAGTAGGATATTCATAGCCCCTTCAATTCAAGTGCATAGATTTTGCATGCAAATTACAACTACAATAAGCACATACCTCCATTTTAAGAAATATTTGAAATTATGTTCACATCTCTCACACATTCATATTTCCACTCTGTGGAGGATAGGAGATTATTCTGGTTGAAGAATCAAACGCTGGACCTCTGGAATGAGAAGGCAAAATACTGACCACTTGACTGTAAGGGCAGTCTTTAAACATGTTCTGGTAAATACTTTAACTATAACGAAATCTGAGGAGTTACAGGTACTCATTTTTTCTACTTCATTAAATTGTTTCACTGTGCATTTCATAGAAATCATTTGAACATGTTTACAGGTAGAGGTACATTTCTGATGCACTTAACCCTGAAAGACTGCTTCACAATAAGTTGAGATCAGAAATCAGAAAGGAAACAAGAATGGAAAACAGAACAACATACAACATTTTGATTCACAACACCCCAGGAATAAGAACACGAATGTGTATCGATAGCAAAGAACAAAGTAGATTTTGTGCATTTGAGATATCATTAGTTTACAACCAATGATATTTTTTTCACCTGCTTACAAATCAGCCAACATTTTGCAGGTTACCAAAGTCAATATTCTATAGCTTCTATTTATAGACACTCTTTAACTGCTATAGTTGTCAGCATACTATGCTGTGCATGAAAGACCATTAATTTTGCTCAGAGGCCTCTTTACCAGGCATGAGGTTCTTCCAAGGACCATAAATCTAAGACACAGAACCATCGGCTTTACTTCCCTTCTGAAGAAAGCTATGCTAAGGATTTTTACACCGTTGCTCTCCGCTGGGTTTGAGCTTGCAACCTCGGGAACCAGAGTCTAGCATGTTACCCCTAGACCATGGAGGATGACTAATAGAGTAAAGGTATTCTAAATGCAGATCCATTACTAATTCTGATCACTTTAGTTCACGGGTGTTCATCAGGCAAGCACATGCTCGCTTCTCCTAAGCATGTTATTTTCCCCCACCACTTGCCAAGCCAAGGTGAACCAGACCTGCTAAGCAGAGGCGGATGGCAGGGAGTATTGCAGCACATACAGTTCAATGGGAGGACAAATATGTTTGCTTTTGAGATGAAGGCGATAAAGTTATGCGCTTGATTTGTAAGACTGGTAGTTGCAGATTTATACCATTTCCCTCTTACATTCTGTGTTCATGATAAGTGTTATTCTACTGGAAAAATACAATGATCTTTTGAAGCAACACATTCTCTTCACAATTTAAAAACCTAAAAGCGTTTGAAACCAAAGTCCAATTATTTTGCATTTTTGATGTTTCCATGTAATGAGGCTTCACACAAGCTACAAAATATGAAACTACTTGCATTACAGAATTACACGACCATAAAATGTTCTGAGAAGGAAGGGTGGGAATTATTTAGGTTTCTGTGCTTCTATGAGTGTATGAGATTACGTTTGTTTGCATCTAGTTCAACGGCAGTCTTTGGCTCCATTTATGTCTGCAAGCAAACATATTCAAAAATTAACTACATTAAAAGTGAGTATTGCAGCAAATTTAGCGAAAATCACCTTGCTTATCTTTTAAGACTGTGCACTTCATCTTTGTTACAAATATTGAAGACCTTCTGAAATGTAAATCGTGCCAAAAATGTATCCTCAGAAACATCGTGGGTTAATCAGGAGTAGAATATGAATGTGTATGCCTTAGATTTCCTGTACGTAAGAATGTGCCGCCACTGGAACTTAGTAACCACGGATAAATGCATCATTCTGTCCCAGCAGGTGGAAGGAGGCGATTCAATCTCCCCAAACTTGCCTTCGGTTAAACACCGCTGTTCTAGCTGTACCACAAATAATTTTGTTGTTAGCTAATGCTGGATTTCTGACAATGAAGTCATTAATCCTCTTGCTCTTCAATATTTTTCGCTGATGGATGGGGCACTAGAAGTGGCTGGGCATATTTGAAGGTGGTCTCGATCCATTTCCTCTTGCAGATCACATAGAGGACAGAGTGGTGAAGAATATATCCCAATTCTGTTTAAATGTTTTGCCAGACAATCATGTCCTGTAATCAACCTGAAGGTTGCAACTGCTGTTTTTCGAGGATACTCAGGAATTACTGTTTGAATGTTTGGTAGTTCCCATCTTTTACTCTTTGATTTTTCATAGTAATATTTTGCAATAATTTTTTTGAATTCAGAGTTGTTTAATCTTTTAGCTGCATAAAATGGTAGATTAACTATTGATTTCTGCACATTGCCGGTACCCTTTTTTGCAAGAAAATCAGCTTTCTCATTACCACTCAGTCCACAGTGAGCTGGTATCCATTGGAAGACTAGGTGTTTTTGAAGTGCTGTTAGATGGGTAAGGATTTTCCAACATTCTATAATTGTGTTGGTTTTTTGGTGACAACTTGGAAGTAATTGCTATAATTGCTGTACCACAAATAATACCTCATATTAAATGCTATTCCTTTATCAGTAGCCTACATTAAATTTATTTGTTGTTCTTTATTCTTTGTTAGTTTATAAAAGTTTTTGCTATTGTTTTTGAGGCAATAGCCAGTTTTGAGTTGCATATAAACTAACTACAGATGATGCTTTAGCTAGAAGAGCCGATGCTCAATGAATCTGAGGGAGTCAGGATGCACATTTGCTGAAATCTCTTCCAGTTGCATTTTCACAGGCTTGTGGCTAGAGAGAGCTATGTAGCTATTTGTTATGGTTACACTGAAGAGTCTAATATTTCATCCCAGGTACAAGAATAGCACAATTAAAATTTAACCAAGTCTTCTTTTCATTCCTGGACTTGTGAAAGCTTCCCCTTAATAATTGTGAACCCTCACGTTATGATAGATACATTTTAACTTTGTTGTTCTAGTTCTGGTTGCCATTCTTGGTTATTCTGAACCAACCTTACATTGGAACATTGTTTATTAATCTTACAAAATGCTAGTAGCCAAGGTAAAATAAAAACAAATGATCTGAAAGACACAATACCAATCAGTAAATGGCTGATCTTGGCTTTCCAAACTGATGCTCTATCACTGACCTACTGAAATGAATGCATACCAAATCTAATTCAACTTTCCAACCATTTACCCGAGCAGAAGAATGCTTAAGTATTAATATGTGGTTAATACTAAGCCTTGTCCTTGCATCGTTGCAAGTCACCTTTAAGGAATTACACAAAATCAATTGAAGATCTCTAAATATTGGAACCTCATACGAGGGATACATGTCCTTCATTACAGTAATTCAGTGCAGCAGCTCAGCATGCAAAGTTTCAATTGAGTTCAATTGAAGGCAGGTGTGTAAGAATGATTTAACACTCACTTTTTTAAAAGAAAGAAAAGTACAAGCTTTACCCACACCAAAAAAATAAATATTAGTTGACACTGTGGTATGTTTTATTGGTTATGCTTAAAGCACTCACCTCAAACATATTTTTATGCAGACTCCAAAGTATTTTAGTTTATTTGTATTGTACTTATGAAAGAAAGCACAACAAAATTATAACATTAATATCCCTTACTCTAAATGAAGCATAACTTAGGTTGCATATTACTTTCTCTACTGGTAAGTGGAGGAAGTATTGTATTCCACCCAAAAATTTGATGTCGAGATTTCACCGGAAATATATGTTTTGAAACCCCCTCAATACAAAAAGAGCATTTTTAGAAAAAGGTCCGTGTGTGTGTGTGTGTGTCTGTGTGTCTGTCAGTCTGTGGACAGCATAACTCAAAAACAAAAAATTGGTTAAGAACCAAATTTGGTATTTAAGTTTAATGTCTTTCAAGTATGCGACACAAAGATTTGGAAGAAAATAACCCCACCCTAAACTACCCTTTACATGGAAACTTTTTCGAAAATTTTGATTTTCTTGAAAATGGCTCAAACAATTTTGATTAAAATGTACGTTGGAGATATTTTTATGACAAATGAAATCTATATTTTGAATTTTCTGGCTATAGCCCCTGTAGTCGTATTTACTCTAGACGACTTTTGTATAACTGGTAAACCGTTAGAGATAGACCAAATCATACTATACAAAAATGTAGATCTTGCTAAAACACACAATTTATGTCTCAATAAATTTTCTTGTAGGGTGAACCATTTCGGAGATATTCCTTGTTATGTGTGTGAGTTTCGGAAAACTTGAACCTTCGTGAAATGGAACAGTCTTGTTCAAAGTTTTAAATGATTTGACTATCGCACAAAGCCTACTGTATTCCCATATTCCCCTTGTACCTACAAGGAAATAAGCAATAAGATAATTTGTACAAATGTCTATCTTATCTAACACACAGATGATATAGGAATAAGAGTTTGTAAGAATGGTTAGTATAAGAGTAGAGAAAGTCATGTGAGTGCAACACATCAGAATGTTTTAAAATTATTATTAACAAAAGACATTTGTGCAAATTAAATTTAGATTTATTATCTTTTTTCTTGGATGTTTGAAAATAGTGTTATAATAATCAATTTAAACCAAAAAGGTGAGTAGATAACACTCAGTCAATGTCCAGTTGGTGATAGAGGAAAGTCAAGGCTTTGAAACATGTTCTGGTAAAATATAAGTAAGTGTTGTGTACTGTTATTAGTCGACTCACCTTTTTGGTTTAAATTAGATTTATTACATTAGTGTTTATTAGAAATGAATAAAAACAGCCCTGCAAAACTTGTGGGCCTATTTGGCCAGTTTCACACAATCAAAATCTTCTTCTTCTCCTCTCCCTTATGCCCTTCTGAGTGCCAGGTTTCCTCAGTCGGTCATGATTCATTTCCTATATTTTGTCCTATCCCCAGTTAGTTGTTTAGCTTCCCTCAAAGTCTTTCCTTTCTTATTCTCTAGTTTCTACACATAATTGCTCCATTCTATTCTTGGTCGCCCTCTCCCTCTTCTTCCTTCCCCTCTGGCCTCCATACTTGTTTTGGTTTACTGCTCTCATCCATCCTATTCATGTGTCAAAACCATCTTAAAAAATATGTCTCTATCTTTTATATTACTGGCTCTTTGTTAAGAATATTTCTTATTTGACAGTCAATCAGAATCAGATAAGTCAAAATATGATGCTTCTTCACCAGACAGGCTTCTGCAATACTTATGAAAAACTGAATTAAGTATGTCTTTAAGTTTTCATGGAGCAATGTTAAATTTGACAATCCTACTCTAGTTACTTAATTTTGTTTTTAAACCATTTCAGAAGATGATTTCAAACCGATCACACTGCACTCACATGACTCTAGTCTTGTACTAACCATTCTTACAAACTCTTATTCCTGTATCTTCTTCATGTTAGTTGGGATAAACGTTTGCAGAAATTATTTTATTATTTCCTTGTAGGTACAAGGGGGATGTGGGAATACAGAGGGCTTTGAGTGATAGTCAAATATTTTAAAGCTGTGAGATTCCATTCACTTTGAACAGTGAAGGTATAAAAAAATGAGTAACAATGTCCCATTTGATGAAAGTTTGTTTTCCAAAGCTCAAATAAACAACAAGGAATATCTCCGAAATGGCTCATTCTACAAAAAAAATTATTTGGACATAAATTGTGTCTTTTAGCAAGATTTACATTTTTTGTACAGTAAGATTTGGTCTATCTCTTACAGTTTACCAGTTATTCACAAGTCATCCAGAGTAAACATGACTACATAGGCTATAGCCAGAAAATTCAAAATATACATTTCATTTGTCATAAAAATATTCCAAACATATGGCATTTTAATCAAAACTGTTAGAGCCATTTTCAAAAAACTTTCCATGTAAAGGGTAGTTTAGGGTGGTGGAATTTTCTTCAAAATCTTCATGTCACGTCCTTAAAAGATATTAAACTTAAATACCAACTTTGGTTTTTAACCGACTTCGTTTTTGAGTCATGCTGCCCACAGACTGACACACACACGGACCTTTTTCTATAAAATGTTTTCTTTGGATTCAGGGGGCCTCAAAACATGTATTTCTGGTGAAATCTTGACATCAAATTTTTAGATGGAATACAATACTTCCTCTACTTATTATATGTAGTAGAGAAAGTAAAAAATAAAAGTGGTTGCATTTACTTATAATAAGCTTTTTGGTGTTAGACTATACATTATTAGTATTTGTCCGAAACTAGACATGGCAGCTCTAATCAGAAACTTTTTGGTTTTGGGTTAGACATTTTTACACACATCCCTTCAATTCATTTCATCCGCAGCAACAGATACACGATACAGCATATGATTACACAATATCAAACTGGTAAATTATATACACAATGTGCACTGTCATACAATTCAAGTGACACTACAGGCCCAGCACTAAAGCTACATGAATGTACATCCTTGTTAACATGTACAAGAGTGGGGTTCAGCCTTTTCAATATCAGAAACAAAAATAACAACCACCCAGTATGTTCAATTTGTTATGAGTGTAAAAGCAATGCATCTGTGAAAATTCAAAAATTCACTATTCTTCTGATTGCTTTGACTTTTTTACCATATACTCTTTAACTTAGAATATATTTGGCACACAAAGATATGTCAAACTATTGTTAAGGTATTAATCTTTTTATACATAATTAATCATTTTGTAATATGATAACAAGCTCAATAGACCTATGGTTTATCATATCACTTCCAAATTCTTAATTTGAGCTTAGTATACAAAAATACAGATTTGTTGTGCAAGCATTTTGCAATTTTAATTAGTTTAAATAAACAACATTTGTAGTAACATGTTATTGAATTTCTCAATCTTCTCAGTGTGAATGATGGAAAATAATTTATTTCAACTGAACCATTTAATATTTTTTAACTAGTGCCCAATAATTTTTCATTCTGTAATTCCTGAAAGTCTCCTGAAAATTTCCAGTTGAGGCAGCTTCTTTTCTAAGCCCTCAATAATGCAATGCAAAACAGGAGCTTTGGGAAGTCATGTTTCACATGTTTTATAAAGTGTTGGGTAAGAAAGATTTTGCATAAGATATTTGAAATAATGTAAGTTGATCTTTTAAGTTGAGTAGGGAAGTGGCAACCCCATTGCCCAGTGGGAAACCACTACAAACAGCCTCCTGAGCATTGGCGGGAAAACCAAAACCTTTCAGGGTTGGGAGAAATGCCCAATCCCTACCTCAAGAGCTGAGGATCTACCCGAGTGCCCTGGGGATAAAACAGGGACCATAAGTGTTGGACTAATTCCCCACTTTAAGGACTGAGTTGAGGAAATGGATCTGATGTAAACCCCTGATGCCACAATAGTGGTAGGACAGAGTTGAAGCGAAGGGTTTCTAAAGAATAAAACTCATGAGTAATTAAAAAAAACAAATTATTAATGAGCTTCACATAATCCCTAACCATGACCCTTTGAAGAGCAAATAGGAATGAGTCTTACAGCTTGATGACTGTAGCTACGCCAATGCCTACAAACATCTCTTCAAAAATTGCTATAGGTTGTGCTTCAAAGCGGGGCCAGGTTAAATAAGAAGAATGTAAAGAATCATAAAAACACATTTTAAAACTTCTACAATTAAAAGCCCTGCTACAGAAAGCGTGGGGTGCCATTTGTAGTAGGTTTAGATTATGAAATGGCACTTTATCATTGCTCTCGCATTGAAAAACTTTTATAGCAGGTGTATATATTTGATTTTAATATGACATAATGTTACTTCATCTTCTTATTTTACATAATCCTGTGTAGATGCACAGCTTGTAGTAGATTTGTAGAGATTTCCTGAAATGGCTCGATCTAGCTGCAGTCTTACAGCTGAGACTATCTGGTATTCAAAGGATCATGGTAACGGATCAATGTGAGGTTTATAATAAATTTGTCTCTTTGAATCACTAATAACAAATGTTATTACCTTTTGTTAGCGTTTGACAGATATTTATATAAAGAATAACAGTTCTTCTACTCAATGTCTGATTTATCATTGCTGTTTATGAAAAATATGAAGAACTTCACAATGCCTCTAGGTTTTGCATTTCATTATGAGGGCTTGGAAAAGAAGCTGCCCCACAACTCATTAAGCTGTTGTCCATGGAGCATTCTGAACAGTACAAATTACTGAAGGAAACGAATTAGAAAAATTGTATTTACATTTCAATATGGTGCTTCAGCTATGTTGTACAGGCCAAATAAAATAACCTTTTGTGGCTTTAAAATTGATATTAAAAAACCAAATGAGTACCAAGAAAGTACAAGTTTTAAGTAGGCATAATAAAAATGCCAAAAACCAAAAATTGTAAATGTTCACCTTTTTTTACCAATTTTTATTACATTGCCTTAAATAAATATTTTACACAAACATATGTGATTGGAATTCTGGCCATGGCATTTCATTGCATTTTTAAAATCTGATTCAAATTCCAATAAACCTATTTGTATACTTTTACATCAGGTGACATTGCTTTGTCTCATAATCTCATATTCATAATCTTATAATCTCATTTTCACCAGGCATGATGAATTTACAGGAGTTGTAATTTCAACAGTTAGGGTAAGACACCATTGCTATGGTTGCATAAACAAGTGAGCATTGCAAGCCCATTGCTATGGTCATTTATCAGTTGCATCTATTTTCTGCACATGTTCTTAAGTTTGCTGTTATTGTTTCAAGTATTTCTTTATTGCAGGTTAAATATATTCATTGCGCAGCTGTATCCTGTAATGCTACAGCACTTGTGTCCTTAATTCATGTATCATTGGTGATATGCACATTACTGAAAACATTGCTTTTACATGCTAAGAGGAGCAAAAAGCTTTTTTTTTTTTTCACTTCCAGACTAAACTCTGATACTTATAAAAATTCACCAATAAACAGAATCATTAATATGTGTAACTAAATGTATTACTTTGTAGGGGCAAATTTAGCATTTCTGCAATCCAATTTAACAAGTTAAGAATTATTAGTAAACTCCAATGAATATACTAAACTTGGCTACAACTATACTATCAGGTTTTTCAATAAGAGTATCCTATCTTTGAACTTAAATAAAAAATGTTCTATAAATGATAGAGTTTTATTTCTTTCTTATTTTGGAACATAATTAATGTCATTACGTGTGGAAGAGAACATCAGTTAACCTCTTCAGCGATGGCCATTTAAACGTCCGCGAGCCGAGAACTGCTAGCATTTAAATTGTTAAATGCGCTTCGTATATACACAGCTGTATTTTGTGTAAATATTAAGTTATTTTAATGAAACAAAAACTGGTATAAAACTCGTTATTTGCAGTATAAATGTACGTCATCAGCAAAGTTGAGTTGTATTTACAAAACGTTGAAATGGCACAATTTTGTTTCACTGTGGTAAAAAGTCAACTTTGCTCTGTCGAACGCATCTAATATTACTTCTCGGAAAGATACAGTAAAGGAACACCTATTGTATGTGTGGCTAATGCGTCAGCATACTGTGAAATAAATTGCTACTGCATGCGTGGCCTCTTGAGTCATCAGAATAGATCAACATTACAACTTTTGCTTATGCGAGTTTCGTAACTGAGTAGAGTCCGTGTCTTTCTTTGTTGAAATACATACGTATTCTTTCCTGCTTGTAGCTGAAGGGAGAAGTGGTATAAAAAGGTGTTTTTGCACCAACTGAACATAACCATATACAATTGTTTGGGGATTTGGAGAGCTCTCTAAACCCACACAGGACAATGACCGACCTTGACTACCGACTATAAATAACTCGCAGCCTAATTGAACAATACCACGTTGGGGGTTGAAAATCCAAAACCCCTGCACCCCTCAGACTTCAAGGAAAGCATTATCCTAAAAGGATACCACCAACAGCAAAGAAGTCCCGCCCATTTCGAAAGTGTTTCGTGTGCCGCAAGAAGGGAATTCACGAATGTGGAGATGTACGTACCCTTGTGTGTTTATCCCTGTTTTGAGGTAAATCACTGCAGAACGAACATATTAAGGTAAGCCAATAAAGTATATAGACCTTACTAAAATGTTTCATAAAGGGAAAATTATAATAAGTTGAGTTGGATAAGGGATAAATAAGGGTTAAATGCTTAAACACACAGGACGCCCATATCGCTCATCCGCCATTTTAAATGGATGTGATTTCACGTCGATATCCCTCAAGAGCTTAAGTGACAGCTGTGACTTCATTGGGTTGCACGTATACTGTTGACTCAATTTTCAATGACAGAAGAACGTAAATTAGGTCCAACTTCACGATTAACATGTGTGATGTTATTCATAAGATCATTTACTGTTTCTGGCTTGTTGGCATAAACTCTAAATTTAACATAACCCCACAAGAAGTAATCCAACGGTGTTAAATCACATGATCTTGGGGGCCAGTTAATATCACCAAAACGGGAAATGATGAAACCTCTGAACTTCTTCAAAAGATCAATTGTTTCGAGAGCAGTATGACATGTGGCACCATCTTGCTGGAACCAGATGTTAATGAGATTCATACCATCCAAATGAGTCCTAAAATAGTCCCTTATAAGAGTCTGGTATCTTTCTCCATTAACAGTTAAGGCTTCTCCATCTTTGTCTTGGAAAAAATATGGACCAATAATTCCACCATACCAAAATCCACACCACACAGTGACCTTTTGGGGATAAGTGGTCGTTCTTGAATCTTGAATCTACTCCTTAATTTCATACAGAATATCCTTGTGGGGAAATAGTAGCGAAGCTATTAAAATATTCAAATTACAAAAAAGGGTCATTAGAATTATTCTCAGTTTACCTTTTATTGTCAGCTGCAAACCATTCTTTAAAGAACTAAACATTTTGCCATTGCCCTGTATATACTTATATGAAACAATTGTACTAGTGCAAACACACATCAAAGATTTTACCACCAATTCTGAAATTCACTGTCATAACACAAGAGAAAAAACTAAATTACATCTAACCCCACATAACAAAAAATTGTTTAAAAATAGTTTTTACTACAGAGGCATTAAATATTACAACAAATTACCCATTGAAGTAAAAAATATAAATTCCATTCACCGTTTCAAAAAACATCTCAAGCAATTTTTTATGGAAAAGTGTTATTATTGAACTGATGAGTGTTTGCATTGTTGAGGTAAATGCAGATCTAAGGATGTAAGCGGTGAAACAGTATCTGGTACAAGGTGTCCTTTGTAGTCTGGAGGATTTTGATCTTGAGTTTTAGATGAGGGTTTGTAGATAGATTGTGCCTGTGAATATTATGTATGTAAGTACTATATTTGTAAGTAGTTTTTTTAGTGATACAACCACAACATGTATATGTTTTTATGGTTGAAAATAAATAAATAAAATAAAATAAATAAATCTGCATTGGATTGTGATTGCTCCAATAGTGGCAATTTTGTTTGTTAACAAAACTATCCATCCAAAAGTGGGCTTCATCACTGACGATTTTTCGACAAAAATCTGGGTCAGCTTCCAACTGCTCCATAGCCCAGTCAGCGAATACACGGCGCAATCTATGGTCGTTGGGGGCTTTAGTTCTTGAGTTAACACCATTTTGTAAGTGTGTAACTTCAAGTCCAGATGCAGAATTCGTCAAGTTGTGGTTGGCAAAAGCACCAATTCTTGCACTCGATGAGCAATTGATTTGTTTCCGTTCTCGCGTACACTCTCACAAACAGTGCCTATATTTTCATTGGAGCACTTATGTCAATTACGTACAGGCGTTCTCTGATTGCTGACAGAACCACTTCTTTCAAATTTATTGATCAAACGCCAAATCGTTCTCTTGCAGGAATGATTAGGTATTATAAATCATTAAAATAGGCTGGTAAAAAGGCATTATAAATAGCTAAAATAGACAGGAAAAACAGTATTATAAATACTAATCAACTATTGTGCAGTTCATTAAAGTTGCCTTCATGGCATAAAATAACAATTGTCATCTATACTGACTGGCACATAAGTTGGCAGGTGAGAGAGGATGTGCAGTAACATTTACTGATGACATTAACCATGTCCACCAATGGGATTCAGTGCATTGTTGACTCTCGTACAGAGAAAACTGTGTTCCCCTATTCAACATTAAAGTGCTTTTTAATAGTGTAGTGATAGTGCGTGTGTTACAATTAATACACAGTACTTAGTGTACGTGATGGAAGGAAACAAAAAGAAGCGGTCGGTTTTGCACAAACAAGCGAGGGACATAATATATAAAGAGCATTCCTTCTTTAAGACAGAGGCATCTGCTGGCAGGCCATTATGCAGCATTGCCAAATGTGGGGAATGCACAGCTGAGGCTTGTGCTGTAGGTCTCCCAACGGTGCAAAGAATTGTTCGTGAGGGCAGGTTATCAGAACAAGCTTCTGGTAATCCGTATAACTGCAGTTTTACGTTTGTATTTCCCCATTTATAATACAAACAAAAAGAAAGAGAAAAAAAAATGTTGACTTCAAAAATACTGACCATTTTCACCTGCAATATTGTGACTCTATTCACCTGAATGCAGGATTTTATTTTGATTGTGTTGGTACACCAGCATAAGCATGATAAAGCGTGTACACCAACATAGCCTCTAACAAACTAGTTTAACTTCCTAGAAAACTAATGCTCGATAAATAATTTATGAAATTATTCCAGCCAATTCAATTTAACTTTCATACCATTTTAAAAAGGAAAAACGAACTCATCTCAGCACAGATTTACACAAGAAACTACACAGCAATAAACACATCTTACACTGAATTCTTGCTTCCAGGTTCTAGATAGACTTGTAATTGTTACCACTAGATGGTAGCATCTCCTTGAATAATTCTCGTTTGTAAGCAAGGACGAAAAATATAAAATTGACCCGATTTGACCCCTGACCCAATTCAACCTCCCTTACCCTATACTGATCGGCAGGTAACTTGGCGGTTCTTTGCGCAGAAGACAGAGACAGAGCTAGTATAGCTGCGCTGCCATATTGTCGCACATGCAGCAAGTTTCTCGCGCCAAAGCAAACTTCTTTTCAACAATCAAAGAAAAGGGGCGAAACACATTATTATATCCGTAGTTTTGTGTACCCTAATGAAAAGCATTATAATGCACGTATATATAAAGGACATTCATTATATTACTCGCACCTTAAAACCTCAATTGTTTTTAATTTCTTATAGTAAACATACATTTCATTCACACAGATACGAATGTGAAAATCGTATAACAAAATAAACCTAAGAGACAAGGAATTAAAAAGACGACATTTAAGGTTCATTCCTATAAAATAGTAAAAGATAGCAATAGATTCATTCATATACAAAATAGCACAGAGAGTTATATAATGCGCTTTAGCATATGTTATTTCAGAATAGTTGCATATTTGTCTTTTATAAATTGCTTAATGCGCCCTTGTACAGTTATATTGTGTTTTTCTGTTTATTACTGTATCAATATTGACTTTCTTTAAATAGCGCTGCACTGACAATTTAAACATTTTATATTCAATATCAAAACACTCTTTCTGATGGAAATGGGCAATATCACAAAATTACAACATTTATGGCACTATCTAACAATACTTTTCCAGGGGAATTAAATACGGATTACCAGAAGCTTGTTCTGATAACCTCCCTCAGGAACAGTTCTTTGCACCGTTGGGAGACCTACAGCACAAGCCTCAGCTGTGCATTCCCCACATTTGGCAATGCTGCATAATGGCCTGCCATTTGTTTCCTTCCGTCACGTACACTAAGTACTGTGTATTAATTGTAACACACGCACTATCACTACACTATTAAAAAGCACTTTAATGTTGAATAGGGGAACACAGCTTTCTCTGTACGAGAGTCAACAACACACTGAATCCCATTGGTGGACATGGTTAATGTCATCAGTAAATGTTACTGCACATCCTCTCTCCCCTGCCAACTTACGTGCCAGTCAGTATAGATGGCAATTGTTATTTTATGCCATGAAGGTTTTAAACACACAAGCTGTAGGTGGGCAATGTTTGAGAGGTAGAATCAAGACTGAAAAGTCCTGGTTATGGCATTGAATTTTTAGTCCTGATTCTACCTCTCAGACAATGCACGTGTTTGAAATGCCTATTCTTGTATGTCTTTCAGATAAAACTGCTCTATTATTGATATTTAGGCAGGTTTCTGCCAGTAGTAAGCAGGAAGAGGTCACTGTCTGGTGACCTCTTGTGGTGCTTCCATTACAAATATGTAATTTGTAAAATTCAGAAGTGAAAACTAATTCAGGCAGAAACAGGTTAACTTGGCCAAGTCTTTGTTCCTGCTCCTGCAATTCAGGAAAGCTTTCCGTTGATTGTGAATGCTCACAATGCAATACATGTATTTAACTTTGTTATTCTTATTCTGGTTTTTGTTTCCAGTTATTGTGAACTAGCCTTTATCCATTGCTGTGATTAATGATGTTAATATTATTTGTGGCTGTTGTACTTCTCCATACTGTCTGATAATTAATATTTTTTATGTATGCAGTTATCAGTTCTTATTTTTTAAATTTTAGTTGTGTTTAATGCCCTTTCTTACTATATATGGTATCACAGGCAGTGAACACCAACAATACATGAAATGAAAACTGGGAAAGGAAATTTGGGAATGAAACATTCCAGTCTTAGTTTAGGCTATCTACCCAGCATTTGCCAGTTAGGAGGACTGAGGTAAGCCCAGGGAAAAGCTCAGTCAGGGAGGAGAGTCCTGATAGGATTTGAACCACCTGTTGAGTTTATACCTTTCTGTATTAGCCTAGCCAGAGCGTATAGAAGGAGAAGTGTGATCACTCCACTGCTCTTCCATATGATTATACAAGAGCTACCTGGCGCCTCCGTCAGGTGGCAGCAAAGTCGTTAGTGTGGCTATTTACAGCACGTTTCGCTGGCCATTGCATTGCAGTATTGTTGTGTATGGTTGCTCTGTTTGTTACAGTGCGATGAATTGTTGTTAATTTTTATGAAACTGTGTATTTATAGAAATAATCGACATGCCTATGTGTTTCGTGCCTGGTTGTAGATCTGGATATGACAAATCTAAAGGTAAACATTTCTTTACACCTCCAAAAGATAAACTACTGTTTTCTAAATGGGAGAGGGCCATACCAAGAGAGGACAAGTGCCTTTCATCTAATAGTTACGTGTGTGATTTACATTTTTCAGAAGAGCTTTTGATAAAGTTAGACAAGTTTGTAGTTAATGGAGAAAATGTAGAGATTGCAAGGCAAAGATGGAAGTTAATGCCTCATGCAGTTCCACATCTTTTTCCTAATCTTCCTAAATACTTATCATGGTCAATACACTCCCGTAAACCTCCTTCACAGCGACCATCAAAAAGGGTTGAAAGAGATACCAATTTAGAAGATAGTGGGAACCATGCAGAAGGCTTTCAAAATACGACTGTTAATCTTCCCCTCACAGGGGATACCAGTAGACATTTTAATAATAAAGTAGACCTATTAAAGAAAAAGTTAAAGCAACAACAGCGTAATATAATTAGACTAAAAAGCCAATTGAAAATAGCCAATGCCAAGATTCAAGTACTTAAAAGGAAAGTAAATGGAAGTAGTAGCAATATAGATGAATCTGATGGAACAAAATGCCTAAGTAAAAAACAAAAAATTGTTGTTCATACAATTTTCAAAAGATCAAAGGTAACTAAAAAGAAAGGCATGAGATATAATGAAGAATTTATTTTAGATAGCCTGCTTTTAAAAATCAAGTCACCCAAAGGATACAGACATTGTTTAAATCACAATCTACTTCCCCTTCCATCAGAATCACATTTAAGAAAGTTAATCAAAGGTCTTAAATGTCCTTATGGCATTAATATCCATGCTGTAAATGCAATATCTGAATTTTTAAAGCATAAGAATGAAAACGAACGATGTGGAATTTTAATTTTTGACGAAGTTAAGTTAAGAGAAGAAGTTCGATTTGATTCTAATTCTTTGAAAGTGGATGGGTTTGTGGATTTGGGGGATTTAACCCCCGATAAAAGTAAAAATGAATTGGCCAATCACGTCCTGGTATTTATGTATGTCCCTTTATTGTATAATTGGGTGTAACCTGTAGCTATCTACGCAAGTAGAAACGCAACTCCAGGGGGCATTTTGGCACAAATTTTAATGCAGGTTATCATTCAACTGGAAGGTTCAGGAGCTAGAATACTTGGTTTTACATCAGACGGGAGGCAATCTAACAAGCAACTGTGGAACTGTTTGGGAGTATGTGGCAAACGTAATAATGTTAAATGTTCGGTAGCCCATCCTACCCATACAAGCAGGTGATTTTGGGCTTTCTCAGACTTTGTGCACATAATTAAATGCATAAGAAATAATGTGCACAAAAACTACGAAGTTTCTTACAGCAATGAAAACGTACATTTTCTGTGCTATAGAGGCCTTTATGAAGCTGATACTTGTTCTCAGTTTTCGAGAATGAGAGTCTGCCCCAAACTTACGAAAGTTCATATCAACCCAAATACATTTTAAAAAAATAATGTGAGGCTTGCTTTCCAGCTGTTTAGCCGATCTGTGGCTGATAGTATTAAATTCTTCCGGGAGACACACTTTGCTGGATTTGAAGGAAGTGAAAAAACGGAACAATTCACCAGAGAGCCTCGTAGATATATTAAATGCACCACTGCCTATAAATGGGCTGTACAAAGGATCAAACAAAGTCGATATACTTAGGAGTTGGAAATCACTTCTTAATGAAGAACAGAATACTTTTACTTCTGAAAGGACATTACATTTGTGGAGAAATGGACTGAAATACCTACTGACAGCCAAGTTAAATCAAGATACAATAGAAATACAAGTGGCTTGTACTATTCTTGCAGCAAAGTTAACTCTTCATTCACAGGAAATTATATTTTACTTCATTCCTTTAATGCCATTTTGCATTCTAGTGGTAACATTATTGTCTTGAATTTCTGTGAATGACTGTCAGAATGTGCATGTGTGAATTAGTTATTGTTAAACGACACTATTCTTCTCCTTTGCTACTTTTCCAGGTGAATTTCCTGCTAAACGCCAGTGTTTGTATTAGCATTGTACCGCACTAACAGTTGCACTGCCATCTGTGCGGCGGAACACATGAACTACAGCAGTGATCACACTTCTCCTTCTAAACGCTCTGGCCTAGCTATTAGGTCACTACATGTTGCAACATCCTCCTGTAGTTCCAAATTTGACCACAAAACTGTCAAACCCCAACTCTTGAAATTACAGCTATTACAACAAACCAAATCATGAGGTACATGGTGCTATATTTAAACAGTACTATGAATTCTCATGTGCCTTTTTAAATGGCTACGTTCTGAGAAACTTTTACTACACAATTCACAATTATGTGGTTTCTCTCCGGTGTGTATGCTCATATGAATCTTCAGTGTTTTACGATATGCAAATCTCTTACCACAAATCTGGCAAGGGAATGGTCTTTCACCAGAGTGCACTTTAAGGTGCTCCTTCAGAGTTGAGCGCTGAGTGAATCTCTTGGAACACTGCGTGCACTGAAATGGCCTCTCACGAGAGTGAATATTAAGATGATCCTTGAGGTTCCCACGTAATGCAAACCGTTTCCCACAAACACGACAAGAGTGGGGTTTTTCTCCTGAGTGAAGCATTTCGTGAATTTTCAGATTGCCCTTCTGGGCGAAGCTCTTGCCACACTCTTGGCAAAGAAATCGTTTGTTGCCAGAATGGACATTCTCATGTTCACGTAAAGCTGAACGGACAGAAAAGCGTTTAGAACAAGTGGGGCAAGCATAAGGACGCTCTCCTGAATGAGTGCGCTTGTGGCGTGAGAGATTTGAGGATGATGGAAAGCGTTTTCCACAAGAATCACAGATATATGGACGTTCTCCAGAGTGGATACGCTTGTGGATCTGGAGGTCTCCAGCTTGCGTAAACACTTTATGGCACTCGTCACACTGGTGGGCCCGTTTTGGCTTCTTTTTCTTCCTTGCAGTGCTCTGCTTCTCTTCTGGAGGACTGATGTTCTCTATTGGTATTAGATCAGCATCTTCCTCAGCTGAAGAACCATTCTGGACTTCCAACCTTAACAAACATGAGGAGAACAATTCTGATGTGTAACACATACTTGAACTTTTCTAGCTACTGATCATTAATTTTCATAACTACTCAACAAATTATCCATCCTGAAATGCTCTCAGTATGCTCTAATATATGTATAAAAAACGTTCATAAAAACAGTAATAACATAATAAATTTTGAAATAGTGTCAAAAATGTTAAAATATTGCACCGCTAACACTAGATGGTAACAGGACCATCACAGCAGAGAAGGAGCAAGAGGGAGAAAGCTTCAGTCACCCAGCAGTTGGACATGAGGTCGAATAACCTCAAAAATGTTCAATATTTTCAACATTTTACAGTGAAGGTGAGAGTAAAAATGTGACTTGAAAATTGAACTCAAATGTGAAGAATACTTCACTGTAAATAGTGCTCCTGTTTTTAATTAATTAATGACAGTCAAATGTTTAAACAGAAGCTCGCTATTAGTATACTGGAATTTATATTTTAACCCCTGGTGCTGTTTTTGCGATTATTAAAGACGCTGTGTCTTTACGCTAATGAGATCTTTGTGATCTCAGGGCTTGGTAACGGATGGAATGAAATATCACACAATGCTTCTTCACCACAATGCACTAATTTTATTAACACTTCATCGATACATTACATTAAGTAATTCCTATCAGCACCATTCCAAATGCTTAAAAAGCTTTCCACTTTTTCACTTAGTGGAACTTATGCTTGATGAAAGTTTGGTGAAAGTTCCATGTTCACACTACATAAAAATGTCTTTTCAGCTCGGAGATACACAGGCGAGTGAGCAGTTTTTTTTTGGCGTCGTTTTGACGCAACACCGCCTTTTTCATATTCATCCGCGCATGCGTCCATCAAATAGTTCTTTCTCGTTAGGGAAGTGATCCCTAATCATCATCCCCTACTTTTATTATGGAACACATACAATTCTAATATTTATACATATATATTAAAATCAAATATGGAAAGATTTATGACGTCTTTGTGCAAACTTAGTTGTTCGTAACAATGACCCTTATCAACATGTTTTCGTCATTTAATTATCTCATACCAACATCAAAAAACGAATTACACTTTTAACAAACATTCACATGAACGATTTTCTTTTGGGGTCTTCTAATATTCTGTCTCACCCCTAACATGCTGACCTGTCATGGCATGTAATACGTCCTCTGATTGGTAATCAGAGGATGTGGTCGGTGAATTTATTTTGATAATTCTCCCAGTCAGGTCGGTGAGACCCGTAAACCAACGACAGGTGTGGTCCTCCAGACATTCTGGGGGTTGTGAGAGAGCGATGTGACCGCCAAAACATAAAAATATGGTGCTCTCTAAAAAGCGGTTACATTACTGCTAAGTCTCTTCAATATTTTTCTAGTGCCCCATTCATCAGTGAAAAATATTGGAGGGCAAGAGGATTAATGACTTCATTGTCAGAAATCCAGCATTAGCTAACAACATATTTTGAACACTCTTTGCATGGGCAATTGAAAAAAAAAAAACAATAACTAGACATAACATTATAAAAGTATGTATCCTGAAATGCTAGAAAATTCCAACCACCAAAAGGTAATCTTTTGTAAATGACTAAAGCTATAAAAAGTGGTTTAGTATAAATCTATATGTCTATTTTAATTAACTCTACAATTTTTATCATTTTTTATAACTCTTGTGGTTTCATGGCAATACAAAGTTCTTCTAAGGTTATTACAAAAAATTCAAGATATACATTTTATTCCTCACATCACTATCTCAAACAATGTTATTTTAATCAAGATTGTTTAGGGCCATTTCTGAGAAACTTAAAAGTAATTAAACATTTTCTATGTAAAGGAGAGTTCAATTTTATGAGTGGACTACTACTTTCTGTACCTATCATGGGTAAAAGGTAGAGAAAGTATGAATTCATAAACTGGTGCAATTTTTTGTAATTGTAAAGGCACAAAAACTTTATTCTACCTCAATATTTTAAGATCTATACAGAATGGGAGGTACTTGATGCACCATATATTAAGAGAATATTCTACAAGATAAATGTAAAAAATAATTCTATTGCAATTATTATTTATTTATGCCAACAAACTTACTCAAACGAATTGGTTTGAGAATTTAATGCCATTCTGGCAGTTTGTCACAATAGCTCAATTGTTAGAGCAGTCGCCTGGTAAGCGGAAGGTCTGTGGTTCAAATCCCAGTTGTGGCATTGAATTTTTAAGTTCCAGTTCTTTCTACCTCTCAAAATTCTATTGCAATTTTACTTGCTAAGGCATAGATTAGGAAAACAAAGAATCTTCCTACTACAGTTTTAGAACAGCCTAGCATACCAATGGCTAAGAATGAAGAGCTGATTGTTGCAGAAACAAGAACATGTTTTCAGAGAAAATTTCATCTAATGCTTTTTTTTGCAAATCTAGAAGTTTAGCCACAAATTGAGATTGAAATATTACGCTAAACCTCATTTTCAACTTGGCTATGCTACAAGCTGGTATGTGTGCCGGCACACTGTGGAGTTAAAAAGGGGTTAGGTCATGACAGCGACATCACCGCAAACACATGAACACACAGAAACAACAGTACTGTTGGGTGATTTGGATTTAAGGGCCAGTCGACAACTAGGTCATTGGGGCACATTACTGTTGAGTTGACAGAAGTCACATAGAGTTTTTATCATTTGGAATTTATTATTTTCATTTAGTTGATTACATTAGATTACTCGTGTGCTACATTCAATTATTAATTGGAGTGCTATACAGCAGTAAAAGTAACCACTTTTTAGAGAGCAACATGTTTTTACATTTTGGCAGTCACATCGCTCTCTCACAACCCCCAGAATGTCTGAAGGACCACACCTGTCATTGGTTTAGGGTCTCACCAATCTGACCGGGAGAATTATCAAGATAAATTCACTGACCATATCCTCTGATTAGCAATCAGAGGATATATTACATGCCATGACAGGTCAGCATGTTAGGCGTTAAGAGGTTATAGAAAAATTAGAAAAGTAGATAGATTGGAAAAATAAAGACTCTCTAGCCCTCAGGAACCCTAATAGCATCGGGGTCAGAAGAGAACAAGAGATGACCAAGGTAAGGTCAGATAGAAAAGCTACAGCGAGGAGGAAAACACCAGTAAGTGGAAGTAATGTTCTGCTCAGCTTGGGTACCTTGTGGTCACTATCCACATATCCCCTAGACACCAGTAAGTGGAAGTAATGTTCTGCTCAGCTTGGGTACCTTGTGGTCACTATCCACATATCCCCTAGACACCAGTAAGTGGAAGTAATGTTCTGCTCAGCTTGGGTACCTTGTGGTCGCCATCCACATATCCCCTAGACACCAGTAAGTGGAAGTAATGTTCTGCTCAGCTTGGGTACCTTGTGGTTGCCATCCACATATCCCCTAGACACCAGTAAGTGGAAATAATGTTCTGCTCAGCTTGGGTACCTTGTGGTCGCCATCCACATATCCCCTAGACACCAGTAAGTGGAAGTAATGTTCTGCTCAGCTTGGGTACCTTGTGGTCGCCATTCACAGATCCCCTAGACACCAGTAAGTGGAAGTAATGTTCTGCTCAGCTTGGGTACCTTGTGGTCGCCATTCACAGATCCCCTAGACACCAGTAAGTGGAAGTAATGTTCTGCTCAGCTTGGGTACCTTGTGGTCACTATCCACATATCCCCTAGACACCAGTAAGTGGAAGTAATGTTCTGCTCAGCTTGGGTACCTTGTGGTCGCCATTCACAGATCCCCTAGACACCAGTAAGTGGAAGTAATGTTCTGCTCAGCTTGGGTACCTTGTGGTCGCCATTCACAGATCCCCTAGACACCAGTAAGTGGAAATAATGTCCTGCTCAGCTTGGGTACCTTGAGGTTGCCATCCACATATCCCCTAGACACCAGTAAGTGGAAGTAATGTTCTGCTCAGCTTGGGTACCTTGTGGTCGCCATTCACAGATCCCCTAGACACCAGTAAGTGGAAATAATGTCCTGCTCAGCTTGGGTACCTTGAGGTTGCCATCCACATATCCCCTACATGGGGACCCCTGAAGGTCGAAAGATGGCAGTTACAACCTTCAGGTTGATTACAGGACATGATTGTCTGGTAAAACATTTGAACAGAATTGGGATATATTCTTCACCACTCTGTCCTCTATGTGATCTGCAAGAGGAAATGGATCGAGACCACCTTCAAATATGCGCGGCCACTTCTAGTGCCCCATCCATCAGTGAAAAATATTGGAGAGCAAGAGGATTAATGACTTCATTGTCAGAAATGCAACATTAGTCAACAACAACATTCAATTATTAAACTAATTTTAAATGAAGTTTTAACAATTCAGTGGAGAGCTGGAGGATGATAAGATTGGTACATTATCATCCACAGTAAAAGGTACCAAACATTGAAAGGTGGTTCAAGAATGAAACAAAAAGAAAAATGTTAAAATGCTGCCCACCTTTAGTGCAACATTGTAAAGCTTTAATTGTCTTTTGTCAAAAGATGTTTCATACGTAGTAGGCTTCAACACTAGCAAAGGTCTGTTTACATTAGAGATGCGCACGTGACTTTTTTTCCATCTCATCAGAATTACCGATGACCCACTGGCACTACTGAAGAGTAGTGTTGCCAAATATGAAGCAGTTTAAACACTTCTTTTTGCAAACACAATGAGAACATAAAACATTTTAACCAGCTCGTCAATATATGCTGTATTTATTAAAAAATAAAATCCCCTTTTTTTAATGCAATTATAGCCAAAAGATTGGAAGGGTCTTATAATTGAGTATTTCAGAAAGTTAAAATAAGAAACCTCTATTTTATTAAGCACTAACTATTGTTATTATTTGCATACAGCTTTGCTACTTCTCACCCTACATTACACAGCAGTCTCTTCTCTTCTCTTCCACCCACTCCGTCACTGCATCATCCACTGCAGCATCATGTACTTTCTAAGGGCCAAAAAACATCAAATTCCTTTAAGATTATCTCTCTGATTTTACCAGTAATGAATCATGTTTGGTTGTACCAAATATCTTGACGTGCTGCTTGTACACCATTTTTTTTTCGTGAATTCCAAAACATCTAGCTTAAAACCTATAGTGAAATTTTTTCATGAATTCATGTTACTGCTAACAGGGACAGGTACAAGAGAAGTTTATTTTCAATAAAGGATGATGTTGTAACTAAAGATTTTCTTTTACTTGTAAGAAGAAACTAGGTAGAAGGGTTGAAGCTACTAATCAGTGAAGGTCCACGTCTAATTCCCCACCTCTTTCTTTGCAAACAAATGAAAAAGTTGTCCTTGGCCAAACTATCTATATGTACAACAACAAAGAAATTCTGAAAAACTTTTTTTCCAGGAATTACAGCTTGTCTCAAATTAACATGTCTAACATTTGCTTACATGTTTCTTTTTAAATTTGTTTGCAAAACTTGGCAGGTCTTTTAATACAGGTCTTATTTTCGAGCAAATACGAGATTTCTACCTTTAATTTGGTGCATCAAGCACCTCCCACCCTGTATTTTGCCCATAATAACTTTTCATCTAGCTCTTATGTTTTACACTTACATAAAATTCAATAAGCATTAGAGGACTTCATAGGATATTTCCCTGAAAATTATTCAAAGAAATTTCTGAGGATGTAACAGAAACAAGTTTTTGCATGCAAGTGGGAATTATTTCTGAAAATCTTCATCTTGCAATCTTATGTAACTGATCTAAGTATCAAATTTCGTATAGTACATCCATCCAAAACACCATATACAAATGACAGGAGAGTCATTCTATGTCAAATCGCACAAAATTTGACCTTCATGTCTCTGATTTCATTAATATTAAATTTACGTGTTCTATGAATGAAAAAATGATACCCCTATTTTTTTGTTTGTCTGTAAATTAATTATTTTGGTAAACATAAAACATTAAATTTTCAGATATTTTGCGCACACCGTTCTACATAAACATAAATATCTCTGGTGTTATTTATTAGATAAATATGATCTGTAGCTCATTTTGAACATTGAAATGTGTACTTTATTTATACGTTAAACAAAAAACAATTAGTTTGATATTTCCTATTTTTACAAGGCCATTAACATTACAAACATCATTAACAATACGGCTACTGCTTTAACCCATTCAAATTAATCACAGAGTTCGTAATTAAAAGCTGAGACCAGTGACGTCAGCAATGCTAATTAAACTTAAATTAGAAGACTTAAACTTATCTCGCGATTTGAAAGTTTGTGATAATTGCTGCATGAAAATTTCAAAACTTCCAAAGGAACAAACCACCACCGAGTTATGTGTGCCTAGTGCTAGTGAAAGTTTGGTAGAAGAACATGATAGTGACAGCTCCTCATCCTCTAGTGACGCAGTAAGTATGGGGTAAATTGAACAACAGTTTGGCTGCAATAGGAGAATCTCCAATAAAGAAAAGAAAACTGTCACAAAAACACTACCCTAGAGAGAAGTTACAGAAAATACCACAGGCAATGAAGCAGAAAATATTTCATACTACAAACTCTGCTTCATATGGAACTTCAAATAATTGTGAAATAATACAAAGATTAACAGATTCTTTCCATGAAACGAATGACAAAAATCTTAAAATACAAATACTGACGATTTTTGACAGCTGGTCGTACAATAAAATAAAACATTTTGGTGTCTCAATTCACATGATACAAATATCCAAACAGGTGGCCAAAGAAAGGGAAATTTTAGCAACCCCGGACCCCAACTCCGGAAAACTTTTAGACCTTATAAAAGGTTTCTGAATTTTATTCAACGTTTAGTAATTAAAATATATTTGAAAAATACTACCCCCTAAAAGGGGCCTATTTTATATTTTGAGTGATCCTAAAACAATGGCATGCAAAACTGCAATTTTTTAACTTTAGACTGCTGCAACCACGAAAATTCTAAAATTCAAATAATATTCGGTATAATGATTTTTATATAATACAGTATGCGAATATACCGTAAAAATAACATTAATAAAGCGCAAAATAAGCGTGTCACACCAAAAAGAAAGCATGCGGATTATTTAATCTCATCTATTGATAAGATTTAAAAAATTGGAAAAAATAGTTTCAGAAGTGTTCTATTTGACGTGAAATGACCCATTTAGTGATTATGCTAACAGTTTGACCTTGACGGAAGTTCAACGCATGACTCGCAATCAGCTGCACGCGGTGTGTATACCTTCCAGCAGTGACTCCAGTCTGCACAGCTTGCTAAGTTATTTAATTTCTCTGCATGTATTTAGAATTCCATTCTGAACTTTTTCTAGGACTACATGGCATCATCAAGCTACATTTTACAAATTTTCCCGGAAATTTTTAGTGGAGAGAAAGTATTGTTAATGATGTTTGTAATGTTAATGGCCTTGTAAAAATAGGAAATATCAAACTAATTGTTTTTTGTTTAACGTATAAATAAAGTACACATTTCAATGTTCAAAATGAGCTATAGATCATATTTATCTGATAAATAATACCAGAGATATTTATGTTTATGTAGAATGGTGTGCGCAAAATATCCGAAAATTTAATGTTTTATATTTACCAAAATAATTAATTTACAGACAAACAAAAAAATAGGGGTATCATTTTTCATTCATAGAACACGTAAATTTAATATTAATGAAATCGGAGACATGAAGGTCAAATTTTGTGCGATTTGACATGGAATGACTCAGGAGGAGGCACAGCTAGGAATCAAGGCTGATGATGGAAACAACAGCCTCTAAAACATGTTCCAGCAAGTTTTAAAATACAAAATATGAAACTTACGGAAGCCTGTCATTGTCTTCTGTGTTCTTTAATGGTCCTACATCATTAGTGTGTTTTTCTTTGGCATTTTCTTCCAGTCCTTGTTCACATTCTGCACCTTCATTTTTCACCCAATGGCATTCAAAGTAATTATCCTCATCTTCTTCATCTGCCTGCTTGACGCTTTCATCATCTCTATTACCATCTTCATATGCTTCTTCATCTTTTACACCATCAATTTCTGCATTAGTGTCACTAGAACAATTGTCGACACTTTCTTCCTGAAAAGATCAAAGGGCACTTTGATTATTTGAGCTTGTTTTGTGTTTAGGTACATTTAAGAGAATCAAATTCTTATTGTGTTTGAAAGAATAGGTATTGAGATATACTTAAAAGTATATGTGCATATTCTCTACTACTTAGTTAACAGTTCTTTGTATGATATATATATGTCTTTTGCTACTTATATGTACTTGCTTACTATTGACTGGATTCAATCGTGTATTTACACCATATTGAATTGCAATAAAATTTGAAAAAAGCAACTCAATAATGTTTTTTTTTTTTTTTTTATGTTCCATTTATATGCTATCTTTAACATCTAAGGTCATGAGAGGTAGAATCAGGGCAGAGAAATTCAATGTCATAGCCAGGATTTGAACCACAGATCTTCCGCTGCATGCACAGCTGCTCTAACCACTGTTACCATGGCAACTTGCCAATATGACATTAAATGCCTCAATTGATTCACATTTTTCTGAGAGACTACTATAGAATCTCACATCTGAGAGAAGTACCCAAGGGCAACTATTGTAAGTACTTTATGTCCCGGGTTTAGTTAAATAACAATTACCATCTAAGGTCATATTAGCAGCTTTTATGCCTTTGTAACATCTGCACATCACCAACAATGTTCACATGCTTTACAGTGGTTTTGTTCTTTGGGTTGGTATTACTTTGGGTTATTACACACACACACACACACACATACGCCTGCACATACACACAAAACATGTAAACATGATCAAAATTGTGAAGAAATAGCATCTACTATATTATCAAATGAAAAAATGACCTTCATACACATAAAAATAAAATAACAATACAAAATGAAAAAAGAAAGAACCTACAGTACATACATACAGTATGTACATGTTCCAGTTAAAAAAAGTTATTTCTTTAAGAAGTCAGTCAGTGTTTCTGTTCAATAGAATTTGCTCTCTTCTTTGCCACCGTTTCACACGATCGTTGTTCCAGTAAAAGTTCTGTTGAAGTTGTCTCTGATTGTTGCTCTAGGTCAGGTGTGTCCACTCTTTTCTTGGAAAAGGGCCTCTGTCATTAGGATGAATTGGTTTGTGGGCCACATGATGCAATTTTTTTACCTATTAAATTGGGTCTAAATTGTAAGATAAACAAATTAATCAAAAGTAGCTAATATGTTCAGATGTTATTTCTGTTAAAATATTAATAATATATTATTTGTTATTTTAAGTGATAATTATGACTTCTAAGTGTAGCGGTAAGAAAAGAAAGGTTTCAGACTAAGCTAGATCATTTCAAATGAAGTGTATTTCCAGCAAATATCAAATTTTTGAATGGAATACATACTGTTTGTTCTACTTAGAAAAAAATCACAGAATTAATTACATAATATATTCTTCAAACCTCTCATTAACACTGACACTACAATGTGAGCAAACAACTGCAAACTGGAAACTAACTTGAAATTTCTACAAAATGTAACAATAATAAAACATCTAGCATACACTCGCCTTTGAAAGTAGTAAGTTATCGCATGGTCAACAATGCACGGAGACTTCAAAGCAATGTGCAGCAGGTAAGGATCATAAATAAAAATCTGGGCTAGTTATTTCTTAAAACAGGTGTGATTTTTCCATGTTTGGCAAAAGAGGGTGACTGATGAACAGGTGTCAAGTTTATCTTATTCCAAATAAAATCGCTTATTTCATAAATAATGTTATATCACAACAGTCCAAATGTGATGTGACAGAGCAAATATCACTGCGGGCAGCATAATATGGGATCAAGGGCCGCGGGTTGGACACACCTGCTCTAGGTACTTGATGGTCTTTTCTATTGCCTTGCATCCTTCACTGTGGCTGATTTTCTCATTCTCCATTTCAGTGTCTTCATTGTCACTTTCACTTTCAGTTTCTTCAGCCTGTACATTCACTACCTCTATCATCTCATCAGTCCTTCCAATTCTTCGTCTGCATTGATCCATTCAACTACATCATTTTCAGTGATTGTTACATCTGCCAATCTATGAACTAGCTGTGCAAAGCTGAGATCGTCATGCTGTATGGGCAAAGTTTCTCAACTTTCTGTGGCATTTAATAACTATGTGCAGCACATTTTATAAAATAAGACCTCAGTTAAACCAGAACTCAGTTAATCAGGGCTCGGATAACCACGGGTCTAAGAATGGAGGGAAGACACTCACATCAGCAGAGGTACTCATAAGGGACAGAAAATTAAAGATAGTGTCAGACTTCAAATATTTAGGCATCACGCTGCAAACAAGCGGAAAATGCTTCATGAAACATGTCACAGAGAAGGCAACCCAAGCAATAATGGCAACACACGAAATAAAAAACATCAGAACCATTAATCTAGAGACAGTAATGTTACTACTCAGAGTAAAAATTCTTCCAATACTAGCATATGGCATCCGGTCACATTTAATAACAAAGAATCTATCCACCCTAGAAAGGGCAAAAGCAAACTACATAAAAAAAGCAATAGGAGTATCAAAAATGACACAGTCAAGACTCATATATCTCCTGGTGAAGGAAGCCTTCCTCGTAGAAGACATCAGGACAAGCGTACCTCTGCCCAACACCCGTGCATCAGAAAAACGGTTGGCAACACTGACAGAGAAAAGCGAACAAGTACAATTCGATTTCTATGGCACAGGAGCTATGGCAGACAGATCATGGACAAAGACAACGTTCAAAATAAGACACGCCATTACAAGATTGTCAGTCCATAATTTCATCATCTAATGTGCAAAAAGACACTTCCATGAACCAAATATAGACTGTAAATGTTAACTATGTGAAAAACTGTGTGATCAGTACCTTATTGAATATTGTACAAAAGGAACAAAAACAATATGTGAATATGCAAATATGTAAACCATCAATGTAAACTATCTTTTAAGTATGGGTATTTGGTTTAAATTTATTTATTAACAGTAGAAATTTGCGAAATTTATGTTATTACAACATTCTGAATACATGATTTCTATTAAACAATATTTAGCTACATGTGTGATATTTTTAAACCTGAACACAGAAAAAGAGGAAAAGATTATCTGAATTTAAGACTACTATTTTGAAAGCTTACTTTTTCCTCCCTTTCATCAAGTGACTCCTTTGCATATTGTTTGAGTGTAGCATCTGATGACTGACATTTCTCCCTGAAGGCATGCCAGCGATCTAATTCTCGTACACATTGTCTGCAAACCCTTGAAGGTAAACCATCACCAGATATTACCTGCATATATAAAAATATTATTAGCATCCAAACATTTCAAGGTTTTGTGACAAGTAATGGTATGGAACACGATATACAACTTTCTCTGCCTATAAACTATTTCACCAGCATCATTTATGATGTTCTTGTACAATGTAGTTACACTGGAGAAACAAAACACAATGCTCTATTATACTATCAATATAAAACAGGAATCCTTTGTCTCCTTTACCTTAATCATAACAAAAACAATGATTTCATAATGCGGCTGTATAGAAATACATTTTTTCTTCCATGTTAACACAGCCAATTTTTTCTGTCATGAGCTCATGGAGAACTGTGTAGGTTCACACATTTATTTATAGCATGGCTATTTATGGCTTTAGCTCAAAAAAATGTTAAAATAAGACAACAAATATATAATTCAATCACCATGAAGCCCGACTCTGTGGTGTGGCAGAAACGTTCTGCCTCAAACTCTACAGGTCCCAAGTTTGAACCCCTATTGATGTCAGGCTCATTTGAGCACCATTTCACTTATTTCACTCATTCATGATAATACAGGATGGAAGGGAAATCATTACATTCCTTCTAATATGTGCTTCATAGAAGCATTACAAACAAAAAAGTCAAATGGCATTTTGTTCTTTGATCAGCCGATTTAAAAAAAATAAAATAAAACGGTTTTTGATCCAACTGGGATGCGTAATTCCACAGGAATGTACACAGATAAGTTTGTTACTTGTAAGATGCGTAGAGTAACTTATTCTGACATAGCTTTGGTAGTAATTATGGGACATCACACAGCGTTTCATAATAATTAATCACTTAAAAGATGTGAAGAAATACTCCAAGCAGCTTTTTCACATGTGCAGTAAGTCGACAACTGCATTGAGGATGGTCAGGGAAATGACCTAGTTTGTGGATGTAAACAGGTTTGGGACTTTTATTTAGCTTAATGTTTTGGGAGCTATCGCTTGTGATTGGCCTACACTCGCACAGTAAACACAGAAGGACAAGGCAAGGTATTTGTGTTCTCAAGAAGCACTGTTACTAAGCTTGTTTACGTACTGAGCTAGGGAAAGTGACACCTACACAATCTGCAGTGTTGCCAGCTTGTTTTCGAGAAAACTAAAATATCTCCGTAGGAAATGGTCAGAGACAAAAACGTAAGATACCAAATGTGTTCCAAATATCGAGCTCTATCACTGGTTTAAATTAATATAATGAATTCCCTTCCACCCTGTATACAAAAAAAAAATATATATATGTATATACAATTGCAATGAGGAGGGAATAACAGAAAATTAAAAACATACATTTTATTCTAAAGTAAGAACAAATTAGAAACTAAAAACTTCACTTATCTTAGTATTATTTGCTGACCCTGGGTTTCAAGCTGTGTCCAGCTCATTCTCAAAGCCATATGGCTTTGTTCTTACTTTAGAATTTTGTTGCTTCACTGTTAATAGCTTCAATTTTTCCTTATTTAATACATTTTATTTTTCACATCTACAACAAAAACTGTTTAAATCTAATCTAATGTGTTGCATCCACATGGTTTTCTCTACTTATTCTTCTACAAAGTATTCTTGCAAAACTTTCTAGCTTCCTATTAATCTAGTAAGCCTAGTTTAAACTTTCAGTTCACATTTACACATTTCATTGTAAGATACTGTAGAGCAATAGTTAAGATTTTTAACAAGCATATCACTGTATGATGGCTTAAATTCCAGGATGTTTGCATGATCACAAAAAAAAGTCAATGACTTCCCATTTCAGAAATGTATAAGCATTTGAAAATTCAAACCAGTAATAAGCAATACCTCAGAATTAGTTAACTACAGAAATAAAAATGTATTTGATATAAAGTGTGCTTTGACAAGATTTACGTTTTTTATGTATTATATTTTGTCTAACTCTTATGGTTAATCAGTTATGCAAAAGTCATTAGAATGAAGAGGACTTCATAAGTTATTGTCAGTAATCCATTTTATTCACCATGAAAATATCTTAAACATATGGTATTTTAATAATAATCATTAGAGCCACTTTTTAAAAAAATTAATTAAAATTTTTCCATATAAAAGGGTAGGTTGGGGTGGCAAGATTTTCTTGAAAATCTCTGTGGTGCTCCTTGGAAGATGCTGAATTTCTTCTCCATTATCAGTTATGCAGGCCCCTGGGTGGTTTGGTCCACTTGGCATCTGCAAGTTTGGTATTTAGCAAACATTTTATCTTTGAAACATGCTGTTCACAGACACACACATATGCACCATTTTCTAAAAATACTTTTTTTTTTTTTTGGATTCAGGAAACTTCAAAGTGAGTATTTACCATAAAATCTTGGTATCAAATGTTTGGGTTTAACTCAATACGTAGATAAGTAGCAGAAAATACTAGAAGCCATGGGTATTTGAGGAAATACAAAACATTCTTTTCATGTAATGGGTTGTAGAGGATGCGCAAATATCATGAAAATCTTCTTCTTGCAACACTTGATCAAGTTCAGTGTTCAACTGATTTTTGAGTTATGCTGCTCTCTCTCTCAACCAAATAGACTGTTTTTTAAACATGGTTTCTTTTGGAGGAGAGGATTGGGATTGTAAAAACATGTATAGCTATTGAAACCTCGTGTGTGTGGTCTAAGAATAATAACATTAACAAATAAAAAGCTATACAACAACCAAACTTGGTGTACAAGTTCAGTATCTTACAAAGTTGTGATATAAAGATTTTAAATAAAGCAACCCCAGCCCAAACTATCCTCTAATTTAAAAAATCTCGTTATCTTTTATTTTCTGAAGAATAGCTCTAGGTTTTTGTTAAAATACCATCTACTTAATATATTTGACAGATAAAATGTTCATCTTGAATTTACTGCAAATAGCCTGTTTAAGTCCTGCCAAATGGAAGGAATTTTATAATTTATAAATATAAGAGAGATGAATTTATAATACAAATCTCCTTAAAACAGTTATTTCCTACAGCAATGAGGTCTGAAAGTTCCTATTATGTGCCACAGATTTGACACTAGTAGGTAGTGAATGGTCTTCCTTCTTACGGCTAAGTTATCATGAAATTATCAACCCAGCTATATAATTACGAACCTTTATTGAAACACACATGTAAATTCGAGTAGGCAGGGAAAGGGTATGCTTTTTTCTGTCAGGTGCTTCAAATATTTGAAACATAACTCCTTTTTTAGACATGCACAGGCGGCACATTTTATGAATTTCCGCGCTGTTCATTTTTCGAGAGTATAATAATCAGTTTCCTTATAAAGTGTGTATAAAATGAGTTCAGGTACACGAATTACGTACGAAAATAATTCATAGCATGTCCGTCTGCACTCCTGACATTTTGTCTTTGTTGCCAACTAAACTTTTCAACTTAAAAATCTCTCACGATATGCATAAACTTACCCTACTTTTCCCTATTTTTTGTTCTATATCGCGGCCTGCAATTCTGTGTTTTTCAGTCTAACGACTTCGAAGCGTCAAGTAATCTACATTTGTATATGATAGTCAAATGCGCGTAAATAAATTGAGCACCTAACATAATACACGTTCACAAGGTTTCACCTACATAACAAATAGTCTATAGGTAACAATTTTTAAACTTTCTCATTTACTCTGACGCTTGGGCTACCAGCTAGGTGAGCAGCAGAGCTCGATGTTTCGGGAGCATGCAACTGTTTTTAATGCTGCTTTACGTTACATTCCATAAATTGAACTGGAGCTTGTTAATGTAGAATTCCAATTATCACGCAGAATAACTGATGTTGAGAAGTTTGATTATCTAACTGCAATACTCTCAGGCTGGGTGGCAGTTGTTTAGACGCTGACTTAATCCCAGGGTCACGAGTTCAAATCCGGCCAGACCAGTGCTTAAAAACGACAGCTCCATGTCAGTAGATTTACTGGCATGTAAAATAACTCCTGCGGGACGAAATTCTGGCACACCGGCGATACTGATGTGTTCCTGGCAATTGGCAGCGTCGTTAAACAACAAAATAATTTAATTGCAATACTTAGATGTTCTGTGACTGCAATCCAATGTTTCCTCTGATGGTAAAAAGACAAGCTATCAAAATGGAATACACAAGTACCTATTTGAACTCCTTTTGTGTTACCTATATTGCAAATTACTAATAGCAGGTTGTTCTTGTAGAACGGAGTTTGAATAATTTTCGGGTATATTTCTTAATAAGCATACTCAGGTCAATCTGGAAACTATGTTGAAGCTCCCAGCAGGGTCTTTTTGCGGAAGGGGAATTAAAAAATTGGGCATTTCGAAAATAATGAAGTAACTTGACGCAGATAATATAAAAGCATTTATTAAATTTTAAATTGAATGCTGTATTTATTTATAAAGATGAGTTGGAACTTGAATGTCGCCAACTAAAAAGGTATATTTGTTTTGGTCTATTTTATTTTCCACCTGGAGTTAGTGGAACTTCTTCTGAAATATGTTCCACCACTAAAATAAGTTCACCCACTCACACACTCTGAACGAATACATGCTCATCTTGTAGGATAGAAACATGGGCGTCGCGAAGGGGGGACCGCCCCCCCCCCGGAAGTTGGTTAACTTAATGTGCAATCAATTACTGACTATTAAACTATTTTAATTTAATGTAAATATCAATATTTAGCACAAATTAATATATTAATAAAGGTTGGTGGAGCTATACAACTCGGGTGGTGGCGTTAGTGTACGCACAATCTGTGGTGTACGTGCTGCAGTGATAAGAGTGACGCGTGTTGAATGTAAGTCGTCTAATCGTACCGCCCTAAAGGGAATGTTTACCAAGTGTGAAATGGATAAACATAAAGTGGCTTGTGGAAAATACGCCAGGAAATGTCACTCTGGGCTATGTGAAGCATACGGGAATGAGGCTACCCCGTATCGGACTGTGGTACTTTGGGTTGCAGCTTTTCACGTAGGACATGACAGTGTGCGTCAGGAACCAGGTGGAGGTTGACATGGGGTCGAAAACAGCGTCAATGAATAGATTTAATTTTTGCTGCATGTCGACATCATCTGAAACATTTTCAGCACCGAGCAGGAAATGACCGAACTTCGAAAACAGGATTCACCCATTCTTTTGGGACAACGCCCGTTATCACAATGCAGTAGCTGTGCAGAACCTTCTTTGCAATATGTCTGGTAACGAGTGCAATATGTGGCAGGGTATTACGTTGAAGGCATTAGAAAGTATCAAGATTTATATGTTGCCACTTATTTCTTTCCAGCCCTCGTATAAATAGCTAAATGCTTTACTGTACTTAACGGGGTACAAAAGTTTTCCATATTCCAATGTCCCGTCTGATATTTGTCTTTTGTTTTCTAACGCATTTAAAAATTAAACGGTCTTGCTTTTTTGATTTGGATAACTGTAGGATCATTTTTAATGATACTATATTAGGCACGCTTTATTGTTGTTATACAATTACTGATAAGCTGATTCACGATATTTAAAATATGTTCTTCGTCATACAGAACACTTCAATGATGTTAAAATATTACCAAATGCATTGCCACATTTTGTTTTCTATGAGGAGCATACTCTATTCACTCATTTTAACACATTCCTACAGTCGGTCCGTTGTTCAGTCAGTACTGTGATGCAGCGGATATGCCTAAAGTTATCCACCTAATGAAAACTCCCTTTGTGCAGCTCAAATACCATTCAGTTTCAGGAATGCAATCACTCTTAAAACTGTCAGATGATTTCTGTCTTTCCCTACACATGAGCACTCGTTAGAATAACTGTAGAAACAGATGTACACAACTAAAGAATAAAATGATTACTGACTTGGTGCATGCTAACCACGTGTTAAACAGCTCTCACCCCTTGCCACTCACAGGAGAGGGTAGGTATATGTAACGTATTCCAATGCACGATGCTGAGGCACTATCCAATTCCTAAAGCCATTGTTTCACTGAAGACCCATCAGCTTGTCGAGATGGTGGCTCCTCATCAATTAATCTGATGTATTCAAGCACCTAAAGTGCAGGAATTGACAGATATGACTAGTGGTAAGAAAATGGAATGGTCGCCTGTAGGGTACTTTCATATCATCCTTCCTCCAAGTAGGGTCTGGTGCACAATAAGCCAGGGCCGGCAAGATGGGCATTCGAAGAGTGAAATGTTTTACCTTTACAATCAGCCCTCCCTGGTCCATTCTATCTGGCAGGTAAACAAATGGGGACGTGTGCCTCAGTGGCGGTCATTCGGGTTTCAGGTGAATTGTCTTTTGCGACGTAATGCAATGTATACTTTTGAACTCGAGTTGGCTAGAAAAGAACAAAGAGGGTTAATGACACTAGAGAATATGAATGAAGGACGTAGACGGCTCATATTGGCATTGTGTGACAGAAAACGCTCTCTTACCCCATTGCTGATATGGTAGCTCAAGTTGACAAAATCAGTTCTAGAGAATTACCATATTTATTCCCTTTGTTTCATTTTGTTATACAATAGTTATGTAGTTCTTTTTTTTTTTTTTTAAATTAACGTCCTCCAACACTGTGCCATATCGGACGAATGAATGAAATGAAATGGGTGAAATGATGCTCAAATGAGCCCGAGGTCCGGAGCTTTAAGTTACCCGACATTCGTCTTCTCAGGGCAGGGAATACCTCGGAAAAAAACCTTACCCGGATAACTCGCGACCTCTTGAACCTGAGGCAGACACGCTAACCATCACGCTACAGAGGCGGGCAGTTATGTAGTTCCCTCAGTCATCTGGCCGGTAGTCCTGATGGGTGTTCCGCGCGCTATATTCAGTGTATCTGTTTATTACTCTCATTATTGAAACTGATGCCATATTATTGCTGATTTTATGATTATTACGATATATTGATTACCCATGACCCAATTACTTTTTATTTTATCAGTGCTCCTTTTTCACAGTCGGTATTGAAAGTGGTGTCCTTCGGAGATAAACATTTTTGGCACCTTGTGACGAAATTGCCATTCACACGCATAAGTTCTTGATGCGTAATTTCCCTAATTTCTGTTCTTATATTGTTTTTAAGATTGTCTATGGCGCGAGGATTATTCCTATAAACTCTATTTTTGAGAGTTGCTCACAGATAAAAGTCACACAGAGTAAGATCCGGCCATAACCCTTTTGAGATTATTCTGTCATTAAAAACATTATGTCTTCCAAGGAAGCCACCGCAGCATCTTGTTGAAAATAACCATATACCCCCTCATCTGTCAACATTGCAAAAAATGGTACGAGAATATTTCTGCGGTACCTATCGGAATTTGCAGTATCGTTGTTTAATATGGAGTCTATTATTCTTCTGCTGTTACAGCACACCATACACCAATTTTTTCATCATGTAAAGGAACCCGTAAATTAATTTTGGATTTTCAGTACACTTATACCTAAAGTCTTGTTGCTTCACTGTTAATAGCTTCATTATTTCCTTATTTAACACTAATACCTATTGTTTTGTGAAGCAACATGGCCAGTCAAACGAAACCATGCCTCATCTGAGAAAATTATTAAATGTGGGTCAACAGTACCGCTAATAATATTTTGTAAAATCCAGTTACAGAACTTTACGTGATCTTCATCATCTCGTGGTCGTAATTGATGGACAAAAGTCTCTCTGTATGGTTTTAATTTCAACAGTTTCGTAGACCTATGTACTGAGGTTTTTGAAACACTGACTTGTGCTACATGCCGTAAAGATTTATTCGGAGACCGCCAATTTCATAAGTTTTCCTTCCGTTAGAACTCTTCGTTTCTTTTTACAAATTACAGCATTAAATGATCCCGTTCTCCTTGTTTTATTCACTATATATCTGTTTTTCTATTCGGAACTGGAACACCAGGAAATTTATCGCGAAATTGCGTACACATCTGTCTACATGAGTTGGTTTTCACTTAAGTGTCATACATAAAAAGTCTTTGTTCAAGCGAAAATTTGAGTACCATTTCTGGGTTGTAATAATCGGATAGTTGAATCGCACATAAATACACGCGCCTCGCGTCTATACGCAAGGAGCAATAACAGCTGACTGAAGCCCGCTGCCGCATGTCCATGTCGGATAATTGTAAGGGCCCGTGGCCTTGAGTTCATTCAGTCGTGTCGCACAAGACTGCCGTAAAATTCCCGGCTAAAGCGCTGAGGGACCGCTCTGTACAACGGATGACATTTAAGTTTCTATGCTGTATTCTCAAAATACACGTTACAATTTGTATGAAAAGTGTATTGAAATTGTTTACAATGTACATTTTATTAGATAGTGGCGTAGCCATAATGATACTCCCCTAATGTACACGACTGGTATCCTTGCTGGTTTCTCTTTAAATATTAGCGTTTCAAAGTCCGGCTGCAAAGTAGATGAACTTAAACGTAGAACACATTGAATATGAGCATTGCCCACACACGGCTTGTGTGTTTCAAAACACCAACATTAAGTGTGTTGGCATAAATAATAATTCACACTGTAGCAGGAACTTGCTCACAGTGGTGGCTCGCAGTCAAAATTTTAGGGTAGGCTACATAAGTGTAATAACAACAATAATAATTACAATAATAACAATAATGCAGTAGAACCCCGTTTATCCGAAATAAAGGGGGAGAAGTCATTGCAGGTAACGCAAACAATATATTGTTTGATTGTTTAATAAGTGCAGAGTGAATGAGTGTGACTTACGAATTACCGCCAAAACTAATGAATGAAGAAATTGAAAAATTGACTGAAGCATTGTGTTAAATAGCTAAAACACTCCTCTTTTCATTGTCAGTGCGCCGCGAAAACGGACTTTGTAATAGTTCACTAATTAAGTCGGTCATACTGGTATTATAACACAGTAAAATACAAACACAGCCCCCTAATCTGTATTTACAGGCAAAAGGTATTTATTTCCCATTAACACATAAAACAATACCACAATGCACAATAATACTGGCACAGAGTAACAACGAAACAATTCGGATCTCCGAGATCTTCGTGGAGTATGACTTCGGAAAAAGACGTATAAATTCGGATTTAAGCCGGCTAAATGTTCTGAGTGCTGGCAGACGCGTCTACGCATGCTCGGAGTGCGTATACAGGCGGAATATTTCCTTATCCATGTTCAAGGGTCTCGTACTGAGGAAAGGGGTCCGAGCCGGTACAGGTTAAAGTAGCCGGCTCTCCACAACCCAGGTTCCATGCGTATCATTTCTGCCGCGCGTTCCAAACACGCAGCGCAGTTTTTATGAATCGGACTTTAGATTCTAGGATTTGACTATTCGCTGGTCATTATAACCCAGAAAACTTTTCCCGTACTACAATTTACGGAAAATGACGGTTCAAATGATAAAATTCAGAATCATAACTGTTGATGTATTATTGTAGGGCAGGCAATGCCTACCCTGAGGAGCCGCACTTGCTTGTTCAATGTCAATATGCCAAACAGTTGTTCACATTAATAAGTAGTACCAAACATGGCCAGTAATTTACTTGTAAAAAGGTGCAGCTTGGGAAACGTTTACGTCAGTGATGTGTTCAAATCCAAAGTTTTCTTGAATTGCGCAATGGTGTCTTGCTTTGAAGGTTAATTCCAATTGAACTTCATCTTGAGCAACCAAAATATCATATGTAAATGGATCTTTAATAGCAGTGATTTCGTCTCTGGCAAGGGAAAATGAGCAAAGAGTACTGCTCTCCCAGTTTTCATTAAACCTTCGTCGTTCACTTATCCCGGATGTGCAAGCCACCACTGTAAGGTTTACACTGCCATGCGACTATAGCCAAAGTCAACCGGTTTAGCTGGATCTATCTGGCTGTTGGAAGACAGTAGTGGGGACGAGAGGGAGGGTAAATTCACACTTTAGGTGCCTTGCTTCCCACCCCTGCAATAAGGCCATCAGCTGATGTATCGGAACCCCTACCGTAACAGACCGACTGACATCCTGTAATGATGGAATGCGAACCCTTTGCAGGATTTAGCCTTGTTCTTCCAAAGGCAGGTATATAACAATACTACTGACTTTCTTAACACTAAACACCTGTCTGTATTTCTGTGGTGCATTTCCTGTGAAAAATAGCAAGTGGTTCTCCAAAGATTTTTCCAGATAGAGATGATGAAAGCTGTTAGAATATTCAATGAGTGTGAGGGAAATGCAGATGAGCTTTTATCAGATAGAGACATCGAGTTTTGCAATGTTATTCCAAGTACACCACCATCTGCTTAGCTATGATTTATTTGTTTAATAGTATAATTTCATATGGAAGAAAGATTAACAACAGCCATGTGGGAACAATATGTTAATATTTCAGCAGAATATTTTAAATAATTATAGTGTGTCAAGAATCTAAAATGAAAAATCTTTGCTTCAGCTTATTGGTATCTGCACCTCATTGTTTTAAAGCATATAACTTTACTAAATTAAAGAGTGATGCATAGTTTCATTTGAAAATACCATTATATAGGTAATGCTAAGGGGAGAGCAAAAAAGTTCCAAACGGACAGTTTTGTCTGTTATTATTTATTTATGCCAACAAATAAATTTGTGGTTCAAATCCCAGTTGTGGCATTGAATTTTTAAGTTCCAGTTCTACCTCTCAAAGTTTTGTCTGTGTTCTCAGCGCTTGCCGCCATCATACAAAGGTAAGATGAAACCACTTTAAAGGCTCTACTTACCAACTTTATGAAAGGAGATACTGAAACTGACCACATTTTGGCACTTCTTTAGGAAACCATCCATTACTCATCGTAGTTCACGTTGAGAAACGCTGGCAATTTCCTAGCGGATATTTCATTTTAATTCTTTCAGGGTGTGTGAATTTGTCTTATACACTTTGTTTTAAGTTACCCCAGGGATAGAAATCACCTATTGGAGCTCTGAGAAACCTTTCTCCACTAATGGCACACCATAAACCAATTTTTTCGTCATGAAGGGTTACTTCATGGACAATATTACGTTCTGAATTGTAGTGAATTCTTTTGGAGTCAACAGTTCACGTCCATATATACCTGAATACAATTTTGCTCCTTTTTTTATTTAAAGAATTAACAAATAGGGAGGGTGACTTTGCCTTTTTTTTTCAACAAAACTCTGCAACACTCATACTGTCAATCTTTCAACGAGAACAATTGAGTGTGTTTTAGGACGTAATTATTAGTAGAGATTTGTGGCCCCTCATTACCCCAACTTATTCCCCTACGATTCCTATCTCATTTCATAAAGTTGGTAAGTGAAGTCTTTGAAAGTAGTTTTGAAATGTTGCATGGTTCACCTGCACTTTTCTATGATAGCAACAGACAGGCAAAATACTGCGCAGACGCTTTAGATCTTTTTTGCTCTCCCGGTACCTTATGTGCATTTTTAATAATTAATTTTTGAGCTGAGTGGCGCTTTGGCCCAGCGATTAGAGTGTTTGCCTACCATCTAGGTGGCCTGGGTTTGATCCCAGGGACCCGCATGTGGTGTTTATGGTGGACGAAGCGGTGTCACAGGGTGGTTTTCTCCGGTTTCCCCTGCCACTCATTCCACCAATTGCCCCATTATCACCTTTCCAAACATTGACTTCGTCTGCATTTCATATCGTCCTCTTCCTCACTATAATAAGTGGTGCTTGGCTGACCACTTGCTTCCAAGTCTTCACTCTGTCTGGTACACAGGTTCCTCTGCTCCCCGACAGGTGTCTGGCTCTAGACATTGGCTTGCAAATCCTAGGGGGTGTAAGTCCTACATAAGGGAGGGGTAATCAGGTAAAGAAGAAGAAAAAATGTTTGAGCTGAAGGTGCAATAACAAAATTTTGTTTAAAAACTCTACCTTTAATGCTATATTTAGACGCTATTGAGGGGTTATCCAAACTGTTGATATTACAGATGAAAATCATATAAACTGGAGCCTGGTTTAAAAGTTTCACTGCTGTTTCCACTAAGCAGAGCTACTTTTAGAGCTTTCTGCAATAATGACTTTCAACATAACCCATGGCACTTTACACCCATGATGGGTGGCAGGATTCTGGCTCTCTACAGCCGATTTCAGCAATGAGAGTACATTGGCTCATGGCACTAACAGGGTTAATATACTTCAAGACAATTGCAAAATTTACATTACAATAAGTGTATGAATTAAATATGCAATGCAGTTACATAGATAATTCTTATAAAACGGATGGGAAGGTCCGTTTAAACCTATCTCAGGTTGAAAGTGTTATCTATCATAATGGTGCGTATATCGGTTTTATTGCCTATCATTGCATTGCACACAGCTTGTTTGGCATAATTCAAAAGTGTACATTATCCAGTCATGGGAAGGAAATGCACTGTGGAAGAATATATATCAACAGAACAAGATTTAGTGCACTTTTACCTATTAACATGCAATTTGATTTATGCATATCAAAGTGGCATGAACAATCTTTAAGGGAATCAGAGCATGTACAGTATTTGAGGCTTTGTATTTCACCTATACTTAACTTCACTTTATACTACATGCTTCTATTGCTACTAGATGTATAACCACATGTTGCAGTAGAAATAGGTTCCCTAAAAGCTACTTGTCATATTTCTCAACAAATGTACCATAAAGAGAATGTTCATGTGTAGAATAATCTCCAAAACTACTCAATTTTGGTAGTTCTTTCACCATCGAGAATCCCTAATCTTCCAGATAGTCTCACAGGCTGTAAAAAATTTCCTAACATTTTAAACAGTGGGGGAGGGTTTTCCACCTTATTCATGTCATCCAGTTTGAATCCTGTTTCATTAAATATCAATATATTTATATTTTTGGCTTTTCGTTGTGAACCTGACATGGATTTTCAAGACTTCAAGCCCAAAGGAATAAATGCAGAGACTTAAAATATTTAAAAATTTAATTATTGAAGAGGACAACTGTATATTGTGTTTATATTCCACATTTTCCTCTAGTTTTGCTAAACTTGCTTCTGGCCAAATGTATCTGGAGATATCTGAATCAAAGCTGGGAATCACATCAGCATCTCTTACTTGATGATGGCAGCAACAATTAAAGGCTCTACCGTGTCTTCCCATTAAGTTACTGACTTATAGGTATGTTGTTGTTGCTAATGCTCTTCTGACTGGATTTTCTCCATTTTTCTATGGGCTTCCCAATAATGTTTACATAGTTGAACTGGAACACTGGCATTAATCTTTGAGATTGTGATACATTGGAGTAGGTGGTCTCTATTCATTACTGTCTGTGGGTCGTTGCATAGTATGCATCTTGGAGAGTTGAAGATATTGATCTCGAGCAGGTCGGCAGTCAGGCAGTCATGTCATTCATTACATAATTACATTATAAATACTACAGTAGGACGTGGCAGGAAAAGCCCAGTGATAGTTTAAAACAAAGTTCAATTTGTATCTTATAAATAAAGGGAAGATTTGATTGCGTTTCTCCATTATCACTATTGTTTTTTGTGTTTGTTATGTTTTATATGCTATAATGTACATTTCCATTGACAAGTTCAGTGTTCACCGGCCTCCATGGCCTCTTGTGAACTCACTGAACGCAATCCAATCTAATCTAATCCAGTCACCAAGCGAAAAAGGGCCACTGCTGAACTTCTTGGAGATTCTGGTATGATATTAGTATTTTCCAGGATTTATTTGTATTTTTTTCATGATAATTATGCGGCCAATGCGTATGAATTTCTGATTTATAATTTTGATGCATGGTAAGACATTTTAGTTGATTTCATTTGTTTTATATTTGTTCCTTTCTTGGCCAGGAAGCCAGCCTTTTCATTTCCATTACTGCCACAATGGTTCAGAATCCATTGGAAACAAATTCTTTTTTTTTGTCTTTGTACAATTTTAAGTGTGTGTAGAATATCGAATACTTTGTTGTTTGATGGGAATGGGGAAGCTATTGCCTGAATGGCTGATCTTGAGTCACTTAAAATTACAGTTTTTTGGAAGGTATTTATGTGGCACAAGTTCTTGTACCTTCCAGTTCTCCATCATGAGACGTGAGAGGTCCTAGGGAAATGAAAAAGTTAAAAAGCTTGCAGTATATGCCAGCACCTGCTTGTCCTTTTCTATCAGTTATGGATCCATCTGAATAAATGAGAAGCCACTCACCTGGGAAACAGGAATGGGTTGTTCCTACTAAAGCAGTCAGTTTCAGGATTTTATATCTACACATTTTTTTGATTGTATGTATTCCAACAGGTTTTCAATGATTGGTTGATTCAATGGGTATATGGGGATTGGCAGTTTTTCTATTTTTCTTCCTGTAGTTAAGTTGTAGTTTTGTTGTAGATTCTTAATTTGGTTAATAAAACTTTTATTTGTAGGTAGGTTGTTATAAATATTCCAGTACATATTGTGAGGAAGTTGAGATGATTTATAGGTATAGGAGGATGCATTCTCTTTAATTGGTCAATCTGGATTTGGAATGCGGTGTGTGTGAATAACAAAGGGAAAAAATCGGTTTTATACTTAGGTATATTTCTATTATGTATACAGCACAGGTGCATTAACTAGTTCATGATACATGAATTGAAGTTCACAGAAAGTACACTTTCCGTCAAAGACAATGCCTACCACTACCACAGCTGATAAATTTTGTAAAGAAGCAGCAATATTGTTTATACAGTAATTGGCAAATTTTAAAATTGATGGTCTGGGTGAGAAGGAATGGGGAGGGGGATAAGAAATACAATGGAAGAATGTTTGACATACAGGCATTCTAAACTAGTAATCAAAACATCTCAACACAACATGTACGAGAAATGGAAGAGAACCCCGAACATGCTTCTTCAGTGCATTCCACTTCTTCCGTCTGCTTCTGTAGCAAGGTTTCACTCGACTTTAAAAACATTTTATGGCACTTGGAAAAGGTAGCAGTACATTGTTAGTAAAATGTTAACAAAAACGTCTTCATCCTACAGACACTTGGAAATGTGGATGGACTTCTAATAACATGACGACTATGATTCATTCCAAAGCACTTCCAATGTTTATGAAAGTAATGATACACCGAGTACGAATTTCACCTTCATGTGTGTCTTACACACTTCAAAGTCTCACACGCTCTCAATTATTTTTACTTTGTACAAAAAAAGAAATCTCAAAACATAAGTCTGTACTAGCTCTTTCTTATTTCACTTTGCAAATGTTAGTGTTACTCTATATCAACTAAAAACTCATAGATGTACCAACATTGATTATGCAATACCTTCAAAATACGATGCAAATTTTACCACATAAGCGAGAGTTTACACTTAAAAGAGCATCCCTGCTTGTAAAGCACAACACATGTATATCTATTTACATAATATTAGGGTACACACATAAAGCAACAGTCTTATCTGACAGAGCCTTTAAAAAATGGCTAGCATCCACCTTCAGTTTCCAGCAGCATGAACCAGTCACACTTAAAACCTATTGACGAGGGACATGCAAAATTGCAATGTTATGGCTTTGCTCAGATTCCATTGAATATGCTTTATTATACACAAAGAATTTAAGGGTGGATAACGATGTATAGAAGGCTTTCAGGTAAAGATAAATGATTTAACTTAACATTCCCGAGTTAAGTGGGTTGGAATTACAGCTGCATTATAGTTACCGGGCAGGTGCTCCAAAATATCTCTGGTGATACTGGAACTTGCACAAACAAAAACAGGACACCTTTTGTTTTGCTACTCGACAGCTGCAACGTTGTGCTGATTCGATTAATTTGGATTATCCTAGTGATTATAATAAACATACCTTATATGTATATATGTACAGCTGCATTTCATGCACACTCACATTCACTCGATTATACGTAGGGAGTTCATACATTTTATGCAGACAAATAGACAAGTCATTCGTAAGGAATTTTTCACATCACATCCATTATTGTTACTTTCTAATATACGTATATCAAACAAAATGAAAATTTGGGGTAAGAGATTCAACACTGTCCTCTCATTTACAGGAATCTTAACACATTTTATGTGTAGGCCTCTAGTAAAAAGGCTTTTTCCATTGAGGTAATTAGGCCTCCTTACTTCATGTTTTGGAACATTTTCTCCATGCTGGATGCCACTGGCTTTGGCACAGTTCTAGCACTGGGCAGAGCATGTAATATATTTAATGCGAGTTTAAATGAGGGATAACTTAATTGACCATTAGTGTGTGTGACTCCATTGGGGCAGCCGAGTCGTAGAGTGTGTCTGTATCTTGAGTTGGTTCTCCTTGTAGCTGACATTGATTTGTCAGTGTACCAGCACCACAGTCGCAAAAGAACCTGAAAGAAATAACAAATGCTGAATCACCATCTTCAGTCACATTATAGCATCAGAACACATCAAACCTAATGAAGAAGCTGGCAATATTACAAAAACTTAAGTTGACATTTTATAAAAAGCTTAATGCTGGTTTGCAATAACTGGAAAAGAGAATTAGAATAGGAAAAATGAAAAATAAGAGCTGAAGCTTTCCTGACAGTACAATACTGAGACAGGATATTGTAAGACTCCAAAAGAAAATCATTTATGTGAATATTTGTTGAGAGTGTAATTTGTTTTTGGTGTTGGTACGAGTTGGTTGAGTGACGAAAATGTGTTGCTATTGTCCATTGTTACAAAAAATTAAGTTTGTTTAAAGACGTCATAAATATTTCCATATTTAAATTTAATATATATGTATAAATAAAAGAATTATATGTGTTCAATATTGAAAGCGAAGGGAGAATAGCTAAAGATCGCTTCCCTAACAATATGGGAACTATTTGATGAACGCATACGCACATGTACACAAAAAGAAGGTAGCATCATGTGATGTGGCGTTGAAATCGTTAATAGCGTCTGTGTGCTTGATATGAAAAGACATGTTTTTATAGTGCTCTTGGATGTGAGTAGAAAATTGACTAAACTTTCATGAAGCTTTTGTTCTAAAGTTGTTAAAAAACTGGAAAGACTATCTATATAATATAAATTGGTGCGATGAAAGGAAATTTAAGTGTAGAGCCGAGAAAAAGTGTTAATAAAGTAATATATCATAGTGAAGTAACTTCGAGTGTTTATTCATTCCATCTAGTACCACGACCTGGGGTAGAAAACGAATCTCATAGCTCAGCGCATAAAAAACATATTATAAAAACAGCACCAATACCTTCAAATTTTCACAGGCTTTTGACTAGGTAAATGGTTTAAAATCAATGTTTCAAAGATGATGTAAGCCTTCGAAATGGTTTCACATCAACCAAATAACAGGCTAGAAGCCCGAGAATATCAAAAGTTAGGAAAAACAAATTTGTTAGCTAATGCTGGATTTCTGACGACAAAGTCATTAATCCTCTTGCTCTCCAATATTTTTCACTGATGGATGGGGCACTAGAAGTGGCCAGGCATATTTGAAGGTGGTCTCGATCCATTTCCTCTTGTAGATCACATAGAGGACAGAGGAAAAACAAAGTAGTGGAGCTTACTGAACCTAGGGAATAGAAGATTTGGTCAAATTCCAATTTTCTATTCCTATTTCCAGTCACAGCAAATTGTACTGTATCATGCGTAGCAGTCTTTAAGGTAGAAATTATAGGGTAAATATTCTTTCTTTGTCATCAATAGACTCTTTAGAATAGAACTCTTCTTTCATCATTTTCCAGGCACTTCTTTTTTCATCTAGTATCTTTCCTTACATTATGTTTTTTGCATCCTATATTGTTTACAGGGATTTTCATTCCCTACCAACAAACATCACTTTTGCTGACATTTTACCCACTTTTCCTATTGCACACATCCTTCATGATTGTGAAACTTCAAGTAAATGCACAAACAAAATAATACTCTGCAAGAAATGAAGCCTTACTTCTGCAGTATAACTAAGAGTAAATTGTAGGTGAGCTCTCCATTTCCATAGTAAATTACTCCTGTAATGACCTATTTCCATTGCATGGATTCTTTAGTAAACATTTCTTCTGAAGCAATTTATTCCAACATGGCACCTATTGCCCTTATACTACACGACCCAAATAAAATTGGACTGTAATTACCAACAGTGATCCAAGTGCCAAAACTGACTGTGTCTATCACTTCACTGGTTCTGGACAAATCTATTCTAGTTCAGCTAAAAAGACCCAAGCAATAACTCTAATCCACTATCATCTAACTGCAGTTTTAAAGAAAACTATTACACAGCTTTAATAGGGAGAAGGTTTATAAAAAGATGAGAATATAGCAGTTTGTGATTTTGCTCTTGGATCACTCTTGCTAATTCCAGCCCAATCATGGACTATCTTGCATCTTTCAAAAACTATCACTACCATAGTTTTAACTCCTTGTAAACAAAACTTATCTGGTCATATTATCAATTATACCACAAGACCTGACAAAAATCATAGGTTACCTTATAACTCCCAAAAATTACGAATCATTTTAAATCTTATGGTATCTCTAAAATTTTAAAAACTAACTCTTGGAGACAGAATTGTACTGCTTAATCAATCAGGGGAGGAATTTCTGAAATGAAGATATAATGCTTGGTAAAATTATAGGTACTTTAAAGCTTCAATAATCTGATGTTACATTCACATGACATTTCCTACTTAATCTTCAACAAATTATTCTTATAAAAGCTTTTCTTCTATCCATTTCTGTTAATAGAGATAAACTTTCATTACACATTAAAATTGGAATTTTGAGTGATTAATAATACTAAACAACATCCACTTATAAAATTTCCCGGTACATGTTTCGGAGGCTAGCTTTCCTCTATTATCAACCAGATATCGACTGAACTGGTCTACAGCAGATATCAGCCCTTTGAACCAGCCTCCACAGTTCAGCTGATATCTGGTTGATAATGGAGGAAAGCTAGCCTCCGAAACATGTACAGGGAAATTTTAAAAGTAAGTGTTGTTTAGTGTTCTTAATCAACTCAAAATTCCTATTTTAATGTGACTCTAACAACTGTCATCAACTTCCAGTAGCTATTATTATTTCATTACACATTTCATTGTCAGCACCTATAAAAAGGATGAAATAGTTAAAGCAATAGTAACATTTTTAAAAATTGGATGGTTAGGTGAATGCTTTGAAATTTCATGCTCTATGTATGACCATGGAGGGGGAAAAAATTACAAAATGTTTACTGCACTGAATTTTGAAATTGCCTTAGTTCTTTATTATACATGCTCAATTCTAAGCAAATGAAAAAAAATCACTGCTCAGTTACAAACAAATGTGCAATGTTGATCTTCCATTTTTACGATAATCAATGGGCACTCCCTTTATATTGTTAATTAGTCTTGTTCAGTCTTTTCGCTTTCCATTCTCATTCTGGTTTGTTTCCTGTTATTGTCTACCAGCTTTAATTTTCTATTATACTGGAATTGTTTCAATAATTTCTTTTTCCTTCAAACTAATGTAATAATTACAACATCAAGTTACAACACTGTTGTGAGAGACAGTTCAACATACCTGATTCCTATGAGAAATGTTTACAGTTTATGTACAATATTATAATCTGCTATTTAACTTTACAAAGTGAAAATGCATAAACTGAATAAAGTAAAGTAGAAACAAAATATATTTAAAATTGATCAGTTAACTAAATATGATGCACAAGGAGATATAAAATTAAGGAAAGGCCTGGGTGAAATTTGGCCAAAAGTGGAAAAGAGAGATGCTTATGCTACATTTTTGTGCATGTTTGTTCTTGCTTATTCAACTTTCATAACACATTTCCATTATGAAATTTACCTAATTTGAATTCTGTCATTTACCATTCTAAAGATGATGTGTTAGTGGTTTGCAAAAATTTCACTGTTTGTTTCTCCAATTCTTTATTTTCATAATTTCCTCATACATAAAATACTCTTTGCCTGAGACCTTGATGATATTTAGGAAATGTACTAAAATACTTCTGTGGGTGCATTTCTTGCAGGTGGAACATTAAGACTGGAAATGCCACTTATTCTTACATGCATGTCCACTGTGGGCAATGGAGACCAGTCAACTAAGGAAGACAGCATCAGCCCTCCAGCATGGCTGGGCTTGGAACAAGGCTAACAACCTTGATAGGGAAAAATAACTTGTTGCAAAGCCGCTAGGGTATGCCTTGGAATGATGGACTGAAATTGGAGAGTCAGAGAGCAACTAGGGAGGCCATGACCTGAAAACGGGTCAATGCATGATAGATGAACCATTAACAGAAAATGTCTGAGGGTGGCTTGTGATTGGACATCTTAAACTTGCAGTATCTTTATAAATGTTGTAGGCTAACTACACAATTTTTTACTGCATTATGATCACATCTTTATTTATAGCCTGTTTCACCAACAAGATATCTTCTATAAGGTAAAAGATATTGAAACTCTATTTTCTATAACAAAATTCGTTACTCATTGCTACACCATTTTTTGTTTTGCTTTTATTTGGATTCTTAAATGATGAGAACTTGCTGGTGCTGATGACCTTGGTAAACATTACAATGTTTAGTGAAACAACCATATTACTCAATGCTAACATTAACTCTTGGTGAGTTATTTATATCGCAATACTTAAAATATTGGTATTTTATGCTGAAAGCACTCTGTACCTCCCTTAAATAAGCAGAATCCACTTTGGTTATTAATATAAAATGGTTTTCTCTTAAGAAAATTATAAGTTATTCCCAAAAAGCAGTTAACAGTGTTCCCAGCAAAATTGTCAACCCAAATTCTTTGACTTTTCCTGATCACAATTTTGTATTTGTGCACCTTTTTACAATCTCATCCAACCCCTATTACATGTGCAATTATGTTGTAAAGTGCGCAGAGTAAGAATGATATTCCAAATCATAAAATGTAACTTTCAATTTAGACAATATGCTAATTAGATGTCAACATGACAAGAGGCACACAGAGGTAAAAGTTGTGCAAAATATTCCATTCTCGAATATTTAAAAAAAGTGAAGTGATACACAAAAGACGATAGATAGAACAAATATAGACGAACAGGACAAGCTGCACACAATATGTATTGTATTAATGTATCTGTATCAATGCACATTGTGCAACTTCCTAATATTAAATTATGAAATATTATTTATTTTTAATGACACAATACAGTGATTTATGCACAGAACTGACATTTCTTTATTTAATCATTTGGCTGGAAATTCATTTAATGAGCAGGTTTTAATGTAGAATTAAGCAGGATCTTTTGGAGTTTTGATTCATTATAACAAGACACAGGGATAGTTATTCTTTATTCCTCATTTTTGTCTTTTGTCTTATTGTTAACAACTGTCTCCAGCACTTTGTTCTAGTCATTGAAAATGGAGTATACATTAACTCAACAGCTGTTCAATACTGGATTGCAAATTTAATTACAGCTACTCGAAGGCATACCAAAGAGAATTTGGTATTTGCAATCCTCAAAGAAACACAATATGGGGACTGGTAAACGAAGTGGAAACAATTGGATCTCTGATGAGTGGAAGAGATATATATTGTTATTCTAGGCTGTTCATAGTTGCTGATGCAAGGGCATGAGATCACCCGAAAGTCATTTGTTGCAGGAGACTGAATATAGCTACTCAATTGTCAGCTGCAAAAAATGCAGGCATAAAGCCATTGCCAACAATAAAGCAGAAGACAAAAATAAGCAATAAAAATCTGATGTGTTGCACTCACACGACTTTATCTACTCTTGTACTAACCATTCTTGCAAACTCTTTATCTATCTTCGTGTTAGTTGAGATAAACATTTGCAAAAATTACCTTATTGGTTATGTTCTTGCATGTGCAATGGGAATATGGGAATACAGTAGGCTTTGAGCAATAGATATAAAAAAATGAATAGTGATGTTCCATTTGGCAGAAGTATAAGTTTTCCAAAACTTACACAAATAACAAGGAATATCTCTGAAATGGTTCACTCTACAAAAAGATAGACATAACTGAGTGTTTTAGCAAGATCTACATTTTTGGTACAGTAAGGTTTTGTCTCTCTCTTACGGTTTATCAGCTATGCAAAAGTCTTCCAGGGTAAATAGGACTTCATGGGCGACAGCCAGAAAATTCAAAATATACATCATTTGTCATAAAAATATCTCAAACATATGGCATTTTCATCAAAATCATTAGCCATTTTCAAGAAAACAAAAAAAAAATTTTCGAAAAATTTTCCATTAAAGGGTGGTTTAGGGAGGAGGAATTTTCTTCAAAATCTTCATGCTGCATCCTTGAAAGACAAACTTAAATACCACCTTTGGTTTTTAACCAACTTTTCGTTTTTGAGTTATGCTGTCCACAGACTGACAGACAGACATACATACATACATTACATACATACATGCGGACCTTTTTCTAAGAATGCTTTTTCCTTTGGATTCAGGGGGCCACAAAACATATATTTCCGGTGAAACCTCAACTTCAAATTTTTGGGTGGAATACAATACTTCCTCTACTTTACTAAACGTAGTAGAGAAAGTAAAAAATAAATATCTGTCCAACTCATTATAGGGAATCAAAACTCCAGAACTTAAATTTGTTGTTAACAGCAGTTCATGAAGTGAATTTCCAGCCAAATAATTAAAGAAAGGTGTCAGTTTAATATAAACCATTCTTTTTAATTCCCATGTTATGTGCTTTCTTCAATTAATGCAGTTTTGTTGTTACCTCAAACAATTAGTCCATTTCACTACGTGCATAGAGAGGAAAAAGAATGGGTTTATGGAAAATTACATAAATGGAAAGATATAAAAAAATTGTGGGAATGTAAACACAGGATTTTACCGTCGTCAGGAATTTCCTAAAAAGATTTAGATTTCTGTAGATCATCTAGATTATGCTGATCCTGTAGATCTAAACTCAGAACATAGCATTAGATACATTGTAGTTCCATTATGTTAACACCTGCTGAGTAATTGTGCTATATTTGTTACCTGTCATGTCTGATGAATTCTACATCATGTCCAGCGTGGCAGGTTTTAATGCAGTTAACACATATGGCATTGCGATCCGTTGTGTTGCATGTCTGACAGCGGTAGAAATCGTGCATTGGGAAAGATGTGTAGCTAGAGATCTTATACAAGCACTGGCCATTGGCTACTGCTTTCTCCACTGCATCTTGATTGCTGAAGATCTTATTACCTGCAAAATAAGACAATCATTTTACACCTAATCATGTAAAATATTGGATCGTATATCATGGACAGAGGTTGAACCCAGGAATTTTCACTATAAAAACAATATATAATTAATTTCAAATTATAAAAAGAATCTGGCATTTATCAATTTAGCTGTTTGGATTGTGACAGGGTTTATGTTGGTAAACTCAAAATCACTTGGAAACCAGAATAAAAGAACATTTTATAAATATTAAATATAAACAGATTGATATATCAACTGTGACAGGTCATTTTTGGTCATTCAATCATGAAATAAAGCCACAGGTTAAATTAATTAAAACAATTGAATGGACCCATAGATTTACTAGTTTGGGAAAAGATATTAGTTTTGAAGATTAAGTACCACGCAATGAATTTTGAAATATTACAGACTAATTCTGTCAAATTTGTTTTGCTTTCAGTTGTTGGTAATATGATAATATAAAAATATGTCACTGAGTGGACGTAATGATGGCAACCCAGATAAAAAATTGGAACATTGAGAATGGGAATAAAGATTCACAAAATCTTGCTGTCTGTAACACAACTTACACTAAAGATAAGTGAAACTTAGTTTCTAAATATTTAGAATATTTGTAACAAGCTTATGTTTATCTTTATGTTTACATGAGTCACCGTGGCTGATTCTGATTCCACCACCACCATCATCATCATCATCATCATCATCATCATCATCATCATCAACAGCAAGATAGGCCAATTATTTATTTATGCCAACAAATTTACTGTTGGTGTTTTAAAACACAAGCCGTGTGCAGGCAACGTTTGAGAGGTAGAATGGTACAGAGGGTCTGTGGTTCAAATCCCAGCTATGGCATTGAATTTTTCAGTTTCAATCCTACCTCTCAAAGACAGGCCAAGTTTGCCTGATTCAGCTCAACAAGTAAGGTTTAAGTCTTCCCTCACTGTGCTTTCCTCTTGGTTTATATTTTGAAACTATTTTGATTAGTTGATTATCTGGCATCGTGCTATATGATATAGGATTCTGATTCCATTACAACACATAACATTCTAGTTTCTAAGTTTACATTATGCTTACAGTTAATTTTCATTGTGAACGAGGCCTTAAAAATGTAAAACAAAGAGCATATGCTGATGAAATCTGCAAAATTATTGTAGCCAAAGGTATGCCAATCTAATTTCAAATAGTAAAGATAATACATTAAAAGAATGTTTGAAATGTCAAAAAGTATGCCAAGTCAGAGTGGGTGGGTACATTTAAAAAGTAAAGGTTAGGACACATATGAAGATTGAGGAAAACAACATGAAAGTTTTCTGGAAAAAGCAAGATATAAGATTTGAATATACTAAAATTATAAATTTCAGATAAACTGCCATATTGTGAAAGGACTCTGATACAAATACAACACACTTTTATTCACCAACTGTGAAGAACACATTATACTGAGCACTAATAAAGACTCCATTTCACATATTTAACATCATAAAACACACTTTGGCACAATTACATGCAGTTATAACTAGCTATGCAAGTAATTTCACGCAGGCATCACGAGAGCATCTTCACCTCGACACACTAAAGATAGTGAAATATAGTGAGGGCTCTAAGCTGTAAAGCTTAGCTGAAACACCACAGCAGTTAAAACCCAATGATTGCAGAACTAGCAGATTTCACTCCATCCTCATTTAGTGACCTTGTGCTACTTGCCTCAACTTCCTTCCCTCTTAACCCTAGAACGCTAAGCCTCGTTATTTTTACGATGCACGATTGGCAATCCTGCTTTTACTCCTATAGTTTTTGCGCCACAATTATTTCCCTTTCAGTAGCTTCCTAGCTTTTGAAGAGCTTGGTCTGTGGGTGTGCATTGTCGAAATCGGGTGCAACAATGCATTGTTAGTAAGTGCTTTGTCGTAAATTTTACGACGATTAGTGTTCACGTATCCAGAATTTCATAAGGAAGCAGATTTATTTTTGTAATAATATGAATTCAGGAAAGCAGGACGTGTAATAACAATTCCGGAAAGCAGTTGAATCATTGCTTTCGATCGTTTCAGATGAGTATTCTGCGTGCAGATGACCCAAATTTTTGAGAAAAGATTATGGCAATGCTTCCTGAAGAAGATAGTGGCCCCCAGATTGATCTTAGCTCAGACGAAGAAATTGATAATGTGGAGTCTGATGATGTAATAATGACTGATACAGATGGTGAAGATATGGCAGGACGAAATATTGATATGTGTATGAGCAACGATGAAAATTCTCCTCTAACTAGGCAAAGAATGTTGCCATGGATACTGCAAAGAACATAGGGCAAATCTTTGCACAAATTGATGTAAGTGAGACAAGCATAAACATTTGTGAGATAATAGTAATGTATTTTGTAATAGAAATAAACAGTAGTAAATTTTACGAGGCTTAGTGTTTATGTACTATAGGAATAGGGTTAGTGTTCCAGGGTTAAAATGGCAAGAGTAGTTTCTTCTATAGGATAAGCTTGCTTAAAAGGGGAGGGTGGATGAGTAGGTGTCCCTAAGACTTCGACGAGACAACTTGTGTTCTAATTTCTCTCTCTGAATTACTCTAGTTTACTCTGGAGCTGTACTACAGCTCTCTACTGTATTTATGTATTACATTCCTTTCAACATATAGGAATGGAACCAAAATTTCTTTATTGGAATAGAAGATAAGAGATCATTAATATTTTATATCAAAATGCAAAAATTGATGGGTTATATTAACATGACTCTTTCTATCTATCATCATTCATTTTAAATAGGATCTACAAACTATTCCTACAAATGCTTATTTTTCTAATTCATATTGAGTAAACCTTTGCAGAAACAGGTGCACTACAAATCTCAGTTTTTTTTTCCTGTGAATGACACTTTGAACCTGTTTTCTGAGAAACTGTTCAACACAGTTAAATTATATGAGAGGTAGAATCAGGACTGAAAAATTCAATGCCATAACAGGGATTTGAATCACAGATCTTCCACTTCATGCACAGCTGCTTTAACTACTGAGCTACCATGGCCAACTTGCCAGCTTACTGGTTAGAGCAGCTGCACATGAAGTGGAAGATCCGTGGTTCAAATTCCGGCTATAGCATTGAATTTTTCAGTCCTGATTCTATCTCACAAACATTACCCACATACGACTTGTGTGTTTAAAAAACCAGCAGTAAGTTGGTTGGCATAAAAAATAACAATCAATAGCTGAATTATATATTTAGGTTGGCAATAGAAACCTGCAAGTCCTAATCTGGATCTACTCTGGTGTCAATAGCATGATTGGTTACTTAGAAAAAAACTTAATTGCTGATAAAATTTTAATTTTGATTAGATAGTATACTTAAGCAAATAATCCTATATTCCTTAATAAACAAACTTATTGTGTGTTGTAGGAGTATAAGTAACATATCTTAAATAGTTTCCGAGATACTGCATCACGAGTTAGCATTCTTACCTCGAACTATGGGTTGCACTCCACTCGCAAGGCATAGACCTCCAAAACGATTGTTAAATATTTGGTTGAACTCTAGTGTAGCTGTGGCATTATTTGTTATTTCTACTCCAGCTGCAAGTCCATCAAATATCCTGTTTCGCCTCAATATTGGGTGACTCTGTGTGGATATTAACACTCCTGCTTGTGCGTTGCGAAATATGTCATTCTCCTCTAAAATACCTACAAGCAAATTAAATATATTATACACGTGAAAGTGAAGTCCTCCTCTTGACAACATTAGTCTGAAAAATATGTGGTAGAAGACTTACCTTTTCCACCATTGAAAATGCAAATGCCTCCATCCCTGCCATCAAATATTTTGTTACGCTTGAGAGTTGGGTTGGAATCTGTTTTTATCCACACACCAGCCATGGCATTATCAAATATTTCATTTTGCTCTAACAAACCTAGGCCACCATTGTACACTAGCACGCCACCATTCTGTCCACCCCAAATTTTATTTCCCCGGATGATTGGATTACTGCCAGTTCTGCAACAGAACATTATCACTTGTCTACAGGAGTCATATATAACAAATATGAATTGTACTCAACAATGTGGCCCAAATATATGGATTATACTTTTTAAAAATATAGCTTTATGTTTTTCAGGAGGAAAGAATAAAAATACAATGTTACTTTCACAAGATCTTCCCTACTCATTACAGATTATTTTTATATCTCTTCAAAAAACTTATTTTTATACTATTTCATGTTAATAGAGATAAACACTTTACAGAAATGGTTTCACTGAACATTTAGTTGCAGTTATGAGGGGTGTTCAGTAAGTCCTTAGAAAAGCCAAGAAATTACACTCCTAGCATTGAAAAAAGATTGCATTTAGCAACTGTTGTCTCTTACTAGATGGCAGTTAATGTTTCAATTATATCCATCATGTGGTTTCGTTGCCATAAGCAATTGAATCAAACTTGTGCTTATTGAGAAAGATGGGGAAAAAAAAAGGGTGAGGGAAGAGTTTTGTGCGGTGATTAAACACTTCTATTTAAAAGGCTATACACCAAAAGAGAGAAAAGCTGAGTTGGATGAAGTTCATAGCACATCTGCTCCTGTGTTTGTAACAATTTACAATAGGATAAATGAATTCAAACATAGCCATACATCCACAAATGATGAACATTGTTCCGGATGTCCAGTAGAATTGACTTCCTCCAAAATTGACAAAATCCAGAATATGGTTTTGAGTTATCAATGAATCAAAGTTTGCAAAATAATAGAGGCCACAGGCATATCACAAGGTACAGTTTCTCACCAAAAATTAGGTCTGACAAAGGTCTTGGCAAGATGGCCGTGTTTGCTTTCAATGGAGAATGTTGTTGGCTAATGCTGGATTTCTGACAATGAAGTCATTAATCCTCTTGCTCTCCAATACTTTTCACTATGGATGGGGCACTAGAAGTGGCTGGACATATTTGTAGGTGGTCTTGGTCCATTTCCTCTTGCAGATTACATAGATGACAGAGTGGTGAAGAATATATCCCAATTCTGTTCAAATGTTTTGCCAGACAATTATTTTATATTGGCAATTACTTGGGTCTTCTATAACTTGCTTTTTAATCTTTATTCAATGGAGAATAAACACAATCATGTGATAGACTTGGATGCTGGTTTGGCATTTTCTGTTGCTAGTTTCTGCATCAATACATAACTGCATGAAACATGGCTCAGAGGAAAACGATTCACATCTAATGAAGGGGTCATCTCTCAGATACATATTTTGAGGATCTTCCAAAATCCTACTTTTTGGAAGGCTTAAAACAGTTGTAGAAACATTGGGAAAAGTGTATTGAGCTAAAAGGAGATTATGTTGAAAAATACAAAAAAATCTACCAAAAATATATTTTTTTTCTATCTATATCTAAGGACTTATGAATGCCCCTCATACAAGGGGTATTAATGAGGCTGAAATGAGAATAAAATCTTTAAAAGTGGATCACTGTGGCATGCCTCTTTACCAATACCTCACTTGACCAAAAAATGATTAGAAGGTCGAGGTCAAATCAGTTGGAGAATTTAATGTTGTAATGGCATGTTGGCAGAGTAACTCAATTGGTAGAACAGCTGCACATAGAGTGGACTGTGGTTCAAACACCAGCTATGGCACAGAATTTCAGTTCTGATTCTACCTTTCAAAGTCAAAGTTTGCTCCACAATAACGAGGTGAAAAAATCAGTCAATGATCACTGCTATAGAACAAACAAAGAGCATCAATGAAAAAGAGAGAAAACAGCACTGTTTACATGGGACTATTCCAAGGACTAAGAGGAACCAAACTATAAATGCCAGAAAAATGATGCTAATAGGAACATTGCACTAAGGTACCACTGCATTATTTGCTGCGCTAGGCAATCTATAAATGTTGGTATGGCCTTTCATTTAAGTTGAAATAAGATCCTTATACTCACACTCAATACTATATTTCAAATTAATTTAGGCCACTAAAGGAGAATTTATTTTGGTTGAAAAGAATAGCAAGTTGAATATTGTAATTCACATTTATACTAATTAAGGAAATTGAAGCTATTAACAGTGAAGCAACAAGATTCTAAAGTAAGAACAAATTAGAAACTAAAAACTTCACTTATCTTAGTAATGTTGTAAGTTATTTTTTCAAACACTGACTCGAGTTTCAAGTTGACTCCAACTCAAAGCTATAGCTTTGAGAATGAGTTGGAGTCAACTTGAAACTCGAGTCAGTGTTTGAAAAAATAACTTACAGCATTACTAAGATAAGTGAAGTTTTTAGTTTCTAATTTGTTCTTACTTTAGCACATTTATACTATTATAACACAAAGTAAATGAAGATATCAAGACGCACGAAATTATCACACAATTCCATTTAAGTGCATTAAGAAACATGCTTAGGTACATTCTTGTGCAATGTATGGAAAAGTGAACATTCAACTACAAAATGAAAACTTACTATTCTTTCACAAGTAACACTGAGAATGAGTATCAAACTACTGAATTATTGCAAACATGCTTCGGTTATCTGACAAATTCCAATGAGTACAGCTTGCACACATTTCATTCTCTAAAAAAAATTAACTACTTTAAAGAATGAAAACTTGTTTGCAAATTTTTGAAATTATTTTGTAATAAACTTTTATATAGAACAAGTCTAAAATAAATCCTAAATTTAGACTATGAGACCAAAATCATGCTATAAAAATAATTACCATTTCAATGTAGTAAAGCTGATGTAATAAAATACATGGTAAACTCATAATAATTTTTAAAGTACTATTTAAATGATAAAAGAGATTAACACACATTTTTGGGAGGGAGGGAGGAAGAAAGAATAAAAAACTGATTACTATTATTTATTTATGCCAACAAACTTACTGTTGGTGTTTTTAAACACACAAGCCGTGTGTGGGCAAAGTTTAAGAGGTAGAACTGGAAGGTCTGTGGTTCAAATCCCAGTTGTGGCATTGAATTTTTAAGTTCCAGTTCTACCTCTTAAACTGATTACTATTTAATAGTCTGGAGAGAGTTGCTAGTGGTGGAGGGGTGACTATTGTTAGGGGAGCAGATATAATTACCATTATGAATTTATGTCCAAAACAAGAGGCGAGACAGATCAGTTTTCGCATTAACCATCCGTCAGGCACAATACCTATTGTTACATGTTCGGGAGCAACATATCTGAGAGATACCATGTACATATATGCCTCTGTGCTGTCTGAAATTCCTCCTAAATGTGAATTATTTGTATTTTATTGTGTTTTGTTTGTTATTTTATATACCAAATTTTATTTTCAAAGTATTACAATACATCATACTATATTTCAAAAACATAAGTTATGTAAGTTGCAGAAAATAAACTAGTACTGCGAATGTACAAAATGTGAAAGCGTAATAATTTTATGTTAAAATATAAGAATAAAGAATAAACATCATCAGTTTTTATGAAATTATAAACATTATTACAATTAATCAGTTATTTGAACTAAACTGTATGTGCGTATGTCTGTAATATACTTGAGAGTTTTCACTGCAAATTCTCAGCACACTTCTTGCAAACCTGTCCGGCATGCTCTAAACAATAGTACATTTCACATTTCTTTCAGCAATATCTTAAAAAGTCGCTTCTTTTTTTAATCTACAAGGCAAGTCTTGCAAAGTTTGCACTTATTTTCAGCAGAAGGACCTGAAGAATCTTCGTTAATTTCTGTAGGCCGAAGTCTTTTAACGCCTTCTTGAAGCTCACTGCTTATCCCCTCCCCCTTGTAAGCATGCTCCTTTTAGATAGATCATCAAAATATAGTTCTCGGGATAACTTCTTCAAAAATAACCTCCTGCTCTTGATTTCACTTCCATTGTCTAGGAAGAGAATTTGAGCATTTATTGCAAATATCTTGAGCATAGCATTAAAAAAGAAAAAAGATAAAAAAAAAAAAAAAAAAAAGAAAAAAAAAAAAAAAGCACTAAAGGCCATCTGCGACAGTTTCTGGCAACATCATATGTGGCACAGTTTGTCTACCACGTCCACCCCGGATTTTGTTTCATTATAAAATGCTATCATCTCTGGTTTTTGCTTTTCACCGGAGTTTTAATCAATGACATTGTCAAAATGTTGACTTGATATCACAAGGACGTTCTTGCCCTTTGTGTGTAAGAAACAAGGGTAGCCTCTTCTCTAAATGCAAACACACTGGAAGGCTCTGCCTTTTATATTGACTAACTCAAGTGGAAGCTGTGGTTTATTTTTCTTCAGTGTTCCGACAAAGGAACAGATCTCCTTCTGCAGATCTTTCACCAAATTGTAGTCAATGAACGAATTATCTGCAGGAATATTTCTTCCACTTCTGTAAATCTGTCCTCCAATCGTTTCACAACATCTGAGGGTTTATTGCTGGTGCAGAATGGGCCATCAGGTTGCTTCCAGGCATAAATTTCAAGATTGTGAGCGTAGAATATTTTAGCATCAGCCAAAATGTAGATTTTAATTCCATATTTATTAGGCTTAGATGGAATATACTGTTTGAAACTGCATCTGCCTCTAAAGCCTACCAGCATCTCATAAATTGTGACATTTTCTCCCAGAGAGTAGCATTTCTGGCAATTGCCGACGAATGCTGTGAAAATGTCTCTCATAGCTGCAAGGCGATCCAATTTCTTTCTTCCTTCGCGAGAAGATCTGTCATCAAATCTAAGGCAGCGAAGAAGAAACTTGAAACGCTTCAAATTCATTACCAATCGAAATATCTCTATGCCATCTCCATCTGTACCCCATAGCTCTTCCAAAGATTGTCTGCTACTGCGTAAGACTCCTGCCAAATACAGAAGACCTATGAATGCTTTCATCTCTTCTTTCATTGTCAAATTAGCATCTCTTTCATGGCTGACTTTGTTTTGTGTAAGCCCAATATGCTGGCTTGTATATGTCATGATTATTTCTAATATGTAATCTGTAATAAGACAGCTCCAACAATCTGTAGCCGTTCTGGCAGCTCTGGCTTGACCTCTAACTCCAGGTAGATGAGTAAGAAAATTCTGTGATCTGGTACTTCTTTGCTGTAGAGGCCTCGTCTTTTTCCATTTAGTGATCCCATCTTTTCCAGTAAACTGAGCATTAATATCTGTATGGTCCTCATCTGTGTCACTTTGAGAGGAATGAGAATCTTCCTCACGGACTTCTGTCGCAGCTTCATAATCTGTGTCACTTTCATAATCAACAAAATCTTCATTATCATTTTCATCCCAGAGTATTGCCAGGGCTTTCTGTATGTCGTTAGGGTTACACAGATTGAACACTTCCTGCTTCTTTGGCATTATGGTACGTAAAAACGTGACCAGCAGAAAAGAAGGCTACAGAAACAATGATGTACGTGACCGGGCGCAATGTATCTCACAGATATCTTTACTTGATAATCGAAGGAAACAACAAGCAGCTGGCCAATAATGAACCAGAAAGTGCTATAGTGTGTTTTAGGAAGTTACAATGACTTGCATTAATTTTGCATAAACAGTTGCGCCATATTGTTGAAAAAAGTGGGAGAGGTATCTCTCAGATATATTGCGCCCAACGGAGGGTAAATGAGTGCATACAGTCAGTTGCTAATTTTTTGTGTCATTTCTAGATTATGTCAGCATTTATTCTTATCCTACCTTTTTTACTTGTGTAGCAGTTATACCCATGCATGAATTAATTTACAGTTTTTATAAACAACATTTAATAAATTAAATAAACTATAGATTTTTAAAAAAAATAATTAGTAATTTAATAGTTCATTTTCCTAAGATTTTTAGGTCATAAAAATCTGGGCCCTGGTTATTGGTAAATTTTCAATGTACCTGTATAAAATTCAACAGCATCCAAGTTCTGCATCTGTCAGCTCATCTGGGATTAGAATGAAGGTAAAACTTGCTTTCATGAAAGCTTTGAGAATTACTTGTGTTACCAAATGTCATTGCAGATGAATAAATACAACAGCCCTTTCAAATGGAATGAAGTGGCCTGTTCTACTTGCACACTTTATCTTGAGCTCTCAGATGGCGTTGTCCAAGATGGCAATAGGAGTTTTCATGTATTTAATACAATCGTACTTTATATTGTAACAATATTATCTTCAATTACTTTTCAATTATTTATTTCCTTTAATTACCTTCAGCTATGGCCTCACTTAACACAAATTATCACTTTTACTCACTCAAAACTCATTCTGCTATATATAAACTTTCACAATCAGGATTTCAAACTCCAAAAGTCACTCTGCCTCCTTGGCAATGTGATGTCACCATGGGGAATCAACTATATGGGATGCTTCCCACATGGAAGCTCGACGTATATACTTCGTGTCAACATCACACTACTCCTCCCTCAGTGCTGGTTGCCCAGAATAGTGCCACTGGCATCCTCCTTCAGGGCAGCCCCTGGATGCGGTAGACTGAATCGTGGATCCTCCCGCCTTGTTCTTTGTCATTGTGCAGTAGACTGAATCGTCGATCCTCCCGTGCAGACCTAAACATGTTTGCTGGGACTTCAGAGCACTACTTCATCCTGTCCGACCTGCAGGACCCTCCTGCCAACATTCATCAATGCCTAACACTCGAGGGATGGTGATGATAGCTCCAACGTACCTTTCTTCATGCTGGCACTTATTAGTTTTCCATTAGCTTGTAGCCAGGTGTGGACAGTCCCTCACCAGATGTCCTGGCCAGCCAAACTTCCAACACACACCTCTGGGACACTGTCGATGTCCTGGGGCTGTTTCTCCAGGAACACAACTGAATACTCCAGACTAGGACAGTTGTTATCTTGACAGAATCAGCGTGGTCATCAGCGCACTGTGGAAGGTCTTTGCAGAGTATTAGGCACTGACATAGAGTAGGCAACTTCCTGAGAAACGTATCCAGTTGGAAGATTCACCAGAACCTTATTCATTAGATCTTCAGTATCCCAGGTGAACTCCTGCAGCATTTCCCTTGGCTATTGCAGCCTTGACTCGAGTTGGCTGTAATGGGCTGCAATTAAACGGTGGTTTCCGAATTGGTTTTCAAGAACCTCCCAGATGTCTTAGGACGCTGCTGACATCGAAATCATGCTCAGTACTTATGCCGCAAGTCCCTGGAGGCTAGCTATTAGCTGCACAGCTTCCTCTTCTGTAAACCACGGTTGTGGGCGGTGATGGTGGCGAATTGTCAATGAAAGACTTCAAAGTTTAATGTACCATCATATCTGGGTGGCTTGCCATGTGCAGAGTACATTTAGGCAAAAACTGTTTACAAAACCGCAAAAATGTCTGAAAGGTTAAGGAATTACTGTTTATGAGGGGTAAAGGCCTGAAAATAAACAGTACCCTCTCTTAAGTGATTTATTGATATATTGTGTTAAAGAGTGACTGTCACAACATAGCGACTGGCTCCGACCGGCAGGTTGGCTCATATGCCTCTGCTATTCTCGAGATTCGGCTGAAGCACGTAAGGTCTAACACCATGCTGTATTCAAATGGAGAATTCATTCATATCCAGGGTGTATCAACCATTCACACTTAATAGGTATTAAAGAGTAGGCTTCATACTATATGTTGCAAGAAAAACAAAAAATTCGTACTTTGGCGCTTATGCCCTTGCTATTCTAAGCACCTCATATGTGCTTTTATAATTATTATCTCAGACATGCCAGGAAAAGAACATCAATTTACATTTTAAAACGTTTAACATGATATTACACAAAATAATATTAATTATATAAACATAACTGAAATGTTGAAGTTGACAATCATCTCGGTAAATTGACAATATACTAATAAGAAAAGAATACCAAATTAACAAAATTAGCTAATGTGTGGTTTAACTATTTCTTGGAATATATAACTGTTTCAAGACTTAACCTGAAAGGTAGAATCAGAACTGATAAATTCAATGCTATAGCCAGGATTTGAACCATGCTCTATGTGCGGCTGCTCTTAACCACTGAGCTACCATGGCAACATGCTGGTACAACATTAAATTTTCCAACTGATTCACATTTTCCCAGTACACCACAAGGAAATCTCAATTTCAAGACTATAAGCTCTAATGACTACTTACAGTAAAATCTTCTTTATCCGGCCCTCATTTATCCAGATCTCCGGATTATCTGGATCAGATTTGTAGATTTTTTAAATTTAATGTTCATATTATGGGAGGTCAGCCAAGTACCAGGTATGATAATGAGGAAGAGAATGGTATAAAATGCAGACAAAATCGATGATTTTAAAGGTGATAATTAAAGTCACATTTCTTAGTCACCTTACGTGTGCATGGGGCTGTTTCGTTCAGTGCTGATGGCTGGCCTCTCGGTCTGGGCGAACACACTCACACATAACTGACACTCCTACACATGATGCGGTACTAAGAGTAGTGGCTTTAGTTATAGTGGAGCAATTGGAGAAATGAGCGGTGGGAGAAACCAGAGAACTCAGAGAAAACCTGCCCTGATGCTGCTTCGTCCACCACAAATACCACATGCGGGTCAATGGGATCGAATGGAACATCGTTATTAAATTTTTTATATGTTAACCGTGCAAAGTGAACGGAATTTGAAAGCTTTAAAACATTTGACTGTCGCTCAAAGGCTACTGTATTCCCATATTCTTCCACCTACAAGGAAATAAGGTGGAAATAAGCAAATAAGGTAATCCACAAATAATACAAAGTAGTTAAAGACTCACACTTCACTAATTTACTCAGGGGTCTCCGTCTAGGGGATATGTGAATGGCAACCACAAGGTACCCAAGCTGAGCAGAACATTACTTCCACTTACTGGTGTTTTGCTCCTCACTGTAACTTTTCTATCTGACCTTACCTTGGTCATCTCTTGTTCTCTTCCGACCCCGATGCTATTAGGCTTCCTGAGGGCTAGGTAGTCTTTATTTTTCCAACCTCTCCATTTCTCTAATTTCTCTACAAAACCTTAACCCCTAACATGCTGACCTGTCACGGCATGTAATACGTCCTCTGATTGGTGATCAGAGGATATGGTCGGTGAATTTATTTTGATAATTCTCCCGGTCAGGTCGGTGAGACCCGTAAACCAACGACAGGTGTGGTCCTCCAGACATTCTGGGGGTTGTGAGAGAGCGATGTGATCACCAAAACATAAAAATATGGTGCTCTCTAAAAAGCGGTTACATTTATTGCTAAGTCTCTTCAATATTTATTGAAAAATATTGGAGAGCAAGAGGATTAATGACTTCATTGTCAGAAATCCAGCATTAGCTAACAACATGTTCATATTATATAATGCATTTAACTATGGTAGTAAGAACGTCACTATAAGTATGTAGTCAAATATTCGCTTTTTAGTTTGATTCAATGTATGGTTCTTGCATAAATTGTACAATAAATTGTGATAATACTTACTGTAAAATGCTACCTGTTGAATATAACAAAGATTCACTAGTGTGTCACATGATGCTGATGCGGTATGTCTCATCAGCTATAAATAGCACTGGAAGAAATCATTGACCTTGACTCCTACTCATGGCACACTTCATTAAGTTTATCGTATGTGTTTCCACCGGACTGTTTTTGTGTCTTATCAAAGTGTTTGGGAGTGTAATTCAAACTTCGCTCTGACGCCACACATGTTTAAAACAGAAGACTGTGGATTGAATTCTTTGTTAAGAAATGATGTGATTTTATGTGATTAAGATTTTTATATTTTTTAATGTCTTGTAAATAATACATATATGTACTGTACATAATTTTGTTACTAGACATAGTTTTTTATAGTCATAAACGACAAGTCTGCTTATTTAAGGACTTAAGAATTTTGTTTTGATTATCACCCATATAAGCTGGATTATCTTCATTTTTTATTTTCCGGATTGCCTTTGGTCCCAGTTGGTCTGGATAAATGAGGTTTTACTGTACAATGTAAGTGCCTAAGGTTTTTTATTATAGTTTCCATATATAAGGCAAATCAATGATAATTGATTGTCCTTACAAATAGAAACCATGTGTAGGTAAACTCTGAAAGGTAGAATCAGAACTGAAAAATTCAATGCAATAGCTGGGATCTTCTGCTCTACACATGGCTACTCATGGTTCAAATCCCAGCATTGAATTTTTCAGTTCTGGTTCTACCTTTCAAAGTTTGCCTACACACACTTTGTACATGTAAGAACAATCATCACTAATAGGCCTTATAAGATTTAACTTGATTCATTAGCCTTATTTACTACAGGACATGTCTGCATCCTCAATTGCTTCCGAAAGTCAAAATCAGCTGAGGATGCAAACACGTCTGCAAAACATTACCTGTAGTAAATCAGCTTAGTGAATCAAGTTAGGGTTAACATTTTACTCAAATGTTGCTTATTAAAGATATCATTCTGCTTTACTGTCTACCACTTCTGGTTTCAGTTCTTTAGTTAATGATGGTATATCATTTGTGCAAAGCCAGTTTTTTGAGAAACATTGTATAACATGAAAAAGCTTTTAAGAGCAGATGTAATACACATATGTATTATCTTTGTTCTAAGTTTTAAGACTATAATCTAGAATTTCCATCTATAGGCCCTAACTGACCAAAAGTGATCAAGTATCCATTTCTTATGTTATACTTGGCGCCAAACAAGGTGATGGCAGTTGCTTAGACCGTGGCACAAAGGTCTATGTTACAGCAACGAAAAGAACCAATTAGAGCTAAGACGATTTCATAGCAATGGAACATGTGAAACCAGTGTTGTCTGTATACACACGTGATCAGCATGTGCCTGACGAGCAATCCAGCAGTAACAACTGTGCATCTTATCTTCTATTTTCACTGCAATATATACAATGACTTCCTGTAGCGCCAGCTTGCAGTCGGAGATTGCTTGTATGCTGACAAGTTCATTTTATTTATGTGATTATTTGCTTTGTATGTGTGTGTCTGAGTCTGTGTATCTGTGCGTACGTTGTGAGCATCTGCAATTGTCTTACTCTTTTAATGAATTTTAACTGTGTCCAAAAATATTCACAAAGATAGTGCCACCAACTTTGCATACTCGAGAAGCGCATAAAATTGTGTTTGGTAAGGTAAGTTGTATCCCAATTAAAGAATTAGCAGTCAATGGCGTTGCTGCAGAACATGATTGTAAAATAGTTTGGCTTCCCCCTTTGCTAGTTTAATCTGATTTAATTAATTTGGGCCAAAGTAAATGGTTACATTGGATGACACAACAAAGATTTCATTGTGTCATCTACAATAAAGCTACAGAAGAAGGTGTAACAGCAGTAACACCTGAAAACTGTGAAAAGGTGGTTACTCATACAAAGGGTGTAATAAGTACAGAATTGAAAAATGAGTTTTGGAAGAAAGGATAGAACAGCTTGTCACTTCCACAGCGCAGGTATTCCAGCTACAGCAATGATGCAAGTGATTTGGATATCAGTGGCATTTTCCCGTTACAGTAATTCACAGGTGTGTCTTTTTTGTTAACGTACATCTTCACATTAATACATACTTGCACGTAGATTCACTATTTTACTACTGTCTTCAAATACAAATATAAATAATACCCGCTCTACATTCCAAGCGCAATCCAACTGTCTTCGTGCACACAATCCTAACACCCTCTCCACGTGTCGTGATAAGTGGTAACATCGCCTCTGCCTCACTGTGAATTGTTGATCCCTTTCAAGATTGGCACAGATTATGGAATTATCACTTCAACAGCATTTTAAAAAGAAATACGAGTGCGCTTATAGTGCTTAGCAAGATTTCTTTATGGATCTAATGATACTGTAAACAGCTTTAAAAATGACAGTACTTTTTCCACAATCACAGGTGGAATTCTTCAACCATTCTAAATATCAGCTTTCAAGGCATTTACAACATCAATGCATGCCATGAATTCACTTGTTCTATATAAGAACTCGCCAAAACTATTTCCATCAAAGCTACATATTTCATTGTGCATGCTCAAGAAATTTCGAAACAAGAGAGGCATTAAAGAGAGTGGTTTAGACAAAGGATTGAAAAACAATTTAAAAAAAAGAATAAAAAATAAATACAAATAAAATAAAAGCTTAATTTGCAATATACTTCTTAAGTAGAAAAAGCTTTATAGAAATACTCACTCGAGATTTATACTTCTGTATTCCTGATATTGGTAACACACTTGCTTTTATTGCCTTTCTGGGTTATTTACACCTTAAGAATTAATGAGCCCTACCATAAGGTTAAATTTGATCTTACCTAATTTGTACACCTGAATACAGATGATTGAAAATGTCATTGTCTTCAAGTTTTCCATGTCCATTATCATAGAAATACACGCCAACTTGTTTTCCAGAATGGATGCGATTCCGCCTTAGAACTGGCGTGCTGCCTGTTGTGATCCACACTCCTGCTAATGTGTTGGCATACACTTCATTCTCTTCTATCAGTCCTTGACCCTTCTCATGAACATAAATACCTCCGTGCTGCCCATGATGGATTTTATTGTGACGAACAATTGGGTCACTATTTGTTCTGATTTGGATCCCTGCTAACGCATTACCTGTAAAATATTTCATTCATGTAACTGTAAATATGGAAGGGAAAAACAAAAATTGCATGTAAAATAACTGAGAATTCAGTTTTAATCTATCTTCATAGTGTATCAGTCTGTAAAAGGGTTATTGTCAAAAACAGGAAGGAGACCCATTGATTGCCTCATGAGGACTTAATGGAATAATAACCGTTACCATTCTGCTTCTGTAGAATCAACTAATGCCTGTATGGCTAATGACCGAGACTGATTCTACCTCTTTTCTACTATCAGCTTCTCCTCTTCCCTATCCAGCCTCCCTTGGCTATACTTGAATTAACGTAACTTGGGTATTCTGAGACTGCCTCCGTAGTGCAGTTGGTTGCGCACTTGTCTCTGGCATGGAGGACCCGCGTTCGATCCCCGGTACCAGCATGGGGATTTTATCCTCTCTGGCAGGTCTGGCACGGGGTACACTCAGCCTCATTAGGTCCCGGGGGGACCAATTCAGGAGCTACTTGATCGAGAAGTAGTGGCCCCAGGTCGAGGTGTATAACTGGCCAGGAGGGCTCGGGGCGCTGACCATGTCCCACCCTTCAGTACTGCACCCGACCAATGACGCCTGTACTGGGCAGAGATGGAGGACGCAGCGGCTGGGCGGCAAGCCTTGGCCCTTCATGGGCTGTTGCGCTAGGGCTGAGTATTCTGACAGTTCCCTCTGCATGCACTACGCATGTGATAGGCGGGCGGGGTGGCACAGCAGTCTGTTGTAATGACAACCAGGTTTGACCTTGAAGTAGCCAATAGACTTTGTGACGGGATTGTGTGGCCACTAAGTCTAGCTTCATCTTTTATAAAATATAAAAGCAAGTAAACTTCATATATCTGTGGGTAATGCATATAAAGATATAGCAATAAAGACATTTTAGTACAGAGAATATTAATAATTAAAGCCTGGATTTCTAAGCAAAATGCTTAACTTTTCCCACACTTTTAAGGATAAGCAGAAAGGTTATACTTTGTAAGGCACACCTAGGTGAGCAGTTTTAACTATCTTTGTGCTTATTTATGCTTATTTTGCAGCAAAACGGGTTTGCTTACTTATTTTATGATGTTTAATTAAAACAACATATTTTACCCAAAACTGTAAATTTAAAGTGCATAATTCACAGTTATAAGTGATTTATCAAGGATTCACAATTTTCTCAGCTAAATGTGTAAGAAAGAAATGCTAGGGTATAGCCAGGTGTTGTGAAATAATGGTGCAAAGAAGAAGAAAAAAAAACTTACTGTGATTGGTTAGGGAGTCAACTCATCAGTTATTGCCTAAGATATCGTAATGATATCATGGACAAAGACGCTGATTCCCTGAGTTCCAAGAAACAGCATGTTGAACAAGAAAGGTATTTCTCCAAAATAACTAACATTTTTAAAGCAGCTGGAAGCTGAAAATAATTCATTGGAACATTCACTTTCTCAGACTGACGAAATTTCAGTAACATTGTCAGAAGCACACAGGGTTGCAAAAATTGTGTTTGACAAACTTAAGGTTCTACAGAAAAATTCTGGTTACAACATACTGTGTCAAATTTCTGAGAAGCTTTCTGGCAAAGAAACACACATTGAATAGGAATTCACCGAGGAAGAACTGTAGTGCTTTTCTCATGTACCTGTGACAACATGCGACATCAACATTTTCACAATACCCATAATTTTTCACTGATAGACATAGGGATTTCACACAGGAAAATCCCAGGATGACCTTTGTTATGTACTGTAACAGCCTTCAATAAGGTATGTTTCTATGAAGCTATTTAACATCATATTTGGGTATATTCATTTCTGCTTAATTTGTGCTTATTTTAATAATTTTTTGTCCTTATTTTACTATTCTATTGTGCTTAGAAATCTGGACTTTACTAATAATTTTCATAATTCAGTTTACAGAATGCTGACGACCTAGTAATCCAGTTTCTTTCCACCACGCATGCTGAAATCATTCTTTGTACCACAATAAACATGTATTAAAGCTAAGAACACTCTCTAGAATATACACAGATTTCTAGTCAATATTTTACATTTTATAACATGAACTGAAAACAGAAACCATCACAAAAAAAAAAAAAAAAAAAAAAAAAAAAAAAAAAAAAAAAAAAAAAAAAAACAGCAAACTTATATCCAATATCATAACTGCAAATAACAATTTACCCAAGGGACTTTACAGTTCCTCTCATTATTGAATGTTTGGGCCCATTTTCTACTGGAGGTCATGAGTGCAAACCAAATTTTAAATCTGCTCACAATGCATTTTGTTGCCGCCCAATGGATAGGAACCATGATTGTGATGAAGGATAGACGCACAAGAAGCTTTGGCCTATCATAGCACTGTATACCAATTAGCATGCGACATTCACTCTGTAATCTTAAGTTATAATATCTGCAATTTTCATGGCAAGAACAACTATGAATATAAGCAGTATATTTATGCAGTTACCATATATATTATTATGCTCGATGAGACCTCTGCCTTCGCCAAAGATATATACACCGCCTTGATGTCCATTGTAAATTTCATTTCTTCGAATAGTAGGATTGCTATTGGATGTTATCCATACACCAGCAAAATTATTTGAATGGATCTTGTTATCAATAAACTGTCCCAAACCATTCTCATGCACGTAGATGCCGCCAGTCTGTCCATGATGTATTTCACAATGTACAACTGTGGGATTTGCACCTGCCTTCACTTCAAAACCAGCTATGCGGTTGTTGTGGATGTCATTTGCTTCAAAGTAACCCTGAGAACAAGTGATATACATTAATAATTTTTAAAAAATTAACTTCTTAGTGGATTAGTGCAATGAATAAAAATTTATGTTAAAATTCAATATTTCATTATTTACTTACTGGCAGTAACATGTTGAGCAAAATTCAACCACCATCTTGAAATAGTCTAAATTAACTTTTTTGAAGCTTTGTAGCAGTGAATGCAAGTTCTAATGAATATAACTAAAGGAGGAGTGGAGTAGAGAGAAGTATGTGGAGGTATGTAACAGGGCGGGAAGAGGTGGCTGGGCATGGACCAGATATGTATGCATAGTTTAAGAGGAGCGAGAAAAGGGTGTAAGCTTGGATATATGCCCTTTGTATGGAGAATGGGACAATTATTTCCACTATATAATGGAATGTGAAGAAACAAGGTTGTGGAGGGAACAGTTTTTGCCAAAGAAATGGGAGAGGAATAATAAAGAGGTTATGAAAAGTAACATAATGAAGTTAAAAAACAAAGATGATATAAAGCTATTAAGTGAATTTATGGCAAGAATAAGGGAGAAATGGTATAGAAACTAAATATAAATAATGTGGACCAGGGTGGGCCCAACCATACATAAATAACCATGGAGTTAAAATGTTGTTGTTTTCTAGTGCCTTGCATCTGGCAATGAAGCCATTAGCATTTGGAGTTAAAATGTAAATAAAATAAAATTAGCAACTCACACAATGTGGAAAAATATTGTAAAATTGAATGTAAGGGTATTGTAAATAAATATCTATTTTCTAGTAGGCTAAGGGAATAGCTGCTGGCTTACAGTAGCTGGGATAGGTGTAAGAATTATTATTACATTTAATTATATTTGTTGTATTCTATTTTGTTGTTAGTAGGTTAAATTGAATTCTTTTTGAGCATAAATAAATTTATTCATTCATTCAGGTTCGAATGAATGAATGAATATTACGAGTTGAAGTTTGGAACACACATGCTTCATTTACACTGTAAATTAATAGGACATGTTTCGGAAGCTCTTGCCTCCATCATGTTATAATTCGATTGGTGACGTTGGCATCTTCTTCCCTCTGTTCCCAGGTGGATGGAATGATGAACTTGTTATAAATGTCTGGAGGTGAGATTTCAAACTTCATAATTCTATGATTGTGTTTTTTAATGAAATATGGGAGAAGATATCTTCCTTTCATAGAAGTTTGAAAACAGTGTTGTTCAGTGTTATTAATTAACTCACCTTTTAAATTAAATATGGGAGAAGATATTCATTCAAAAACATAGCCATTGAATTATGAACTTTGAAATCCCACTTCCAGACATCTATAACATGTTCGTCATTCCATCCACCTGGGAACAGAGGGAAGAAGATGCCAACGTCACCAGTCGAATTAGGATATGATGGAGGCAAGAGCTTCCGAAACATGTCCTATTAATTTACAGTGTAAGGGAAGCAAACATGTTCCACAATTCGACTCATAATGTTCATTACTTGTCCTCTATGCAATAATAAAAAAAATAAAAAAGAGAGAGAGAGAAAGAAGAGAGTGATCATCTACAAACCTGTGAAGTTCTACCTGTTGGATCTACTACAGAGAAATATTGGAGAGCAAGAGTGCTAATAGCTTCATTGCCAAAGCCCAGCATTTGATAATATTTATTAGCCTAAATAAGATTAGTATCTGGGATGAATCACACATAGTACACATTCTTTCCATACTCACAAACAGTTTCAACTAATATTAAAAACACAAACATCATGTTTGTTAACATGATAAAAGCTAAAATGATAAAACTATTTTATCTCATCAAGCTTCTACAAGTGATGATAAATATCGCTATTTCTTGATACTGATTTTCAAGCACAGATTCTCACTTTATTAAAAGATGTAAAGGTGATAGCTTGTTCACTGATGTATGTTCCTATTAGTGTTAATGTGTTTTCTATTCTGTTTATGCATTAATTAGTATTGGCAGAAATTGTGCGCCCCAGTAAATTGATAAGAAAATTCACAATAACATTTACCATGTAAATTTATATCCATTGAATATATGTAAATTTCCTACTATGTGAATATTGTGAACATATTTGTAAATGTTATTACTGAATCCGAAGCTATTCAGCGAAAGGAAACATGGCCAATGTCAATTGTAAGAGAAGGTTATGATAACAAATGAAAGAGAAACAATAGTCGATGTATGTGTGCTATGTAACTAGGAAGAATAAAGACCAGACACTCTACATTAATAATTCATACGTCATATGGTAAAGACGTAAATTCAGCAAGTGCCTATTACTTATCGGGCTATGTATCGGTGACAGGTAATCAAGGATTGGATTATCAAAAGATTCCGATATATATTGCACAAGAGAATTTACAACACGTGATTATATCCATAGAGCTGAATATTATTTAGTGAGAAAAGCTGAGAAAGCATAAAGATTGGGAGATGCCATTTTGTGTTGGGCATATAAAATAATTATAAAAGAAAGAGATAACAATATTAAATTGAATAGCTTTCGAAATTCATTGCAACCATATTTGTAAAGAGTGAGATAATTTGTTATCATATGATTTTTCGTTACAATAAAGTTGACTTTGGCGGAAACTGAATTTTAATTGAAAATATACTAACCTTCACTAACTTTATCAGCTACCCACTACGACCCTGAAGTAAGGAGCCCATTGCTACCCACCACTTATAAAAAAACCCCACAGTATCTTCTTATTTTCTGTGTATAAATGCATGTAACCAATAACGAAATAATGAAGCTATTAACAGTGAAGGAACAAGAATCTAAAGTAAAAACAAATTAGAAACTAAAAGCTTCACTTATCTTAGTAATATTCCAAGTTGTTTGGTGCTAACAAGTTTTGAGTTGACTCCAACTCATTCTCAAAGCTATACAAACCAATGTATTAATTAGTGTTGACAGAAATTGTTGTTGTTGTTTTCTAGTGCCTTGCATCTGGCAATGAAGTCATTAGCATTCGTGCTTTCCAATACTTTTGAACTGTAGTTTCTTCTGATCTTAATGCTTCACAGGTCTTCAAGTGGTCTTCGTTCATTTCTGCTGGATTGTTACACAGGACACATACTGGTGAAGCTGAGATACCTATTCTGTAGAGATGACTTGCTAAGCAGTCATGATTTGTCAGTAGTCGGAAGGCTGCAACCGCTGTTTTCCTTGGTCTCTTGGGGATTATATCTGGGTTGGAAAGTAGTGTAATCCATTTTTTATCTTTGGCATTTGTTTCTATTTCTTGTAGGTATGAATGAGAAAATTTTTTAATGATCAAGCGTTTTATTGAGGAATATGAGAAATTGAATTTAGACTTTAGTTTTATTGTTGTGCCTTTCTTTGCAAGTGAGTCTGCAGCTTCATTCCCCATGACTCCACAGTGTGCTGGAATCCATTAGAGATGAACAGTCTTATTAACTTTTTGGAGTTGTGTTAACATTTTGTAGCATTCTCTAATTTTTGATGACTTCTTTGTAGTATTTGAACATTTTCCCTGAATTGCAGCTTTAGAATCTGAAAGAATTACTGCCTTGTTAAATTTATTTAAGGGAAGATTTAATAATTGTCGGAGAGGAATGTATATAGCCTCTATTTCTCCATCATAATTTGTTGTGTCTCTGCCAACAGAATGATAAAAGGAAAAATGTGAACACGTAACTCCAGCTCCAGTAAGGTTTTCCGTGGATGATCCATCAGTATATATGTGCAGCCATTCTTCTGTGGGATATCTAGTATTGATTGTTTCCAGAGCTAGAAGTTTTTGTATTTCTTTTGGTGTGTCTGATTTACTTATTTCTTCTATTAATTCCAAACTGAAGGTAGGTTGCAATAATTCCAATGGATTTTCTCTTATAAGTAGATTTTCTCTGGTGTTAGGAATGTTCAATTTGGATTTAATCTGTGTTACCTTTTCTAGGAAACTACTATGAGTTTTAAGGATTGAAGGGGGGAGGTTCTCTTCTGTCCATTTAGAGTTTGGCAGTCGTAACATTTTCTCATGTTGGAGCAATGCTTGTTCTTCTATTTTTGTTGTTATTGATGGGGTCCGTGTTAAGGCAAGCATGGCATCAATAGGTGTGGATTTAACTGCTCCAGTGATTAGGCGAAGAGCCTGATTTTGTATTTGTTCAAGTTTATTGATGTTAGCATTTGCTGCTGTTATTAAAGCTTCAGAACAGTACAAGAGGTTTGGTTTAACATACATTTTGTATGTTGTGTTAAGGACTCTCCTTGAGCAGCCCCATTTAGCACCAGCTAACCTTTTCAGAAATTGTGCACCTCAGTGAATTGATAAGAAAATTCACAATAACAATAACCCCCAGCCCAGTTTGTATAGCTTAGAGAATGAGTTGGAGTCAACCCGAAACTTGTTAGCACCAAACAACTTGGAATATTACTAAGATAAGTGAAGCTTTTAGTTTCTAATTTGTTTTTACTTTAGCATGTAACCAATTTTGTTTTTGCTCATAATTTTCACATGTTGATGTATCATGTTCTGGCAGCGATGGGAAACTCACACATTGCTTTTTTAGAGGTTCTGTAAACTTCACTTGCTGTATGAATGTAACTCAGCAACAATACAACTATATAACAAATTTTATATAGAATGAACATGTACTCAAGAGGTGTTCTGATGTCTTCAGCTCTGTATTACTTAAGTTTTAGTTTAAAATTTCAAGGTAGTCATGCAATCAGACAATAATAGTGATCATAATGTACTGTTGCTGCCCATCAATGTATTACTCAGGACAGACAGCATTACGTTTGTATATTCACAGAAATAAATGGACAAATTACGTGTGCTCTGTCCAACTAATGTCCAGGGTACGAATGTAAACAGGATAGCAGTGACACCAATCTGTGCACATTGCTAAATGTTCTGAGTAATACCTACAAAATGATTTTTCTGAAGTACAAGAAATGTAACCTAGGACTCATGTATTTAGTAAGATTTTTGTGTAATTATTTATTAAGCCCACTGTTTATATTAAGATAGATTATAATTTTCAGTTCACTGTGAGCACCCCACCATTATTACAGTTTATCAGAATTCTACTGTAGTATACTGATAAACTTTAATGTTAATGTACATCCTGTTTAAAGCAAAGAATTCACCGTTAGTTCTATAAATGTGGTATTATATAATCTATTTGCCATTAGAATAAAGTAAATTACTCCACTGAGCTCCACCTCTAGTACACTAATGGTTAACATAATATCGGCACGGTGCATGTAAAGCATCAATATTGATATTGTCACTGCATAATTTCACCTTGCTCAGATTACTTGAATTCAACTGTTCTCTTTGTTGTTACATCAACCATTGCATTATTAAACTCCAAGATCTATTGTTTTTGCAGTAATTGCATATATCACATTGGAAGAGAGAATCCTGAGATCTCAGCCAAGATAATACTTCAGATTTTTTCCATGCATTTTCTGGAATGCACTCTGCTCTTACTGAATGGTAAGAGCTATTGTCATTATCATATTTTACTGGATAATTTATAGCCACAGTAGGATATTTGTCTGAAAACTTACTGAATACATTCAATATAATAACCTTTTCACCGTTCCTTAAAGGCTTTCCTCACACATGTTTGAAACAGTAATATAATTTGTCCCCAAATAGAATTAAATACGTTGTGAATTTGACTTATTTCAAACATGTAATTGACTTTGTAACAGATCATTCTTCCATTGTTGAGAAGATTACCTATTTATCAATATTGTAATTGTTAAATGCCATATTTCAATTGAACATAAAGAATAAGAATTAAGGGTTATTTTGAATATTTAATGCCAAAAATGTTAAAGAGATAGATTAAAATGACTTTCTTAGCATTTTTGGGATTATAAAGTATGGGGAAAATGACATCATAGAATGACGCTACTAAAGGTGGGCATATGCGGATGGATACATGTGCACATAACTCAACAGATGTGGCAACATAAGTCTTTCTCTTTGCCGATAACATTGGTAGAGAACAGATGTATTTTATATGTTCGCATATTAAACTAGTAATAGTGAAGTGGCTAAGTGCTTAAAGAGAGAATTAGAGAGAAAAATAAGTAATACATCAATTAACTTCAAGAAGTTAGTATGAAGTGTGCAATTTAGTGAAGGAATATAGGATCGATGAAGTATAAAGTGATAGAAAACGCATTTAGTGAAATATTGCTAAATCTTCAAACATGAAATCTCAACGGTGCTATGGAAGTCTATCCAATGAAATAGAAGATTTGTTACTGTAATACAATTTAAAAACTGTGAAAGAGAAGGTGCGAATAAAATAATACGAAGAATGTTAAACTCCGAGTCCACTATCCATTTCACCCTGTACCACGACCCGAGATAGCAAAGATTCAAAGGCTCAAAGACCCAACAAACACCATTTTTAAAACTGCACCATGTTTAAGAAAACCATTAGTACCAGATATTGTTTTCATTTTGTACACCAAGATGGCGCTGAGGTAAAACACAAACGCTACATACTATTCAAAACAAGAGAAATGTTCTACGATTGGCAATAATGTATGAAGTGTGTTATTGCAGTATGTTACATTATAAAGTTATACCCTATATCATAACAACTCGAGTGGTAAAGCAAGAAGTTAAATAAGCCGTGGAATTATACTATGGAAAAGTACAGCAGCATTTAAACACACTAGCCAATGAGGTTCATCTCCGCCATGTGTTTCTGCTTACTTCTACTTTATGTTTACAGTAAATAGATTATAGCTCATAAAGCAAGACAAGTGTTCTTGAACATGCTCATATTTGATGCAGTCAGTAAACTCACCAATCCATTATCGAATGTGAAGATTCCCACATCTCTACCATGATGAATATGATTCCGCCGCATGATGGGATTTGCGTAATTTTTTACCCAAATTCCTGCTAATGCATTCCGACTTATTTCATTGTCTTCATATGTTCCTTGGGCGTAGTCTGTTACGTAAAGTCCCACGTTCTCACAGTCACTGATATCGCAGTGCCTTACAACAGGATTTGCACCAATACCACTAACACAGACTGCTGCACCTACTACGGAGCAGAACAGCAACGTTAGTCATTCATTACAGTTCACATAGATGCCTCTCTAACAAAACTTGTCTAACAATACAATGCACAGGATGGGATGACAAGATTCTACAATATCTGTGTTGCTCTTGGTTCTTTCAATAGTGCCTGGTAAAAGCATATAAAACTGGTCATTTTACTTTATTTTGAAAAAAAAAAATTTTTGCCATTTGCTAATACAAAACAATAAATGTATCAAAACAAAACTGAAGACTGAAAATTATAGCATCGAAAGCAGAGGCATGTCAGGCTGCATAATGCTAAAAGCTGGCCTGACTGCCTGCAGAACTAGATTAAGCATATGGGAATCTTTATTCCCTTTTCAACATTTTTATTCATTTCACTTATTTTATAACCCAGTATTTTCACATTTTGAATTGTTCAAACACTGCTACTATTTAAATGGCTGCACACATATTGTACACGGTTGGAATTTTTATATCACTTTCTTTTCTGTTAAGTACTTCTTAATGGATTGTAATATTAAAAATGCTCCCTGCAAAGTTATTTTCCTAAAAATATCACCACTAATACTTGTGGTGGGCTGAAAATGTGATATTTTTTGTTTTGTTATTATATATGAGTAATGACCAACTATAGTGCTGCCAAAACAAGAAAGCCACTTGAAGTACTCAAATGCTTGTAGCAGCTATACAGAGGTATTTTTTAGAGGTGGCGCGTGACCTTGCTCGTATGTGCGCGAGTGACATCACGCAAAGCGATGGTGGGGGTAAGTTTCCACCAGCAGTCTGCTGGCTAGTGGGTTAGAAGTCGAAGAGATACTAACCAAACACCCCTTTTATCTTGCAATAGACAAGTGGACTCGACCATGAACTACTGCGCAACATTACGTCACACGCCACCTCTAAAAAATACCTCTGTAAGCATGTGACCACAGTGAATGCTCTGATTGGTTCCTAACTAAAGCTCTCTGAGGAAGAAAACTACAGGATCCTTATTATAGAATTTTGTGAGAAGACAGTAAAAGTGCAGTGGTGTTTGCGGAGCCGATTGCCAGGAGCGGGTAGATCTTACAACCGGTGGTTAGTGCACACTCTTATACTTAATCAAAAATGTGTACTTATATTTCTCACTTTCGATGCTGAAAATGTCCTCCATCTACTGTTACACACGGACAACATTTTGAAGCTCCACTGCAGTGATGGCTTCGACTTCCTCTAATATATACTGCTTAAGTTCATCAATAGAATGTAGATTTTTCTTGTACACCTTGCCTTTTAGTGTTCCCCACAGATAAAAGTCGCAAAGTAGTTAAATAGGCAGTATCATGATCTTAAAGCAATATTAATGTGCTAAAACAAAATATTAGAAATGTACATGAAAAATCTGCATTCTATTGATGAACTTAAGTACATAAGAGAGGAAATCGAAGCCATCACTGCAGTGGAGCTTCAAAACATTGTCCATTCTTTCATAAGATGTCAACTGTGTGTAGGAGCAGATGGAGGATATTTTCAGAATCGAAAGTGAGAAATGTAAGTACATATTTCTGATTAAGTAAAAGAGTGCGTTCTAACCCCCGGTTATAAGATCTACCCGCTCCTGGCAATCGGCTCCACAAACACTGCTGTGCTTTTGCCGTCTTCTCGCAAAATTCTAAAATAAGGACCCTGTACATAGATCCATTTTTTAATGTTACTGCTGTTTTTTTACATTAGTGGTGTTGATGTTAAGAAGCTTTCTTAGGCCGGATTTACTATAATACAGATTTTCTATGCACATGCTAAGGTGATTATAAACAATGTAAAAACCCACATTACCAAAAATGCACATAGAGTAATGAATTTTGAAATTTTGCTAGTGGATGACATAGAAGTTTTCCACTAGACAGTTAGTTGGCGCTAAAACTCCTTTCAGATGCCAGTGGATGTATGGCTGGCGATGGAGACAAACATCTTAGAAACTTTGAGAGGTAGAACTGGAACTTAAAAATTCAATGCCACAGCTGGGATTTGAACCACAGTCCCTCCACTTACTAGGCAGGTGCTCTAACCATTAAGCTACTGTGACAACCAGAATGACATTGAAATCTCAAACCAGTTTGTATTTCTCCTGGTAAACCACAAAGACAGTCTCACATCAGAGACAAATTACCCCAATGGTGACTTACTATTGTAAGTACTTTATGTCCTGGGATTAAATAACCTTCAGATTGTAATTATTTATTTATGCCAACAAACATACTGTTGGTGTTTTTAAACACACAAGCCGTGTGTGGGCAATGTTTGAGAGAAATGCGAACCGGTTTGAGAATTCAATGTCATTCCGGCAGGTTATCACAGTGGCTTAATGGTTGGAGCACCTAGTAAGCGGAGGGTCTGTGGTTCAAATCCCAGCTGTGGCATTGAATTTTTAAGTTCCAGTTCTATCTCTCAAATCTTAGAAACTTGTTTGCAGTGAAAACAAATTATTTTGCTTGTTAATAGCACTGTCAAATGTCACGCCCAGCATATTCCATCACATAATCATCACACTTTTTATGCTTTCTTCATAAAGTAAAAATACACAGTAACCATTATACAAAGAATAAATTATTTAAAACTGTGTTAACTGTCAGTGCCTAGTGTATAAGTGATCCTTGTAGCTGTGGTCGCTGGAGCATATTTGTGACAGAATAAAATGAGTAAACAACCAGAAAATGAAAACCAAAGATGGGGAATATGTATAAATAACGGGGGTAAGAGCGAGTCTGAGCATATTGAAGCACAGCCACCACATTACACTGTTCGTAGTTGAAAAAAATGGAGGGGAAACGGAAGTGACACTGACACTGCAGTGCAAATGTCTACTCCAGGAAAAAATTAAAGGAAAGAAAAGAAAAGAGAAAGAGAGAGCAACTGTAGATTTATTGGATTTAGACTTATTATATACAAAGCATTTACGATACTGTTAAATTGTGAATACTTTTTAACTGCAGTCAACGTCGTACTACTAAAAAAGTCTAATTTGGCCTGGAAGAAAGTTAAAATAGGTAAATAATAATAAGTGAAGGTCACTGTAAGAGACATGCGCAGTTGAAGAAAAAGATGCAAGTGCTAACCAAATGTTCACATCTCTTGCCGGTCCATGTGCTGCATATTCTGTACTGAACCTAACAGGTTGCAGTGGTGGCACATTATTTTTCAATATTTCTTGATAGTAAACACCTGGAATATTGGGGTGACCATTACGGGGTTAAGTGCTAAGTCCTGATATATCGTCTATAAATCAAGGTGCGTCCATTATGTGATAAATACAGTGTATCAGCACTCCCAGTTCTTTTACAAGCCAGTAAATCTACTGACATGGGGCTGACACTTTTAAGTACACCATTGGTCTGGCCTGGATTTGAACCTGCACCTTGGGAGCAGGAGGCCAGCCCTAACCCACTGTGCCACTAAGCTCGACACTTAATAGATGAAACTGTCGACAGTCCATTCACAATTATTTTCTATGCCTTTTAAAACTGTGCTAATCACTTTATAAAAACTGAACTTTACGTCACTGTTGCTAACCAGAACATCTCCAAAAACATTCTGGTTAGAAATGAACAATTATGTGAAGTAAGTTTTTACGAAGTGACAAGCAGACTTTAGAAATGAAAGTGTCTTCACTGTTAACAGTTCTAATTTTACCAATTTCCTATGCACCTAATTCAACTACTGAAAAATGAGTATACCAAAGTTTGATTATCTTTTTTGGCAGCTATAAAATTTGATGGTGGCTGATAGTTGACTATTAATATTCTTTTTTCTGCTGTGCAAATTAATTTTGTGAGTGTAAATTATATCTACATCACTGACTTTACAGCATGATTTCACAGCATGTTTAACAATACAATACAGCAAGGAATGGCAAGTCTATGATTGAATTTAGTATTGAGCCACCCACCATCAAATTTTGCAACAGCTACAGTAGTATTTCTTAAAATCTCAAATCCAAGTGTTTATTTGGTGCTTAAAATTAAATTACCACTCAAAATGACTAGTGGTTTACAGCAGGGAACATTTTGGTAAAATTTAGGCCAGTAAAGCTAAAAAGAAATGATTTTCTGAAGAGAGACATTCATAGAAATACCAAAATTTACATGTAGCATTTGTATTACATTCTCACATTTGAGATTAATGGGATGGTAGACTTTCACATATGTACTGCCTAAAACAATATGGAGTTATGAATTTCAAGATTTAAAAAGAGGACCTATTTATTCAGAAATTCATCAAGTATATGCTGCAAGACAATCCATGAACCTTGACGGCTGACACTTACAAAACTAGTTGTGCAAACAATCACTAGCAAATGGGCTACAAGAACACTATCTTTTTTTATAATAAGCACCCTAAAGTTCTAAAGTATTTTCATGCCAGGTACTTTTTTTTGTGATATATAAATTCCAACCCTTAATTATAAGGGTGAAATGTGGAGTAAAACAACATGCAAATTATTATCCAAATTTAGTTATCACTCACCCACTGAAGTACTTCGGATGATACAATGATCTATTGTTGGACTGCAGTTTTCGCCAACTTCTAAACAATAATGCTTATGATGTGGAACTGTTGATGTAACGTCAGGAGAGAATTTGAGCGTAAGGTGACCTGCATAAGCATTCTTTGCCCCTTCTACAAACATTACTGTTGATTCAGATTCCCTCTCCAGGATGACCGATTCAGCCACATTTCCTGGAGCAGCACCTATCAATGCCACATCTGAGTCTATAACAAGGAATTCTCCGCGGTACGTCCCCGCATGGAGAAACACAAGAGCACCATGTCCTTCGCTTCCTTCACCATTTCCCGAGTTTGCAGAGCCCCTTTCATCTGCATAGTCCAGAGCTCCTTGCACCGTGTTGAAATAAGAGATGTTACGCCCTTGGAATGTAATATCCTGATAACCTGGCCGAACATGGACGCCACGATACAGTTGATGGAAGCTTTCCTTCCAAGGGTTAGCATGTTCCGACTCTTCTGGTGATAGAAACTCAAAACGGCAAGGCGCTGGGTTGAATAATGGCAAGTCGTATTCGTAAACATGCTGATAGAGGCTCTTCCTGTTGGGAAGAAAAACATTTCAAATATTAAGGGAAATTGAAGCTATCAGCAGTGAAGCAACAGAATCTAAAATAACAAGTTAGAAAATAAAAGCTTTACCATCTTAGTAATTTTGCAAGATCTTCCAGCACTGACTAGTTTCAAGTTGTATCCAACTTATGGATAACTTTGTATGGTTTGGATAGCTTTGAAAATAAGTTGGATACAACTTGCCAGTCAGCGCTGGAAGATCTTGCAATATTACTAAGATAAGTGAAGCTTTTAGTTTCTAATTTGTCCTTATTTTAGATTTCAAACATACTTGTTTTACAACATAATAGTTTAAGAAATCATTTACCCCTAAAAAGCTACATTAATCTATGCATTGTTTTAAAAATATATCAAAACTGAAATTAATCACATCAATTCTTTGGAAGTTAAGATCTTTTAACGCAGAAAATTACAATAATTATAAACATTTTAAAGAAAGTGATTAAAATTTAGTTGAAAACTTTTTTCTTTTTTTGGTTTGCTGTATGGATCTGACTTATTTAAAAATGCTGTCATGTTAAGATACCGGCAAAGTGATCTCAGTGACTCAAAGATATCACACTCGGTTGGTTGGTTGGTTGGTTCCAATGTACTCCATATGGTCAATGATGTCTGGGGCGACCTAATTCTACAAAGTGGTGTAAAGATCCCATTTATTAACTGGAGGCACCCAGAGGGTGGAGTCCATTATCTCTGAGGGGGCGATAATGATAAATGGTCATTAAACGAGAGAACCTAGGCTTATAGAGTGGACTCTGAACCACGCTGAACTGGTCAAAGGTGAAAGTTTGGATAGGGCCAACTTAAAATTGCCACCTCAAAAGTTGGGAGTCCAACTGTGGATTCTCACCATAAGAGCCGCAGGCAAAACCACTGAGCTAACCTGATATCCTGACATTGTATTTTAAAGATGAGTATTTTTAATTATATCATTACATTTCTACCTTACTGAACGTATATTTATATTCAACTTGGCATTTACAGCTTAAGAAATGTGACATACTCAACAAAATCTGATTTATAGGAACATATTTCTTTTCATTCTAATTCCCTCGTATAGCAATGTACTGAACTTCATTAAATAAGTACTAAGACAATGGATATGTGAAAAATAAAATGACCAGTTTTCTTATCATTAACTTGGAATTTCACTATGTATGCAGAATATAATAAAAGAGGGAACATGCAAGTTTTGCAAGGGATGCATCATGAGTGATTAGCCACAAAAAGTCAGTGGCAATATTCTCATTAATTACCAGGCATGACTGCTCTTCTTCTTTTCCTGATTACTCTCCCCTTATGTAGGACTTACAAGCCTGTGCCTAGGGTGAAATGCCTGTCAGGAAGTAGGAAACGTGTGGTCAGCCCAGCACCAGGTATGATAGTGAGGAAGAGGATGATATGAAATGCAAGTGAAATGGCACCACGAATACCACATACGGGTTCCTGGGATTGAACCTAGGCCACCTAGGTGATACGTGAATGGTCTAACCACTTGGCCACGGTGCTGCCTGCCACATACTCTTAGAATAAATATACACAGTTCACCCTTTGCAAGCAACCAGAAACAATTATGGATACAGAGCATTTGCTACTTAGTCAAGCAACTCCAAAAATAGGAGATATTCAAACTGAATTAACATACTATTATTGGCACACCAGATGGAGAATGGATAAAGTCTAAGTTACAGAGCATTAGCAAATAACAGTTTTGCCTGGACTATGTCAAACTATTTTCCATATGTACTATTAAGACACAGGGAATGCCATTTATTCCAACCCTGTCTGATCTATGCACACCATGCCATGCCATGCCCTCTGGGCAACAGGTACACATAGTGTACACTGATGCTGGGTTCTAAGAATGCACTTAAAGGTTTCTTTAGCACTAAAGGGTTCATTTGCCTCTGAAATGAGTTGCAAGACCAATCTACAATGCTATTCCATCAAATATCACTATAAGTCAAATCTTGGACCTATAAACAGAGAACGGTCACCATTATTGCTTTCATCATATGGTTTCCTCTTAATTTTTTCATATTACAACATTCTCAGATACAAATAAATAAAAACTATTGCTGTATGCATTATTGTCAATTGATGTGTGTATACAATTACAGTTTTATCCTGGAAAGTTTTGTATTTCTATTATGTTCTTCGTTATAGTATCTTCATCTGACAAAGAGGTTATATTGGATCTAAGTGCACTTTTTAAGACTATGTATGTGCTGAAAACCCTCTTTCATAACAAAATACTTCAATATTTTTAGCACTGATGCATGTTTCCAATTTCGACAAGCTACTGTATCCAATGAGAGAAAATGAAGAGCTTTCTCCATCTGCTATCTCCTTGTTTATACGACTCGCTAATCATGTTTATGTTGCTTCACTGTCAGAGCTACCAGCATATTTTAGTGAAGCCTGGATAGGTGCAACATTATCCTGAGTTAATAAGTAATAGTTTAAGAACATAATGTTGGCTCATTAAAGTCGTTGGAGCCACCCATGTCCCTTTTAAGTGTCTTCACCGTTTCAAGCATATATGTACATATAAGCATATCATGATGAATTATTCTCAATTACACTTGTATTACTACAAGTTCTGCAATAAAGGAATGCACCAACATAATTCTACATACAAAACAGACGTTTTGTTGCCTCACTCGTTAAAGAAGGAATAGTTAAGGGGCCCTATAATGTCATTCTTGCAACAACCATAGTTTACAGACCTCAATGGTGTACACATCCGTTAACTAAAGAAGTGAACAGCTACTTATAAGGCAGTTTCATTGTAACCCAGCACAAGTCATGTAAGGGCGAAATAGCAAGTTCTCATGCTTAAATAAAGGGACCAATCAGCTAAGAGTGTCAACCCTGAAAGAAAACATTGGTTCTTCAGGATGGCTTGGGGTTGGAGCACGGCTAATAATCTCATCCTGGAAAAACAGGTAGTGAAGCCCCCAGATATGCCTTGGAATGGTGGATTTCAAAGAGCAACTGGAGTGGCCATGGCTGACGACGGGCTGATGTACCACAGAAGAAGAACACGATATGTATCCTTTTTTTAACTACTCACTTTGAAATGTTAACAGCAAATCTGTCTTGTACCAAATGGTTACTTGTATTTATTCTAAATTGTTTATTTTGAAGCTGATTAACCAAAATGCAGGCATTGAATAATTTGAATTAGCCAGCTGGAACTGAACTACTTTGTTTTATGAATGAGTAATATCAAATATTTATTTGTAAAGGAACTATTAAACAATAAAATTTAATTCTCAAGTATCTGAAATTCGACAAAACTTTCAACTAAGCAAATGAATATGCAGAGCATTCTGATTAGTGAAAAATAATGAAAGAACAGAGGTGAGAAAAATACAGTTGAATTCTATTTCATCTTAGAGCATGAAGCCATTATAAAATTGTCATTTGAAACTTCAGGAATGGGAAATAAATGCAAACTTTCATCCTTTTTTGTCATGTTTGTTAATGCTCATCCATTCTGTCTGATGTTCCAAGGGGTTGCATAGTGTAGTGTGTAGTGGAGCACACAACCTTTACTCCCCTTTCCCATCCTCTCACCTGCTCATTGTGCAACCTAAGGCTCTGAAGACCAAGTTATGCAGTATAATTTGTTACTTCATATTGGAGAATTTGAATTTATTGAATACTAGAGCCTATACATCTTGGGCTGCTCATGAACTTTAGCTCCTTGGCTCTTGTCATTGGACAGCCCTCCAAGCTTCTCTACATTTGACGTGTGCTATTTATTATTCAGCTACAGTTAATTGGCCATACTCAAACATGTCTTTTGTCTTTCGTTTTTTAATTCACTTATTTTCACCATATTCTCCTATATTTTTCTTTTTCCTAAGTTCATTACTATTTTAAATAACTCATTCCAATCTAAAGATTACTTTTCCTCCTCTTTTTCCTATGCTTCATGATCGTTTACTAATAATTTCCTACACCACATGAGTTCACTTCGGTATATCTTTCACTTCCACATTCTTTTCCTCACTTCACTTTCACTTAATACCTATTTCACTTTATCCCTAAACTTCTTTTTCCCTCCCTTCTACCAACCCTGAACACATTTCACTTTATCACTTTCTCTTCCATGTCACACGGCACTGATCACCATTATCCTCTCTATTTCTTTGGCTTCCTATGCACTAACACATGTTTAGTATCCAATATCCACTTATCTAAGTTGGTATCTTCACAAATTCATGCTGGTTTTTTGTGGTCACTATTCTCCCATTCCAATCTATCCACATATGTAAAACCTGTTTCTCTGTCCTCCCATTCTATCTGGTTCTATAGTTTTGTTCACCTGGTTTATTTTCACTTAACTTCGAAATTGCTCCTTTGTTGCATGCTAGTTTCTCGCCATCATTTTTCTCTGTCAAATTTCTGTAACCAAACATATATTCTTTCTTTTCCTTCTTCTCTGTCACCGTGTTACTTGCTAATTTCCCCTCCTTCCCCTCTTTTTTCCCTCCAACATCTGTCCTTGGAGTAATATGTTTTCCCTTTCTCAGCGATTCTTTGAAATACAAATGCATTCTTACCTCTGTAATTAGTTCATCTGTCCATACATTAAAATCTTGGATATATGCCTGCTTCCCCTCACTTCCTCTCTGTTTTATTAATTTCTTCATTTGCTGCTTTGGTCATATGATAAGTCTTAGTTTATATAGATGTATGTTCCTTTCAGTATGTTGCAAGTCGTACATGTACTTGTAAATTTTACTAGAATGTCTTTTCTTCAATTTCTTCTCCCAAATCTAAATGCTTCTCATATTTCATAGTAGTGTTTATCTGTAGCTTCCTCTCCAGAACTTGTTTTACCTCTTGCTTTGAATCAAAGCCTGTCCTTTCTTTTATTCCAATGAACACCAAGTTATATTTCCTACTTTAATCCTCCCATTTTTCCATTTTTCCTTTGATGTTTTGTAATTCTTCCTTTATAGTTTCTATATTTTTAAGCATTTCTTCTTCTTCTTCTTCTTCTTTAAAGACTAGTTCTCTTCTTTTGTTCCCTTCTGTACTCTTCTCCATTGCTACTATTTTTCCTATTTCTCCCAGCTCTGCCATCTATGCCTTTTGCATGCTTCTTTCTCTTACTCACAGGAGCGATCTCGGCATACGTCTGCACTCTCTTGTTGCTAGCTCAGTACACCCATAATGGAGTAAATGCCAATTCAACTGGTGTTTTGATGTCCCACAGTGGTGAATGTAGGGAAAGTTAGTGAATATATTTACTGGATGATGGATGAATGAATGAATGAATGAATGAAGAATGAAAGAAATTAAGCCAAAGGCCCTTAGAGCTTAAAGTTACCCGATATTCGTCTTCTCGGGATAAGGGAAAACACTGGAAAAACATCTTATCAGGATAATTCAGCCTATGCGAGATTCAAACTCGGGACATCTTGAATGTCGGGCAGACACGCTACTACCACACCAGAGGTGGGCTCCCAGGCATACTGGAGGTTAAGAACGAACAAATTAACGGATGACATGTAAAAACCAGTGTCCCTTAAGAATGGTTATAATTAAACTCATGAAGCATCAAAATGTTACATATTCCTTTTCTTTTTCACGGACACATTATCTTTCTATGGTGCATGGAATTATGAAATTATTCATTTACTGCCATTGCTATTTATAAAAAACTTCAAGTTCTAGTCCACAAGTGGAAAATTTTTCTTAACATACCCGATATCAGTTCATATTTTATCATTATTATTTTGGAATCAAAGCCAAAATATATTAGCAAATTTCTTCCAGGGGGAGAACTTAGAAAGCAAAAAGAGAACATTTATCATGAAAAGATAAAAAAAGAACATCTAAATAGTTTCAAACTGGTACTTACCATAGCTCTGTGTCATTGGCGATTGCTTGGAAGCGCTTACATACTTGACTAACTCGACATAAGTCCTGCTCTAATAAGTAGCTGAAGATCGTGAGAAGGACCTCATCGGGCAACTCGTACTGCAGATAATGGGCTGCAGATGTTGCACAGCACGCTGTAAAATTAATAACCTCATGAGAAAATCCTCACAACATGCAATGCCAAAAGTCAGGTTTAATTCTGCTTATGGGAAACTAAAAAATAATCAAAACATTTAAGTTTAAAATCATTGGAACTTTCACGCAGTGAAGCAAATAAATTCCAGAAAATGAATCAACGTTAAGCACTCATATTACTGCACTTACAAAATTACTCACAAGACATGCTTCAAAGACCTATAGTCATATTTATTTATGCCAACAAACTTACTGTTGGTGTTTTTAAACACACAAGCCGTGTGTGGGTAAAGTTTGAGAGGTACAACTGGAACTTAAAAATTCAATGGCACAACTAGGATTTGAACCACAGACCTTCCGCTTACCGAGCGGCTGCTCTAATCACTGAGCTATTGTGACAAACTGCCAGAATGGCATTAAATTCTCAAACCAGCTCGTATTTCTCCTGGTAAACCACAAAGGCAGTCTCACATCGGTAAGCGGAAGGTCTGTGGTTCAAATCCCAGTTGTGGCATTGAATTTTTAAGTTCCAGTTCTACCTCTCAAACCTATAGTCCTTATTTTCGAGTAGTGTTTAACTCATCAATATTTGTTTTTCTTTTCTTTAATCATTGCATTAGATTATCAGAAAGCAGTTGTCATATAATGTTCTGCTCTGAGGTTCAATATTAAGAGTAATTTTTAAATGGTGTTTTACTTCCCAAAGATGGACTGGAATTGGTAAGATGACTTTACACTCTTTTCCTGCTTGTAGCAAGTCTGTGTAATCTTCCAAACTACTCCAGGTTATTAGCATTCGGCTTGCTCATTGGAGAACATCATTTCTCTAAACCAAGGTTTCATGGCTTCAAATTGCTCCATGCATATTTATATTCTCACATAGGTTCAACATTTTTCATGCACTTTTTTGGTTTACATTAGGTTCCCTTCTGCAGCTGGCAGGATTATAAATACAAATATTCTTAGAGCGGATGAACTAGCAACTTGCAGTTTATCTGCTGGCTTTAAGGGAGGGTTAAATGGCAAAAAAATGCCCAAAAATATATTTTCAGTTTTTATGGAATTCTTTAAATCAGAATTTCTTCTTAAGTGATGTGTATTTTATGACCTTCTGTACAATACTAGTATTTAAATACATTTTTAAAAATTGCACTTCACCTGATATTTCAAAATAACTGGTGATACGTTATTAAATCCAAAACAGATCTCCAATTTTGAAGGTTTGAATTTGGAAACAATATTTTGTTTGGGACACTATTTGGGTGTGAGTGTGAATCTAATGCTCAGGAGTTGATAACAAAATTGTTCTCCTTCTTGCTTCCCCATATTTTGACTTTTCATGAGCAGATTTCAACTGTTTCTTCAGAACATCACTTTTAAAGATTTGGCAGTTGTCACATTACAGTAAAACCTTGTTCATCTGGACTAACTGGGATCAAAGGTAATCCAGAAGAAATAAAATCCAGATAATCCGGGTTATTAGCGATAAAACAGAATTCTTAAATAAGCAGATTTGTCATTTATGACAATAAAAAGCTACGTCTTTTAACAAAATTATTTACATTGCATAGTACTTATTGTTTATAAGACATTAAAAATGTAAAAATCTGAATCACATAAAATCATATCATTTCTTAAGAAAAAATTGATCCACAGTCTTCTGTTTTAAACATGTGTGACATTTGAACGAAGTTTGAATTACATTCCGAAACACTTTGATAAGACACAAAAACAATCCAGTTGAAACATACACAAACTTAATGACATGTGCTGTTTGAAAGCACTACGAACACCAACAAGATTGAGGGAGGTGTAGTGATGGTAGGGATCAAGGTCAGTGCTTTCTCCCAGCACTCCTTAGAGCAGGCGAGACATACCGCATCAGCACCATGTGGCACACTAGTAAATCTTACTTAAACTCAACAGATAGCATTTTAAAAACAGTACAGTGCATATTACCATAATTAATTGTACAATTTACGCGGGAACCACACACTGAATCAAACTAAATAGCAAATATTTTATGTACATATTTATAGTTATGTTCTTGCTATTATAGTTAAAATTTATTATCTAATGTGAACATTAAATTTTTTTAAAAAAAAGTATCTCTAAATGCAATTCGGATAATCCAGGAATAAATAAGGGCCAAATGTAATTTGTGTCATATAAAGGTAAGTTTTGGAACTTTTATGTATATCTCCCATGCTTTAGCTGTAATTTATTTTCATTTTAGTCTCTCCTTAACATTTTGTTCTTTTGGATGTAATACGGTTTGCAATGACATTCCTCATTTATGCTGCTTTAGTTAAAAAACTAGAGTGGGGGATGAAACTTACTTCTGCTAGAGTGTGTTGTTTAGGTTTACATGATCTCTATAAAATTCCTAGTTTTCAAATTGTCAATTTTTGCAACATTTTAAATGGTCCTTAATTCTTGCATATTTTAACCCTTTAATTGGCAACATTGCTTACAAGCAACATATAAATTTGTTAAGTTTCGAGATACTTTTTTGGCTCTTGCTTTTTAATTTGTTATGCTAGCTAAAATAAATAAAACTCAAGTATTTGCAGGTATCTCACATTGGAAAAATAATACATTTTTTCAATAAAACTGCAGTGTTTTTTTGTTTTTTTGAGAAAAAGAAGCAAAATCCATGCAACTACAGTCAAATGTAACCCCGTCAGCTTCTACATTACACTGATTATTTTACTTGGGCCGTCCCCTTCCTTTACCACAGGCATATTTGACTGCAGTTGTTGGGACTCGAACTCGCAACGTTTGGCTTTGAATGGCTGGCCAATCTATTGTCTATCACCTTAACCATCATGGCTATTCGAATCGCTTCCATTAGGTACCTCTGAAAGGGATACGAAAACCGGTTTAGGATTTAGAGGAAGAACAGCATATGTAGCACAATGAACTGCCAATTAAAGGATTAATGTGACAATTTCTTATATTTTTTGAGTCATATTGCTCTTAATATCTGTAAATCTATCCACAGTATCAAGTAGATACTTACTTTCATTTGTAACCGAGCAAGTCCGCCGGGGTCTTTTGCGAGCAGGGAGCATGGATGCAGAATAGTTTGTGGAAGCAGATACAATAGTTGTACCGCTGGTGCTTGCAGCAGCATCGTGATGAGGGGGAGATTTTCGACGCAGGTCGTATGGCGAGTGGTGGCTAGAACCGCCACCTCCACTATTACTATTACTACTGCTGCCACCCACTTCTGGAGTGCTGGTACTGTCCGTGGCTGCCGCAGTTGCAGCAGCTGCCGTGGCTGTGGAACTAGCTGAACTTGACGATGCACCTGCTGTGGCCGTTGAGCTGCTTGAAGTGCTGCCTGCACCGGGAATACTCTGGTTCAATACTTGGCATGGCAACTCACATGGCTCAGCTGCAAAACATAATCACATTCGTACCAATTAACATTTATTTAAGTACAAAATGTATTCCATGCAGACATTTCATATTGCCGTTTCAGCACAAATGTCCTAAATAAAACAGTTGATATGTTACATATATTATTCACTATCATTTAATTTTACACAGCTTCAACAAACTATCCATTCAAAAGCTTACTTTCTCTGTCTATTTTACACTGAAAAAAACATTGGCAAAAATGGTTTCATCACACATTTTGTCCTAGACACAAGAGCCAAGAGGCAAATGTAGTCAAGTCTTCAAGAAGTGGGTTGCTAAATACTGGCTTTGAATTTCACACATTGCACACCATGAGAAACAACTGAAAAATTCAAACCAATAGAAACAAATACAATATAATTCCAAAATAACACAGTTGGGGGACATGCTTTAGCCCTGAAGTAACAAAAATCAATCCCATGGAGGTGGTTGTTAACATTCATGGAATAATAAAATTACAGTACCTTGTAAAGTGTATATGGTAAATTACACAACTTTTAAATGCAATTACATGCCAGTTATGATGTGAATGTATTCCAGTCCTGCAACCAATCTTACTTTATACAGCAAATACAATTACACTGTACCCATTTTACACTAACCTAATTTTGCATTCTCTTAAATCGGTGAGTTTTGTTCAGTGGCATAATTCACAACTGTTTTTTCTCCGTATGTTGTTTGATTGTAGCAAGACAGAGATGAATATTGCTCAATTTATTTTGATTCTCCATACACAGAATCTTCTTGTTTAATGGTACTTATCACTTCACTAACATGCAGAATATCTAATTCTGGGTACATATCTTTTCACTTCGGGAAATTCTGAGCACTGCAGTGGCCAAGGTAAACGCTAGGAGTGCAGCGGCCAAGGTCCATGGTAGGGTTAGTGAAAAGTATATTCCAGTGCCGTTAGTTGAAGAAAATTTTGAACTCGACTTTCAAAAATAAAAAATGGATAAATAAAAAGTATAATATATTTTCAGGGGACATACTATCCCCCATATGAAATCCAAATCAGAGGTACTTTGGACTGTGCTATTTTGGGCTTCTACTGTATTTTGAAAATGCTGAATTTCATTTTTAAAGATTGTATTCTTTTGTATTGTATGTTTACAACAATATCATACGGTTTATCCATTGTACAAAATTCATTCACAATGAAAAGATCTTCAGAGTCTTCCCAGAAATTCAAGTTATACAATTTATTAGTATTGCAAATACTTTTAATATATAATACTGTAACAAGTCTGGTTACTTTTAATTCCACTTTATTTCTTCTAAAACGGACTAAATAAACACAGCTCTGGTTTATTGTTAACACAATTTAAGACTGGTGAGCTGTGACTCACAGTTCTGTGATATCACAGCCTCTACACAAATACTGTACACTATCTGCACCTTGCTCCGACTTACCACTTCCTCAATACTAACTAAATCAACATAGACTGCCCACCTACCAAGGCACAGACACCCACCTGCCTAAGCACAGGCACCAACATACCTACCTAGGCACAGACACCCACACCCATCTACCTACCAAGGCACAGACATTCACACCCATCTACCTACCTAGGCACAGACACCCACACCCATCTACCTACCAAGGCACAGACATTCACACCCATCTACCTACCTAGGCACAGACATTCACACCCATCTACCTACCTAGGCACAGACACCCACACCCATCTACCTACCAAGGCACAGACATTCACACCCATCTATCTACCAAGGCACAGACATTCACACCCATCTACCTACCAAGGCACAGACACCCACACCCATCTACCTACCTAGGCTCAGACATTCACACCCATCTACCTACCAAGGCACAGACACCCACACCCATCTACCTACCTAGGCACAGACACCCACACCCATCTACCTACCAAGGCACAGACATTCACACCCATCTACCTACCAAGGCACAGACACCCACACCCATCTACCTACCTAGGCACAGACACCCACACCCATCTACCTACCTAGGCACAGACACCCACACCCATCTATCTACCTAGGCACAGACACCCACACCCATCTACCTACCAAGGCACAGACACCCACACCAACCAACCTACCTACCAAGCCACAGACATTCACACCCATCTACCTACCAAGGCACAGACATTCACACCCACCTACCTACCAAGGCACAGACATCCACACCCACCTACTAAGGCACAGACACCCACACCAACCTACCTACCTAGGCACAGACACCCACACCCACCTACCTACCTAGGCACAGACACCCACACCCATCTACCTACCAAGGCACAGACACCTACACCAACCTACCTACCAAGCCACAGACATTCACACCCATCTACCTACCAAGGCACAGACATTCACACCCATCTACCTACCAAGGCACAGACATTCACACCCACCTACTAAGGCACAGACACCCACACCCACCTACCTACCAAGGCACAGACACCCACACCAACCTACCTACCAAGGCACAGACATTCACACCCACCTACTAAGGCACAGACATCCACACCCACCTACCTAGGCACAGGCACCCACCCACCTACCTACCTAGGCACAGACACCCACCTACCTACCTACCTACCAAGGCACAGGCACCCACATACCTAGGCACATGCACCCACACACATCTACCTACCAAGGCACAGACACTCATACCCACCTACCAAGGCACAGACACCCACATAACTACCAAGGCACAGACAGCCACCAACCTACCAAGGCACAGACACCCACCTACCTACCTAGGCACAGACACCCATCTACCTACCTAGGCACAGACAGACACCCACCTACCTAGGCACAGACAGACACCCACCTACCTACCAAGGCACAGACACCCACATAACTACCAAGGCACAGACACCCACCTACCTACCTAGGCACAGGCACCTACCTACCTAGGCACAGACACCCACCTACCTACCTAGGCACAGACACCCATCTACCTACCTAGGCACAGACAGACACCCACCTACCTACCTAGGCACAGACAGACACCCACCTATCTACCAAGGCACAGACACCCACATAACTACCAAGGCACAGACACCCACCTACCTACCTAGGCACACACACCCATCTACCTACCTAGGCACAGGCACCCACCCACCTACCTACCTAGGCACAGACACCCACCTACCTACCTAGGCACAGACACCCACCTACCTAGGCACAGACAGACACCCACCTACCTACCAAGGCACAGACACCCACATAACTACCAAGGCACAGATACCCACCTACCTACCTAGGCACAGACACCCACATAACTACCAAGGCACAGACACCCACCTACCTATCTAGGCACAGACACCCATCTACCTACCAAGACACAGACACCCACATAACTACCAAGGCACAGACACCCACCTACCTACCAAGGCACAGACACCCACATACCTACCAAGGCACAGACAAACATCTACCTACCTAGGCACAGACAGACACCCACCAACCTACCTAGGCACAGACACCCACCTACCTACCTACCAAGGCACAGGCACCCACATACCTAGGCACAGGCACCCACACACATCTACCTACCAAGGCTCAGACACCCACCTACCTACCAAGGCACAGACACCCACATACCTACCAAGGCACAGACATCCACCTACCTACCTAGGCACAGACATCCACCTACCTACCTAGGAACACACACCCACTTACCTACCAAGGCACAGACACCTACCTACGAAGGCACAGACACCCACCTACCTACCAAGGCACAGACATCCACCTACCTACCTAGGCACAGACACCCACCTACCTACTTAGTAACACACACCCACCTACCTACCTAGGAACACACCCACCTACCTACCAAGGCAGACACCCACCTACCTACCAAGGCAGACACCCACCTACCTACCTAGGAACACACACATCTACCTACCTAGGCACAGACACCCACCTACCTAGGCACAAACACCTTTCTACCTACCTAGGCACAGACACCCACTTACCTACCAAGGCACAGACACTCTTCTACCTACCTAGGCACAGATACCCACCTACCTACCAAGGCACAGACACCCACCTACCTACCAAGGCACAGACACCCTTCTACCTACCTAGGCAGACACCCACCTACCTACCAAGGCACAGACACCCATCTACCTACCTAGGCACACCCTTCTACCTACCTAGGCCTAAACACCCTTCTACCTACCTAGGCACAGAAACCCACCTACCTACCTAGGCACAGGCACCTACCTACCAAGGCACATGCACCAACCTACCTACCAAGGCAGAGACACCCTTCTACCTACCTAGGCACAGACACCCACCTACCTACCAAGGCACAGGCACCTACCTACCAAGGCACAGACACCCTTCTACCTACCTAGGCACAGACACCCACCTACCTACCAAGGCACAGACACCCATCTACCTACCTAGGCACAGACAACCACCTACCTACCTAGGCACAGACACGTTTCTACCTACCTAGGCACAGACACCCACCTACCTACCTAGGCACAGACACCCTTCTACCTACCTAGGCACAGACACCCACCTACCTACCAAGGCACAGACACCCACCTACCTACCTAGGCACAGACAACCACACCCACCCACATACCTACCAAGGCACAGGCACCCACATCCACACTCCTACCCAGACGTAGACACCCACACATTTACCTACCAAGGCACGAACGCCCACAACCACCTATCCACGCAAACAACCGCACCCACCTACCAACTGCCCACGCAGACACCCACGCACATACCTGCCCACGCAGACAGCCACGTACATACCTGCCCACGCAGACAGCCACGCACATACTTGCCCAAGTAGACACCCACGCACATACCTGCCCAAGCAGACATCCACGCACATACCTGCCCAAGCAGACACCCACGCACATACCTGCCCACACAGACAGCCACGTACATACCTGCCGACGCAGACACCCACACACATACCTGGCCACGCAGACACCCACACACATACCTGCCCAAGCAGACACCCACACACATATCTGCCCACGCAGACACCCACACACATACCTGCCCAAGCAGACACCCACACACATACCTGCCCATGCAGACACCCACACACATACCTGCCCACGCAGACACCCACACAATACCTGCCAACGCAGATACCTACACACATACCTGCCCAAGCAGACACCCACACATACCTGCCCACGCAGACACCCACACACATACCTGCCCACGCAGACACCCACGCACATACCTGCCCACGCAGACACCCACGCACATTCCTGCCCAAGCAGACACCCACGCACATACCTGCCCAAGCAGACACCCACGCACATACCTGCCCAAGCAGACAGTCATGTACATACCTGCCCACGCAGACACCCACACACATACCTGCCCAAGCAGACACTCACACACATACCTGCCCAAGCAGACACCCACACACATACCTGCCCAAGCAGACACCCACACACATACCTGCCCAAGCAGACACCCACACATACCTGCCCACGCAGACACCCACACACATACCTGCCCACGCAGACACCCACACACATACCTGCCCCAGCGGACACCCACACATACCTGCCCAAGCAGACACCCACACACATACCTGCCCACGCAGACACCCACACACATACCTGCCCAAGCAGACACCCACACACATACCTGCCCATGCAAACACCCACACACATACCTGCCCACGCAGACACCCACACAATACCTGCCAACGCAGATACCCACACAATACCTGCCCAAGCAGACACCCACACACATACCTGCCCAAGCAGACACCCACACACATACCTGCCCACGCAGACACCCACACAATACCTGCCAACGCAGACACCCACACACATACCTGCCCAAGCAGACACCCACACAATACCTGCCCACGCAGATACCCACACATATCTGCCCACGCAGACACCCACGCACATTCCTGCCCAAGCAAACACCCACGCACATATCCGCTCAAGCAGACACCCACGCACAGACCTGCCCAAGCAGACACCCACGCACAGACCTGCTCACGCAGACACCCACGCACATACCTGGCCAGGCAGACACCCACGCACATACCTGCCCACGCAGACACCCACAAACATACCTGCCCACGCAGACACCCACACATACCTGCCCACGCAGACACCCACACACACCTGCCCACGTAGACACCCACACACATACCTACCCACGCAGACACCCACGCACATATTCTGCCCACGCAGACACCCACACGCCTTTTAAAAATACTTTCTTACTTGGGAGGGTTCAAAACCTTTATTTCTGTGAAACCTAATATTACTTTTGAGGCAGAATGCAATACTGGCTCTAAGTACGTGGTAGATAAAAATGCTGGTTGTTGTAGCCCTTCGGCCATTTATAAAAAATCATAAAAAAAGTGTTATACTAGAGTTCATTTGAATGAAGAATGTCTCACAGACTATTCCAGAAAATTCAAGATATAAATATTTGTCAGAATAAAATTTGCTTTATCTATTTTGGAGAAAAATGTTGCATATACGGGGTAGTTTAAGGTGGTGTATTTTTAATTGAAACTATTTATATGGCATCTTTTCAACAAAGTGGTTAACTGACGTTTCGATTGACTTATGCTCTCTCACCCTCGTTTTCTCCTAAAAATGTTTATTCTGGAGAACTCTAAACATTTTCGGTAAAATTTGTGTTAACTTTTTGGGTAGAATGCAATGCTTCCTCTACCTTCTAAGTATATGGTAGAGAAAGTAAAAACTATTATTTTTGACAGCATATCGTCTGTTTTTTTCAAAAATAGAAAATAACGAAAAATGTTAATTTGTTACGTGTATAAATCAATTCAACATAATTTTCACTTTACAGAAGAGCGGTTAAAATAACCGAGTTGTGGAAATGAAATAGGGTTAGGACTTGGATGATGGAGGTTTGAATGCGAGCGCCGTAAGCAGGCAGACAGACGACTCCACCCTCTTTCTCCCCCTTCTTCAAGAATTTGGGTCCACGGGATTCCTTGCCCTTATTGTAATGTATACATGTAACAACTCAGTCGCTTGCGGGAGATCATGGCTGCTTCATTGTTCCAGCCCGAAAAATTCTCGATTGATTTGCTGCACAGGTATCGCAGCTTGCTTGCTTGCTTGCGGAGCTACTTCTCAGGCGGGGCGCACCTAGTTGTGCACGGAACCATGATGCCGCTATTCTGTGGGCAAATACCACACTCTTTGCAGGATCATGGCGTGGGTAAACAAGATAGCAACTTTACCACTAGAAAAATTTGATGTGTTACATTCTCATGACTTTCTCTACTCAACTCTTGTACAAACTATTCTTACAAATGCTCATTCTTCTATCTGCCTCATCTTTATCGAGGTAAATATTTGGAATGATTGATGTATTACATATTTCCTTGTAGGTACAACAGGAATAGAATACAGTGGATTTAAGTGATAGTAAAATCTATTAAGAGCTGCTCGCTATATGATGGCTTTGACATTTGTTCTCTTTGAATGACCAAGGAAGAAAAAAGGAAAGAAAAAGAAAGATAATTGTTACTCCGCATTTGAGAGAAGTATTAATTTGGGAACAATTTAAATAATAACAACAAATGTCTCGGAAATGAACTCCGGAGGGGGGGGGGGGGGGAGGGGCGGGGGAAGCAAGATATGACAAATTGTGTTTTAACGATATCTCCATACTTTGTATAGTAAGACTTTGTCTATTTCTTGCACTTCATCGTTATCAAAAGTCATTCAGCATTAAGAGAATTTCACAGGCTTTTCCCATAAATTCAAGTTCTACATATGCGAAGGCTGCTTAACGGCCGGGAAGACTCGAGGCGCTGATCATGTCTCACCCTGCGGTTCTGCACCCCACTACTCATGACGCATGTAGTGGGTGGCGGACGCAGCAGCCACGCAGTGCGCCTTGGCCTGCGAAGGGCTACTGCGCTAGGGGTAATCATTATTATTATTATTATTATTATTATTATTATTATTATTATTATTATTATTATTATTATTATTATTATTATTATTAAGACCGCCTCCATAGCGCAGTGGTAGCGCGCCTGCCTGTGGCGCGGAGGACCCGGGTTCGATCCCCGGTACCGGCATGGGATTTTTCCCCCGCTGGGAGGTCTGATGCGGGGTGCACTCAGCCTCGTTAGGTCCCTGGGGGGCCAATTGAGGAGCTATCCTGATAGAAAGGTAGCGTCCCTAAAAGGTCCAAGTAGTCGCCTTACGGTCGGGGGAGTCGGCGTGCTGACCCCCGCCACCCCCAACCTGCACTCCTCCGTGGCCTTGGCTGCGGCTGGAGGACGCAGCGGCCCGGCGATGAGGGTAACCTCTGAATAAGGGGAAGACGCCCTAGGGAAATTATTATTATTATTATTATTATTATTATTATTATTATTATTATTATTATTATTATTATTATTATTATTATTATTATTATATCCCAAACACATTTGAATGCGTAGGAGTCAATTTTAGCAAGAAGTCCCGTAGCTCAGTCGGTAATTACCTGCCTGCAGTGGGAGGCCTCCTGCGTTCGATTCCCGGTTGGGGAGTGGGAATTTTTGTCAAGCAAGATTATATCCTATCCTCCACATAGTTTGCAAGTATGAATGAGTGTGTGATCTATTGTAAAAAAAATCTGATGTGTTGCACTCACATGACTTTCTCTACTCTTGTACTAACCATTCTTACAAACTCTTATTCCTATATCTTCTTCGTGTTAAGATAAACATTTGTATAACTTATCTTATTGCTTATTTCCTTGTAGGTACAAGGGGAATATTGGAATACAGTAGGCTTTGTGCGATAGTCAAATGTTTTAAAGCTTTGGGATTATGTTGCCTTTGCACACTTAACATATAAAAAATGAACAACGATGATCCTTTTCACGACAGTTCTAAGTTTTCCGAAACTCACACACATAACAAGGAATATCTCCGAAATAGTTCACGCTACAAGAAAATTTATTGAGACATAAATTGTGTATTTTAGCAAGATCTACATTTTTCGTGTAGTATGATTTGGTCTATCTCTAACGGTTTACCAGTTATGCAAAAGTCGTCCAGAGTAAATACGACTACAGGGGCTATAGCCAGAAAATTCAAGATATACATTTCATTTGTCATCAAAATATCGCAAACATATGACATTTTAATCAAAATCGTTAGAGCCATTTTGAAGAAAATCAAAATTTTCCATGTAAAGGGCAGTTTAGGGTGGGGCTATTTTCTTCAAAATCTTCGTGTCGCACCCTTGAAGGACATTAAACTTAAATACCAACTTTGGTTTTTAATCGACTTTTCGTTTTTGAGTTATGCTGTCCACAGACTGACAGACTGACACACAGACACACACACGGACCTTTTTCTAAAAATGATTTTTTTTTGGATTCAGGGGGCCTCAAAACATATTTGCGGTGAAATCTCGACATCGAATTTTTGGGTGGAATACAATACTTCCCCTACTTACCAGTAGAGAAAGTAAAAATTCCAAAAACCCACCAAAGATCCCAAAATATACGCCTATAGGCAACATATTTCAAAGGGAAAAAGCAGGATATGGATTAAAGTTGGGTTATACGTGGAATTAGAAAGTAATGAAAATGTAGGGTAGTTTGAAAATCTTGTTTCGCAACTTTGTATACGCTGAGCATACAAAGTTTGGTATTTAACCGAATTTTGTTTCTGCGTTGTCTCTCGGACTCTCTCTCTCCCCCCCTCTCTCTCTCCCTCCCTCCCCCCTCTCTCAGACGCATACACAGACCTTTTTTCTAAAAATGATTGCTTTTATTTTTTGATTCAGGGAGTGTTTTCGTGTGAAATCTCGATATCCAACTTTTATCGGAATACAATAGGTACATACGTCATGTATTTACTGTAAATAAGTATGCAGTAAAACGAAGTAAAAACGAAAAGGCAAATACATACCAAATTTAAGATCACACTGTTTAATCATGCCAGGCGAAATTTTTTAAGAAAATAGTTCTGCTCCAAATTACTATGCACACGGGAAAATACCTAAGAAATAAAATATAAAAGTATATTTAAAATTTGTTTTTAAATAGCCTGTGAAGTCATCTTCATTAGGATTAATTTAATATAAAAGCTTACTGCACGAAAACACTGCACCCCACTCCTTCATGGCATTAACCATTTCCGAGGTATTTGTTTCGGGTTACACAAGAAAAGAACACCCTTACATTTAAGGCTGGTTCACATCTACCGACAACGGTAACGATAACCAGAACGATAAACTTGAAATGTGTGTATTCAAATGGGAGTACTGACAACCGTGCCCCGGGAACGGGAAAGAAGACTTGGCCTTAGTATTAAGTTATTCGTTGCCGTTACCAGGTATGGCATGTTAGGTTCATATTGTGTGTATTTAGCTTTTCGCTGTAGAAATTAATCCGGACTGCCGTGACATGAAACAGCCGCTAGAGCTCTCTCTAGTCGCAAGCTAGAACAAATATCATTGATCAGCTAGAAACAAATGAACTCTCAATGCGCAACATCCCCTCCATTTCCTGGTACCTTGTCGTTATCGTTGCCGTGTGGTTGTGAACCAGCTTCTACTGCTGAAATTTTGGCAAAACAAATATACTTTTTGTGATGATAGTATGGATACTTTATTAAATTACTCATATTCTTCTCATTTACACATTTAGTAAAGTATGGATTACTCCATACATAATCCCTCGTGTAGAATAAAGAACGTTCCTAGCTTGTGCATGATTCCTGCAAGTATTCCACTACATTTTAAACAACTTTATTCTAGCAGCCATAGGACGGAAAGATAACTCATGTTTAATATGCAGTAAGATACAAAATGTTGCATTTCGTATTCTGGCCTTTTAAGGCATTTCATTTGACTCATCGGGTTCAATTGTTAAATACTTTATACATGTTACACTATCACAGCAGGTGCAGAACGTATTGCATTCCACTCAAAATTCGATACCGAGGTTTCACCGGAAATACATATTTTGAGGTCCTCTGAAAAAGCGGCATTTTTAGAAAAAGCTCTGTTTGCCCAAACTTAGCATTGAAGTTCAGTATCTTCCAAAGACGTGACATGATGACCTTCAAGAAGATGACCCCTTCCCTAACTACCCTTTACACGCAACATTTAAAATCTCAAAACTGACTAGTAGAATACTGTGGCGCCGGGCACGGCACAAAAACGACTGTCGGGGCTAAGCTACTACACGCCACACGTCGGGCCGGCGAGCGGGCAAAGACGTTCAAGGTCCGGTTGCCTCGCTCAACTATTTGTGTGTACGTGACTAACAATGGAAGCGGCTACACGAAAGGGGCTGGCTCCAGAACTTTCGAGAAAGATCTGGTCACGTGATCCCGGCGTGTATGCGGAAGTCGAGAAAGGTCCGTATGACGTCATCCCTCTATATAAGGAGGCTTTGAACAACAACGCTTACAGACATGAGCGGCAGTGTGCCAGTGAGTGCGAGACAGCTGTGCCTGTGTGTCGTTGCGAAAGATACGTTGGTCGTCGTGAAGAAGATTCTAACGGGCGTGATTACATCGCCGTAGTGCAGAAAGTAGCTGAAAGGACTGAGCAAGGTTACGAGAAATAAAAGTTGAATTGTGATAGCACGAAAGACTACAGATTGTGCTAATGACGAGAACAAAACTATTTGTGATAAAATTTTAGAAGACAAAGTGATAGAAAAGTAACCGGAATGGATTTTATCATTTTGTCACAATACCATATATTTTAAGATGTTTACATAACAAAATTTATATTTTGAATTTTCAAGGAAGTCCTCTTCATTTGAAGGAGTAACTTTGTTTAACTGATAAAACTGATAAGACATCAGGATATTCCAAATAAGCTTTGTTTTTTGTGTTACACGCCATTTCCAAGCTGTCTGTTAATACTGGTTTACATTTTTAATACGTTTGCTAATTTTTCAAGTGCTGTCGCTTTTCAGTTGTTTCTCCTTACGTCAAGCCAGCATATAGCGGCTCCCTTTTAAACACCGTCTATCGATTCAATTTCCTCCATCTCCCTTCCAGCCACGATGTAATGTGTACTACTGAAACAGCCATTTCTGCAAAGCTTATCTTATCAAAAACTAGATAGAAAAAAGATTTTGTAGGAGTCGTGTATAGAAAGTCATGTGAATGTAACGTAGTGGCGAATTTCTGTGCTACTGCATTGATACATATATTTGCTTCATTTACCATTTGTATAATTTGATTTTGCGTGCACCGACGCCATTTTATCGCAAGCTGGATCGGTAGCATTGAGAGATACAATTTGCCCGTAGCGGGAATGGATTCAGACAGCGGACGAGCTGCTCTGTTCAAAAAAGGTGAACTGAAAACCAAGGCCGATACAAACTCCTCCTACATGCATATCACACAACGCTGGTTATAGATTTTCACATTTCTCCTCACCACTTCCAGACATCGGCTATTTCGTTATGAATACCTAGTTAAATGAACAAGTAGAAAAGAAAACATAAGACGCTAAATTAACTATTCATCTTGTGAATGTGCAATAGAGAACTTTTCAGATGTACACTCGAGTCTAGCAATTCTGTCGCACCCTCGTGCATCTTGCCAGACATTCATTTCTCTACCACATAGATATTAGAAATATATGCAAAGAAACTCAAGGTTCCATCAGAAATACCTACTTTGAGATCCCTTCAATACAAAAGAATTGCTCGCGCTAGCGAACAGCGTAACTCGGCTCTAACGGTTTCCATTAAAATGCCACACTTAAAGATATTCGTAATCTCGAGTTACTCTTTATTCTCAACGAATTACTGATAAATTAAGGTAAAAGATACATACGAGTAGCGCAGTGGTAGTGCGCCTGCCTCTGACGCCGAGGACCCGGGTTCGATCCCCGGTACCGGCATGGGGATTTTTCCCCCGCTGGAAGGACTGGCACGGGGTGCACTCAGCCTCGCTAGATCTCAGGGGGGGGGGGATTGAGGAGCTACTTGATAAAGTAGCGACCCAAGGTCGTGAAGGCAGCATAGCTGGCCGTTAGCGCTCGGGGCGCTACGTCCCACCCTCTAGTACTGCACCCCACTCATGACGCCTGTAGTGGGCAGAGATGGGGGACGCAGTGGCCGGGCGGTAAGCGTTGGCCCTTCATCGGCTTTTGTGCTGTTTTTTTAAAGATAAATATACAATAGCAGATAACTTGTTTGGTGGTATCGATATATTGTTTCGATATATTCGATTTGAATTTTCCAAGGCTCTTACATTTTATAAGTGCTAAGGCGCCACTATTTTATTTCTCGTGGTAAATTCTAGAGAATTCCGTCCATGCGCACGCCCGCTCACGAACTCCAGTGCAACTTATCTTCAAGCAGGTGCTGCTCTCCTGCGACGGTTTTGTGAACCGAGTTTGCATGCGCTCTGGAGATGCATTTGTTTCTACAATACTTGGAAAAAATAGTTTCGAGTTTCCCAAAAATGACTCGCCATACTTTAAAAATCTATTGGTTTACCGCGCAGACACCCAGGGAGTCGAAACTCCGTGAGCCTTTTCCACTTGGGATGGTACCTATTTGAAGTACCATCCCCCAGCTTCAACTAGCTTACACTAGGACGGATGTCGATACGCCACTCGCATCGCCCAGACGTACCCAATCACCCATGTGTATCGAGAACCACTGTCCCGTCGAGTCAAACCCAATCCGAACAACTCCCTTTCGGGAAGCGCTCGAATATTCGGCCCGAGGTGGAGCTGGCGGAATGAGAACTTCCAATCTGCAGGATACGTAGAAAATTATTTTCGTAAACGTACTGTACCGTACCATTACGCCCATTGCAGGGCGAAAAGTGTCTCTATTACGCACTCCAGCATCGAACAATGTCTGGAGGTGTGCATGTCGCAGTGAATGAGTAGACGGCGGGTACAATACGGAAAGCGGAAATGGTATGTGGCCTTAAATCGAGCGAGGTAACTCGACTTTATCCGAGTAGTACCGAAGATTCGCGCAGCTCTCGTTGGCAACCTTTCGTTGTGTCACTTCTATTTCTAGTAATGTATGAAATACCACGAGTGCTATGGGTGTGCAACGCACGCAATACATCAGCTGGAATGGTCGGAACCATCCCCTCGGACAGTTGGTGGAGTCAAATCTGCCCTCCCCTCGTTCACTAAAGCTAGGCATCGCTGCTAAGAATTAAAGCATGGTCGCTATGTGCTGGTCTTGAAATTTCATACTATTTCCATGACATTGCGAGAAACTACAGATGATCACTTGAAAATGAATGACACAATTAAAAAAAAAAGTAAAACCAACAATTGTGGGTATGTAGTAAATGTCTTTTGAAATATTGTGTTTAAAAGAGATTAATATTTTTCGTGCAGTAAATATTTATCTCTTATGGTTTACCAGTTATGCAAAATGATACAAAATTCCCTCGAATGAACAGAACTCGCAAGCTATTCCCAGAAAACCAAGATATGTATTGCAGCGGCGGGCCTCAAAAAGGATCAAGGTCAGCTACCTCACAATACTACTCGACTAAGCAACACGCGATAATAGCGGCACACAGCACACACATTTTCTGGAAGCTTTCGACTATAGGGCCTATTTAAAACACAGAGAAACTTCTATTTCCAGAAAAGTTGACATTCTCGACTATATAAGCGAGTCGGCACCGAACGGTTTAGTTTATCATCAGAGCTGAGTGGAACAGCTAAGCAGTGTTTCTGTCAAGGTTACGGTACAACAGAACAGCGGTGAGTTGCAAGATCACGAATTGTGAATTGTGGTTCAGTTTAAGGGGAATTAAAGTAACAAAGCCTAGCAAGACTTATCATTTATCAATACTTTTCATAAATATGTTCTAAATGTATAGCGTTTTAATAAAACTCGTTAGTTATATTTTCAGAAAACAAAATGTTTTAAAAAATGTACCATGTAATGGGAAGTTTGAGGCAGAAGATTTTTTGAAAACTTTTGCTGTCGCATTTTTGGAAGATACTGAACTTAATGCCAAGGTTGCTATTTATGGAACTTTTCGTTTTAAGTAATACATTTTTATGTATTTCCGCTGAAATGTTGACATTCAATATTTAGGTGGAATGGAACACTTCCTCTACCTATTTATTAGGCATCTGTAAGAAAAATCCGATGTGTTGCACTCACATGACTTTCTGCACTCTTGTACTAATTATTCCTGTCTTAATGTTAGTTGAGATAAACATTTGTAGAAATTACCTTATTGCTAATTTTCTAATAGGTACAAGGGGAATAAGAGAATACAGCATGCTTTAAGCGATATTCAAATCTTTTAAAACTGGTCACTATATGAAGGCAAAAAGATAAAAAATGAATTACGACGTTCTTTTTGAGAAGAGTTTAATTATTGCAAAACTCGCACAAATAACAAGGAATATCTCTAAAATGGTTCACTCCATAAAAATGAATTTGGACATAAATTCTGTGTTTTAACGAGATCTAATGTTTTGTATAGTAAGATTTGGTCCATCTGTTACGGTTTACCAGTTATGCAAAAGTCATCCAGAGTAAACAGGACTACATAGGCTATAGCCAGAAAATTCAAAATATACATTTCATTTGTAATAAAAATATCTTAAACATATGGCATTTTAATATAAATCGTTAGTCATTTTCAAGAAAATAAAAATATTTGAACAATTTTCCATGTAAAGGGAAGTTTAGGGTGGAGGATTTTCTTCAAAATCTTCATGTCGCATCCTTGAAAGACATTAAGGGACACTGGGAGTGAAAGTTTGGTCAAAATTGTCAAAAAGTCGAAAATTGTTTTTTTACCTTAAAATGTTCCTGGAACTCCTGTGCATTTGGATCAGCTAACATTTTTCATATCCCCCACTCCATGTGGTCATTACGGCCCAGCGCTCTTCCCTTAACGTACTCAGGATGCTCCTATATAAAAGCCTGTTTTTCTCAAAACTACATTTCTGCACATTCCAAAAGAAGGTCGCGCCTGAGTTTTGCTTCAAATTCAATGAAAATTTCCAAAAGTATTCATAAATAGCAACTAAACAAAACTATGATTCAATATTGATGCTATCATTAACATGAATTCCAAAAACACTTTTTTGTATGAAAAAAATCAATAATTTTTAAGATTAAATTTTCTTTGTTATTAAAAATATACGTACAGCATAATCAGCAAACGTATTTGAAATATCTCTTCATACAATTGTTACCCGTGTTTTGGAGTACCAGTTCTGCCAATATAAATGAATTTTGAAAAGTCAATAGACGCGAGCTCTATTTTGAAAATGTGCCTTTTAAATTCATAAAATAATTTATATATCCTAAACGAATTATCCAATTTTAATGAAATTTGGTGTACCTCCTACCCTCATATAAATACAAACAGTAAAATTTTCAGAAAAATCTATAAAAAATGTGGAACTTTCACATTTCACTCCCAGTGTTCCTTAAAGTTAAATACCAACTATGGTTTTTAACAGACTTTTCGTTTCTGAGTTATGTTGTCCACAGGCTGACAGACACACATACGGGCCTTTTTCTAAAAAAATTTTTTTTTGTTTTTTTTTGTTTTTTGTTTTTGTTTCAGGGGGGCCTCAAAACATATTTCCGCTGAAATCTCGACATCGGATTTTTGGGTGGAATACAATACTTCGCTTTACTAAACGTAGTAGAGAAAGTAAAAATATAAGAAATTGTCAATCTCTAAACAGCGCAGGCCAACGGAAAATTGGATAGGCATTTTATAAACATTTTGATATGTAGTTATCCCTTTATTTGGGATGTTTTATAACTTTCCCAATGAAAACGTATTTTGATAACGGATTAATTTTGGAGTAATATCATTATTATATATTATGTTCTTTCTAGAAGCCATGAAAGATGCACAATTGATCTGGTCAAAACATGACACTTTGCCCTCTAGCATTAATCATACGCTCTTGTATGTTAAATCCTCATATAAGCAATCTGGCTGATACGCGAAGTGCACATTCTTTTCTGGTGAGCCCATGGCTTGTTTTATAGACAACTCAAGCTAACTGCCAATAGCGAAGTGTTGCGTATTTTCACAGCCTTGTTATCGCACATGGGGCGTAAGAAAGAACACTTAAATGAAAAGCTAGTAATTAAATGCATGGGCAGAAACTTGACGCCAACACCACGTCCTAATATACCTCTTCAACGTGGCGATAATTTCCTCCATTTCAATACAAAATGTTTGAACAACCACGTATTTGCTTCCAACCTTATTTCTCTACTTTATACTTGTATGTCCAAGGTTAGGTCCTTCACTTCAAACCTAGTATCCTACATTCCTCCCTTTTTACTTTCTCCACTGGTAAGTATGGGAAGTATTGTATTCCACCCAAAAATTCTATATCGAGATTTCACCGGAAATATATGTTTTGAGACCCCCTAAATAAAAAAATGTTTCCCGATATGTGAATTACAAACGGCAATTAATTAAACAAAATCTGATGTGTTGCACTCACATGACTTTCTCTACTCTTGTACTAACCATTCTTACAAACTCTTATTCCTATATCTTCTTCGTGTTAGTTGAGATAAACATTTGTACAAATTATCTTATTGCTCATTTCCTTGTAGGTACAAGGGGAATATTGGAATACAGTAGGCTTTGTGCGATAGTCAAATGTTTTAAAGCTTTGGGATTCTGTTCTCTTTGCACAGTTCACATATAAAAAAATGAATAACGATGATCCTTTTCACGACAGTTCTAAGTTTTCCGAAACTCACACACATAACAAGGAATATCTCCGAAATGGTTCACTCTACAAAAAATGTATTCAGACATAAATTGTGTGTTTTAGCAGATCTACATTTTTGTATAGTATGATTTGGTCTATCTCTAACGGTTTACCAGTTATGCAAAAGTCGTCCAGAGTAAATACGACTACAGGGGCTATAGCCAGAAAATTCAAGATGTACATTTCATTTGTCATCAAAATATCTCAAACGTGTGACATTTTAATCAAAATCGTTAGAGCCATTTTCAAGAAAATCTAAATTTTCGAAAAATCTTCCATGTAAAGGGTAGTTTAGGGTGAGGCTATTTTCTTCAAAATCTTCGTGTCACATCCTTGAAAGACATTAAACTTAAATGCCAACTTTGGGTTTTAACCGACTTTTCGTTTTTGAGTTATGTTGTCCACAGACTGACACACAGTCACACACAAGGACCTTTTTCTAAAAATGCTCTTTTTTTTTATTTAGGGGGCCTCAAAACATATATTTCCGGTGAAATCTCAGCATCGAATTTTTGGGTGGAATACAATACTTCCCCTACTTACCAGTAGAGAAAGTAAAAAGAACATTTTTAGAAAAAGGTCCGTGTGTGTCGGTCTGTGGACAGCATAACTCAAAAACGAAAAGTCGGTTAAAAACCAAAGCTGCTATTTACGTTTAATGTCTTTCAAGGATGCGACACGAAGATTTTGAAGAAAATAGCCCCACCCTAAACTACCCTTTACATGGAAAATTTTGATTTTCTTCAAAATGGCTCTAACGATTTTGATTAAAATGCCACATGTTTAAGATATTTGTATGACAAATGAAATGTATATTTTGAATTTTCTGGCTATAGCCTATGTAGTCCTGTTTACTCTGGATGACTTTTGAATAACTCAAACCGTAAGAGATAGACCAAATCATACTATACAAAAATGTAGATCTGCTAAAACACACAATTTATGTCTGAATACATTTTTTGTAGAGTGAACCATTTCGGAGATATTCCTTGTCATTTGTGTGAGTTTCGGAAAACTTCAAACTTTCGTGAAATGGAATATCGTTGTTCCTTTTTTTATATGTTAAGCGAGCAAAGAGAACGGGATCTCAAAGGTTTAACACATTTCACTATCACACAAAGTCTACCGGAAATAAGCAATATGGTAATTTCTGCAAATGTTTATCTTAACTAACACACACGAAGAGGAAGATAAGGAATAAGAGTTCGTAAGAATGGTTAGTACAAGAGTAGAGAAAGTCATGATAGTGCGACACATCAGATTTTTTAATTTCTACTCGTAGTTAAGTAGTACCAGTATTGACAGTCCCTGAAACTTTGGGGGATAAGCTCTGTGTGTGAACGAAAAGTCGGTTAGTACCAACCTGGTATTTAGATAGCGTATTTCAAGGATGTGACATGAAGATTCGCCAACTCCAAACTTCCTTTACATTATCGCTATTTTTGTCGATAACGACAAACACATTTTCATGGCAACACGTGTACAACTTGAATTTTTTGGGGAATAACCTGCGTAGTCCTGTTCATTCTTAAGATTTTAATATAACTGGTAAACCATAAGAGATGGACAAAAACTTGGCACAAAAAAGTAGAGGTAATTTTTAGACGTGGCGAATGACCTTGCTAGAATCTGTGCGAGTGACGTCATGCAAATTGATGTTGGAGGTTAACGTCTCTGTTTCCTTCCCTGAAATAAACAAGATCCTTCTGATAATGCGCGCGGGCACTGCTGTTGCCGATGTTTACTGCACGAAACTCGGAGAGAAACCAACCTCACATCCCTATATTGCTAGGATCACATAAACGTCGCCGGTGTGCCGCAATTTTGTTCCGCAGGAGTTTTTACATGCCGGTAAAGCTACTGACATGGAACTGTCGTTTTTAAGCACACTTGCCGGATTTGAATCCGCGACCTTGGGGTCAGTAGGCCAGTGTCTAACCAACTGAGCCACCGAGACCGACTGCAATTAGGGCAGGCTTAGATATAACCACAAAATGCGCTTTAGGGAAACAAGGAATTTATCTTTCATGTAAATAACATATCAATCAATTTGAATTACAAGCGAGTTTCATTTAATAACCAAACAATGACCAAAACCGTACATGATGTGTATAATATTATCGATCTCGAGGAATTGGAAGGTTGATTAGGACTGATAATCACTTATGAGTAGTTCCAATCATATCAATTTTAGGTGGTACGAAGTTCATCGGGTCATTAGTTAAAAATAACACGTGAAACATATGAAGGAGTGAAGCACTATACAAACCTGCTTTCCCAAGTGCTTCACGAGCAAAGGCAACATTGATTAAGGACTGATTTTATCGAATGTTCAAATGCTTGGAAAAACAATACATTAATTTAAAAATAATTCTTGTTTGCAATTTCTCAGTATCGCCCACGTTCTCCATGATCTACACAGAACGACAAGGGGGACTTGCGCCCACGCTTGCCCACACGCCCACCCACACAGGTTGCAGCGCGCACACTTCTCCTCGGGGCAGATACCAATATCACCAATATATCGTAACAAATTCATCTTAGCATTACCTACTTCCGCAGCCCTACACCTTTAGGCACAACCCCATGCCAGCACGTGCGAATTAAAATATAGTCCGTTAACCAACATGCAAAACAACCATACATGTAAAATAACTTCAACAATTATTGGCAAAAACACTTTGAAAAGCTTCTAGTAACAATAAATGGAATACATTAATATGCAAATTTGTCATTAGCAGGTGCATTCCCGCCAGGAATGGACCATGAGCTGGTGAACAAACTGTACAAATACCAGCGAGCTAGTACGTCAGTAAACACAGCGATATCTGAAGCAGGAATTGTGCTTATAAACGCGCTTACGATAGTAATGCCAACCTTGACGTGTGTATTCACGCTAGATTAAAGCTCAAAATAGCGGAACTTCATGTTATCTTCAGTTCATGCAGTATATCTAATCTTATATATTTAAACGAGCAATTCTTGTATACACATATATTCCGCGCAACTTGGAAACGGCTCTAACGATTTACATCAAATTTTGTATTCAGACAGGGTTTTGTTTATTAAGTTTATCTATGTTGGTGTCATTCCTGAAAAAACGCGATTTTACGCGTAACAGTCACAGTTACTCTAAGCAATATTTTGGCCAATTTCAACAAACAAGTCAGGATATTAAAGGTCTCGTCAAGAGCTTTCAGAAAACTTATAGAAAGTTGACTTAGCTTCTTAGTCTACGCGTAACAGTCACAATTAGTCGAAACCTTATTTTGGCCATAATTTCTCTGTTGATGGGCCAATTTCAACAAACAAAGGATATTGAAGGTTTCGTCACGGAAACGGCTCCAACAATTAGGATGAAAATTTATATTTAGTTAACATTTTCCTTTTCAAGTTTATCTAAATAAGTATGTTCTCCCCAAAACACACGATTAAAAAGAAAAGAAAAGCCGAGCAAAGCTCGATCGCCCAGGCACTTAATATATTCCGAGCATCTTGAAAACGGCTCCAACGATTTGCATCAAATTTTGTATTCAGATAAGGTTTTGCTTTTGAAGTTTATCTATATAGGTGCCATTTCTGAGAAAACGCGATTTTACAGAAAAAATAACCTGTTTTATTCCCGCTACTACAGAGCAATTCTTGTACCCTCATATACGATTTTGGCGTTTAAATTTACCTGTAAATGTAGGTGTCTTTCCTAAGATGAAAACGGGAGTGTCCGATATGAAGATGAGCTATCGGAGAATACTAACGACCGACTGGCCGGGGTTAAGGAAGCCATGGAAGAACTCGACGGAAAGATGAAGGGCCTTGGCCAACGTGTTAAACACTCTGGAAGTTAGAGTCGACCGCAGCACCAAAGAACTGATCTACATAGTGGAACAAATGCTCGACGAAACCTCAACCTAGGTGGATATCTATGGGGGATGCCCCGTTCAGCAGTAGACGTTTTACGGCTCAAATCATGGTGCTTATGAAATATTTATATGTATCCCTATCTCTCTTGTATCTCGGAGATGACCTAACAATTGCAACAAACATTCAAACTATTCATTTTAGCAATAAATGGAAATTAAATATATAACCCATTTTTGAAGCTCTACTTATTTACGCTAGAATATAGCAGCTAGATCATAGAGGTGTTTGCTTTTGCAGAAGTAAACGAAAACAGGAGTGGTTACACATTGGCAATCAAACATCGCTATTGGAGCTCTGAGAAACCTTTCTCCGCTAATGGCGCACCATACACCAAATGTTTTATCAAGAAGGGTCACTTTATGAACAGTATTAGGTTGTGAGTTACAGGGACAATTTGTTTTGGAGTCAATTTTGCCTCCTTTTTTAAAGAGAATTTAACAGACAGGAAGCGTGATTTTGCCTTTTTCCAACATGACTATGCAACAGCTCATACAGCCAATCTTTCGATGAGAACAATTGAAAGTGTGTTTCAGGACGGAATTATTAGTAGAGATTTGTGGCCCCCTCGGTCCCACGACCTAACTCACTGCGATTTCTATCTCTGGAGTAACAAAGTGTACAAGACAAACGAATACACCCTGGAAGAATTAAAACAAAATATCCGCCAGGAAATTAGCAGCATTTCTCAACGTGAACTACGGCGAGTGACGGATAGTTTCCCAAACAGGTGCCAAAAATGTATGGACAACGGTGGCCAGTTTTAGCATCTCCTTTCATTAAGCTGGTCAGTAAAGTCTTTAAAAGTATATAGTTCTAAAAATGTATGGTTTCATCCGCGACTTTCTGTGATAGCGGCAGACAGCAACGAGGGCCCAGAGGCCAAACACCGAGCAGCCGTTAGGGGCTTCCGCGCGTCTGTGGCCCTGTGTAGCACATTCGGTTCCCTCATTTCACCCCTGACTTCTACGTAGCCACAATAGATCTGTGTAGGTCAAAGAGAGCAAGGTGCCACCTCTGTGTTTGTACCCTGTACTCTTTACCAAACCTACAAATGCCAATGCAACATGTTTACATGGATTTTGTTACGGTACTTTGCAGATCTGTAACCCGTAATGTTAGACTGGAGCACCATATACAGGAGTAAGTTTATTCCCTGCAAAATAAAGTAAAGTGCACAACATTCTAAGACCTTTTCGATTGTTTGTACTGTTATTCTCTATGATCCCCGCATCTGTCGCGAGTTCGAAGCTCGCTTAGGGTGAGTTATCCGGATAAGGTTTTTACAGAAGTTTTCCCTTCTTCTGTAAGAAGAGAAGACGAATGTCGGGTAACTTAGATCTACGGACCTCGGGCTCATTTGAACATCATTTCACACATTTTATTCATTGTTCGATATGGCACTAGGTTGGAGGACGTTAACAAAACAAAAATCACTATGATCAGGGACTACATACGCTAGTTCAAGCCTGGCAACTGCATCTCATCTCTATCTTCGTCGATAAGCACAAGGTTCGCACACGCCACTGTCGTCCCTATCACTGGAATTGCCCCGTTGCTCTCTGCAACTGTTGTAACGCACGAAGGGATATCTACATGCCGCAAAGCCGAATGAGTTGTGTCATCTGGTATATGTATATAGGAGACAAATTGGCAATTTATATGCTTCTTTCACATCCAAGATCCTAACGGCGGTTGTGCCTTAGGAATTATTGGGTTCTCTTTGCAAAAGTTAAATTTACACACATTTACTTCCACTCGTACTTTAATGCGGAGTAAACCTAGCTGAAAACTCCCCATCTAACAGCCGGGAAGAATTGAACCCAGGACCTCTGGATTTGGAAGCTAGCATGTTAACCACTAGTGGAAGTCTATGGCTTACATTGATGAAAAAATAGCAACTTTAAAGTGTTAGTTTGGGTGTTCACTTTTCACGCAAAAATGGCCAAACCAATTTGTTGTAGCAAGTCCCTTGTAAAATTGGTTAAAGTGACACTACCAGGGCCCGGATATTTATGGCCTAATAATGTTAGAAATATGCAAGCACTTATGACCGAAACAAATTAGAAAATACGACTATAACTATGACAATTCTTGTTTTGTTTGTTTGTTGTTGTGCATTTTCTAAAACTTTAATGCTGCTTAAGGGGAGGCATCTGTGAAAATGACAAAAATCCACAATTTTTGTCACAATGATGTGAAAATTTGTATGTATGTGTGCCAAAGCATAACTAGAAGGTTTACCAAATTTCACTTTTCTATGTAAGATAGTTTTTGCAAACAAAAAATTTTTATTCGTTTTTTTGCGGCAATTTTAGGGTAGTATAGCAAACGCGTCTTATAAAATATTATTTGTTCTAAGTAAACTAAACTCTGGCCATATGTTTCCTTAGATTATGTCTACAAAACCTGGTATTTTTATTTGGCTATGTCAAACAGTTTTGAAGAAAAAAAATATTGAATACCTCAATGTCCATTTTTTTTTCAAATTATTAATTTTCAAAATAAAAATTCGATAACAATTAAACTAATCCATCTAGAGCATTTAAAATACCAAGTTTTATGAAGCAACTATCTAAGAACGTGTGCAAAATTTAAAAGAAATCTATTAAGAACTGTATGAGAAGATGCATTTTGAAGACTGAAAAATGTGAAAAAATAGAAAGCAGAGAAAAATGACTTTAAAGTTTTAAGTATATGACAACATACATACGCCATGGGCATTTAAATCATGGCGTAACGGCCTTTTAAATGGTGATGAGTAAATGACGGTAGATTCTGAAAGTACAAGGTACAGACATAATTTTAAGGCAAAAAACGAAAAATCACATTTTTCGTCATTTTTGTCCAAATTTCACCGATGCCTCCCCTTAAATTAACATTCTATTGTAATTCTAGTTTAAAATCCTACCACATCCAATTATAAATATTAATTTTCTTGTTGCATTTTGCATTTAATTGCTCAATCCAGGGCTAACCTTGAGCTCTGCACAGAATGAAACAAATGTCACATTTTGAAAGGCGATCAGAAAGAATTACAAACATACATTTTAAAGTTTTCAAAAAGGTACGATCTTCTATTTGCGGGCAACATTGACTTGCAAAGGGAAAAAGACCTCTCAACATCGAAAGGCGTTATTGGGGCTTATTTGAAATAAGTCACATCATTAGTTTAATTGAGGCTCACCTTCATGGAAGGCTGCCAGCTTGCCACTAAGAATTTCACTAATCTTGGAGAGTGTCACTTCCTATGTCCCTCTTTCTATACAATACAGCTTACCCTCCAAATTCGCGGA